>OY740790.1:40083256-40589373 GCA_963514005.1 Raja brachyura | reverse complement strand
CTGCAAAAAACTATCCTGCACACATTTTACAAACTCCAAACCATCCAGCCCATTTACAGAATGTGTTTCCAAGTCTATGTGTGGAAAGTTGAAATCTCCCACAATCACTACCTTGCGCTTACTACTAATATCTGCTATCTCCCTACATATTTGCTCTTCCAATTCTCATTCCCCATTTAGCGGTCTATAATATACCCCTATAAGTGTTGCTACACCTTTCCCACTTCTCAGTTTCCACCCAAATAGCCTCCCTAGATGAGCCCTCCAATCTATCCTGCCAAAGCACTGCTGTAATATCTTCCCTCACTAGCAATGCAACACCTCCACCTCTTGCCCCTCCAATTCTATCACACCTGAAGCAACAAAATCCGGAATATTTAGTTCCAATCACAGCCCTCCTGCAACCATGTTTCACTGATCGCCACAACATCATACTTCCAGGTGTCTATCCAGACTCTAAGCTCATCCACCTTTCTTACAATGCTCCTAGCATTAAAATATGCACATTTAAGAAACCCCCCCATCTCTTATTCTCTGTTTATTTCCTTTTTTCTTTCTCTTGTGTCCGAGTGCTTCCCTTTTCTGCTTCCTGCCTCCCATTCTGTCTACTAGCTTTTGCTATTTGCATCCCTCGCCCCAACCATTCTAGACTTTAGTCTCCCCAGTGGCCTTTGCAAATTTTCCCGCCAGGATATTGGTCCCCCTCGGTTCAAGTGCAACCCATCCTTTCTGTACAGGTCCCACCTTCCCCAAAAGTCCCAATGACCCAGAAACTTGAATCCCAGCCCTCTGCACCAGTCTTTCAGCCACACATTTATCCTCCACCTTGCTCCATTTCCACTCCATTCCAACATTGAGGTTTCTCATAAAAGGCCCATTGTTTAATTGTACACAGCTGTCAGGCAAACACAATTCCTTATTATAGAGGATAAATGGGTTTTGTTTCAGCTTCAAAGGTAAATTATTCTTGACAATATTTTTAAGTGGGTGGGTAACTGTTAAATTGATTCATCTTTTAAGAAATGTTACTTTTCAGTGATACCATCAACCTTTTAAGCCATACCTAATTCTGCTGAATCCCACATCATCATATTCCCTTCTATTAGCAATGTTACAACATTTTGAGATTTAAAAAATCAAGTCTGCAATTTATCCCATCATATAAAGCATAAAAAGAAGTTTAATTGGACACCTAATTCACTTTCATATCTTCAGTATTATAAGAGTTATGCCCATTTTCATACTCTGAATTTGCATCTTGTTCCCTATTGCTTTTCCATTGACTGAACACAAAAGCTGTGATCGAGGACAGTCAAAAGCCCATAACTTTCTTAAAAATTAAGAGAACAGAAAGAAATATTGTTATTATAGATTGAAGCATTCTGAAGCAAATGAAACAATCTTAATGAAATTAAAGCATATAATTAGTTAGTTACATAATACAAAATTAAATTACTAACATCTATCTATTCTTAAGAAAAGATTGACATTTTAAATAGCCCATGTCCAAATAACATTCACACAAGAATTCACAATATAACATAATTTTTAAATCTCATTGTCATTCATTTATAGGCCAAATGGAAGGAATTTAATGTTTAATTCCCGTAAATTAATGGCCATTTAAATCATCTTGCTTGTGGGTTTTTGTGGAACGCGATCGATTGGAATGTTGCGGTTTGCGGTGAATTTGAATCCCATATCGCAGGAAAAACACTGCCGGTTCATATGGGGCCATGAATCCAAATTTCATTGGCGAAAATGTGATTTAAGTCATCCTGAGAAGCAAGTTATATGTAAAATAAACGATTTACCTTATGTTTTGTCCCCTACGTGAGATCCGTCCCATTGTCGGCGTTAGAAGAAGCTTTTTTATTTTACTCCAGCGATTAAATTGTCCCGCGTTTTTAAAGTGTGTAAAAACCTTCAGAGAACGCAAGTGGGAACGATTTTCAGCATCAGGTAGTAGCCCGAGAAAATCCATCTCAGACAGGCAGGGGAAAATGGCATTTTAATCCACCCCCCCCCCCCCCAAAGGCGTCAAAGTCGCGCACACGGCCAGTGGCAGAACTGCAGCACCACTGAAGGTAGGTATTGTAACATATCTACTTCTATGCAGAAATATACTTCTTAACCTTGATCATTTCCTTCATATCTAAAATCTATTGACTTTCACTTTCATTATACTCCATGATTTATAACTCGAGTAGAAATTAAAAAAAATTCTGTTTTTTTAAATGTTAATGAAACTGGCAGCCAGGAAAAATCACTACAAACGGTCTCTTCTAAGTACATAATTTATCGAGAACATGGGGAAAAATGTTTGACTTTTCTGAAATCTAAAGTTCCTTTGTTAAATCCTGCAAAGTGAGCCAATACCCCCTCCTCCTCCTCCGAAAAATGTTCAGCTGGATTTTGTAAAAGCAGTTCATAACTCCATGCAGGTAAATAGACAATAGACAATGGCTACTGAAATGTGCCAAGCTGAAAATGCATTTACACAAATTATTTCATAGAGAACAAAACATTAAGATGGTGCATGTCTGACATGGAAATTTCTCTTCTCCACTGGTATTAGAGATTAGGCAAAAAGCTTCACATTAGAAAAGGGGTTTCTTGACACAGGAATAGATGTTTCCACAGGAATAGATATTTAAGCATTTAGAGGTGTTGAGTTGATAACACAACACACACGCACATTACCTCTAGGATCATAACTGATAATTAATCAAGTTTAGAATGATTCTTGTTAAGTACTAAAAGGCACAGAAAAACAGGCAAAACACAGAAAAACAGGCAAAAAAATAAATGCGGGAAGAATTCAGTCAGTCAAGCAGCATCTGTGGAAGGAGAAACCAAGTCTGCGTTTCAGTTGTACAACCTTTCCTCAGGTCTGAATTGATTCTGAGGAAGGTTGGCAGACCCAAAATGTCGACTGGCTTCTCATTCCACAGATGCTGCTTGACTGGCTGAGTTCTAATAGCGTTTCTGATTTTGTTTCTCTCCTCATAAAATGTTCCCTGGATTTCAAATTGTAAAGCAGTAACTTTAGTACCAAACTTTTATTTTCATAAAATATTGCTCTATTCCTGGGATAATTAAGTGAAAGCACCTGTAATGTTTCAGCTAAATATTCCAACAACATTATAGATTTTTAACATAATACCCGTCAATTTTACATGGTTAAATCTTTGTAAAAGTGAGCAAATGTATCAAAATATATGCACATCAAGTCCTTGAAATGCAAGCAGGAAGAAGACATAGAAAGAACAGATACAGTGATTGTGAGAAATGGTTTATTGACATTCAAAACATTTTCCATAGCAGGTATCTTTAAACTTTATAAACAAGGATTTATTCCATAGGCATTCTTGTAAAACTTCAAACTTCACTAAATGATAAATAAAAACAATTTATTGAGACTTATAAATTATATAATGTGCACTGTCAATCTGCCATGTTCTATTGACATAAACAGCAGGCAAATCATTCACTAATAGTTTTGTCTTTCTCAGATTTTGCCATCTGAAGCTTATTTTCTCTTCCAGAATTTGCTGTAATCTTCAACCTTAAATTCATCTTCAAATCGTTCCTCATTTACTTTGACTTTCTTGGGGTCCCGTTTGCGCATTCTTGCTTTTCGCTCGGCTTCTGGTAGAAGAGAAACATCCACTGGCATCTAGAAAATGATGGTTAACAACTTGGTATCTTAAGGGTCTGTCCCACTTGCACAATTTTTTTGGCGACTTGCTGGCACTGCTCATAGCCGCAGCAGGTTGCCGAAAATTTTCAACGTTAAAAATCCAGCGGCGACCAGGAAATGGTACGACTCTTTGGGCAACTACACAGAGGCATCTCCCTGCGTAATATCGGCAACCTTTTGCGCCTATGAAGGGTGCCGGCAAGTCGCCGGAACAAATCGCACAAGTGGGACAGGCCCTTAAGTGCACAACAATTTTCAGAATATACAAGCATATAATGTTTGTTACAAACATAAGTCTACTCCTCATATCAATAAAAGCCATAGTCCCTCAGAGCAATCCCATCTTCCATCATCCATGCCCCACCCCCCCCCCAGCCAAATTATTTCCATGTAATTATTCTCTCTCATTGGTTCATCAGCTCCTCCCCACCTCTCCTGATACCAAATCTCTACCAGGATAATTTGCACCAACAACTAGCATAATTTTGGAGTGGGAAGTGTGCAGGCACCTGGGAGAACCACCCCACCCCCCCACAAAAAAGGGAAAATGCACAAACTCTACAGAAGCTGCACCTGAGGTCAGAATTGATACAACCTCACTGACCCGGGCTCAATTCTAGAGAGGTGCTACCGTTGTGCCATCATACAGCCTAGTACAACTGAATCTGCCTCCACTGCCAATCCTGGTGATGCATTCCAGACTGTAACCACTTAAGTGTTTAAAAATGATTTTCCTTGTGTTAGAGAAATGTGAGGTATTGCATTTTTGGAGGTCTAACATGGGCAGGACCCACACAGTGAATGGTAGGGGTCTGGGGAATGTTGTAGAGCAAAGGGATCTAGGAGTGCAGGTGTATGGTTCCTTGAAGGTGGAGTTGCAGGTAGATAGAGTGGTCAAAAAGGCTTTTAGCACATTGGGCTTCATCAGTCAGAGTATTGAAGCTGAAAGGTAATGTTGCAGTTGTATAAGACATTGGTGAGGCCGCACTTTAGAGTATTGCGTTGAGTTCCGGGTACCATGTTATAGGAAAGATATTGCCAAGCTGGATAGGGTACAGAGAAGATTTACGTGGATGTTTCCAGGATTAGAGGGTATGAGCTATAGGGAGTCATTGAGCAACCTGAGAATCTATTCCTTGAAGTTCAAAAGGATGAAGGGTGATTTATAGATGTGCATAAAATCATGAGAGAAATAGATCGGGTAGATGCAAAGTCTCTTGCCCAGAGTAGGCAAATCGAGGACCAGATAGGTTTAAGGTGAAGGGGAAAAATATATAACAGGAATTTGAGGGGTAACTTATTTTACACAAAGGGTTTGGTAGAGGCTGCTAGCGGAGGTAGTTGAGGGAGAAACAATCCCAACGTTTAAGAAACAGTTAGACAGGTACATGGATAGGACGGGTTTGGAGGGATATGAACCAAATGCAGGCAGTTGGGACTAGTGTAGCTGGGACATGTTGGCCGGTGTGGGCAAGTTGGGCGGAAGGGTCTGTTTCCATGCTGTATCACTCTAATTGTATATTTTATCATCAATCTTCACGTCCCTCAATTCTTGATCTTTGATCAAGCGGTAACAGTTTTTCTCTATCCCCTTGCAATCTCTTCTGTTCCAGCAAAACCGTAACTGCTTCAGTCCATCTATACATCCCTCATCCTCAGGATCACTTTCGCAAATCTTCTCTGCATCCTCTAAAGATTAACATCTGTCCTAACTTATGGGACCAAGACTTGGACATAATACGCCATATGTGGTCCTGCAGTATGATTTACAAAAAGTGTTACCTGGTCTTGTACTCCTGTGCCTCTTTTATAAAGCTGAGAATTCCATATGCTTTCTACCCAACTTCCACAACTACCCTCACATTTTAAAATGACAATTACATTTGTAACCTCAGACCCTTTTGTTGTTGTACCCCATTCGGAATTGTGTCTAATTTATATTTCCTTTTCAGCGTTCATTTCATCTTTCCATTTCACCTATTAGTATCTGCAAAGCGAATGACTACCTTACCCCTGGACCAGTCTACTGCTAAATTTTGGGATTAAGGAAGGCTGATAAAAACATAATTATAAAAAGGCAAATCTTTATTGTACTTTCTTGTGCCTAGCTTCAGGAACATATTATACTGAGAAAACTGGTAATTTGTGGAGTGGAAAAACTATGAGATGAAAATAGGGCATTGAACTTGAAAAAAAGTAACTTCATTCAATAACAAAGAAATTATTTAAGTTAAAACCTGAGAAAATGTCGTAGTTGACCTGATGAAAGTGGTACGAGTCTGTGTTATCTTATTACACTAGGGGAAACGTTTTGTATGGGGAACATATGTACAAGTGGCTAGTCATTTAAAACTGAGGCATTTCTTCTTACAGAAGGTGGCATATTTTGAATTCTCTACCTCGGAGTGTGGGGCAAATTGGATCATTAGAAGTATTTTAAAGTGGAGTTGGATGCAATTTTGATAGATCATGGAATAGAGGGATCTTGAGAAATGACACAGAAGAAGAGATGAGACCAGCATACGCAGCTACGATCATAAAAAAGGGTAATGCAGGCTTGAAAGATTGACGGCCTAGTTCTGCACCTATTTTCTTGTATATTATGAAACACATCTTAAATTTTAAACTATTTACAACACAATTTCTTCGTGAAACATTAATTAGTAATTCCTTACAGTAATTATTTTTTTGGGCTCCTTGTATCGGATATTGATAGTAGATCCATCAGGTCGAACCAGCAGAACAGGATACAGTCTGACGTAGGCCTGCCTTCCAAAACGAACTACTGAAGATCTATTTGAGTTGTTTCGTATGTGCAGTTGGTGCCATGGGCTTGTGAAAGGAAGCAATCTTTCAGAAGCATTTAGCTGTAAGGAACTATTAAGTACATAAGTAATCATCAATACATGTGGAACTATTATACACACACTTACAAATAATATTAAACCAAGCTTGTGAGAGAAATTCTGTCATGGTGAAAGGTTAGATTTAAATGATCTCATGACCTCAGTTGGCTTCAGACCAAGTTCTTGCTTAATCATAAAGAATGACTAGCTTAGTAGGTAAAACCCACACCTTTCTTCAAATTAACATTCAGAATTGTTATCAACTCAAACATGATAGAATTGTTATCAACTCCTGTGGATTTTGAATAAACAACAGCAAAGAGAAGCAGGAAAAAACATTGATTGGCTCTAGCCCAAGTGGGAGGAGAGTTAGAAATGAGTCAGAGGGGTAAAACAGTTTAAAACTGAGGCAGTTGGTTTGTAAATTGGTAAATTAGGCAATTTATCTGTCAATATAAGCAAGACAGATTATATTGCTGATTATAGGGAGCGGCCCTGTGAGTAAAATATGAGTCTTTGGCGAGGGGAGGAGGTTACGCATAAAGCTCAAGAGGACGAAGCGTAGTGAACACATGTCGGGGCAGATGCGACAGTGTGAGGCTTGCATTTTAAAATCTCTTCGCTGCACGGGAGACCCGACTTTTTCCCTGTGGGGTCTCCGATGTCGTTGGGGCCTAGCACCGGGGAGCGGCCTCCGACCGGGACGACCTGGGGGCTCCAGTCACGGAGCCTGCGGACTTACCATCGTGGGGCTGGCCGGCCTCGGTGCGTGGAGAGTGGTGGTGGCTCGCTGCTGTGGCCCGACTCCAGAGCTCCAACTGGAGCTCCAGCTACGGCCCGACTCCGGAGCTCCAGCTCCAGCCAGACTCCGGAGCTACAGATTATTGCAGGTGGTCTGTCGGGACATCAGGAGCTCGTGGGTCCGGGTGAGAGACCGCTTTCCAGAGCTCCCGCAACGCATCTTCTCCCGCCCGTGTCGCGGGGTTGGAGCAACCTGGAGCGGGGCCGTACATTGCCCGGCGCGGCTTTAAAGGCCGCGGGACATTCCAGCGCCGGCCGAGGGCTCCGACTTTGTGACTTTTGGGCCTAGAGCGGGGCCATACATTGACCGGCGCAGCCTCAGTGGCCGTGGGACTTAACATCGCCCACCTGCAGTTTCGATATCAGGAGAGAAATGGTGCGGGGGAGAGAGAAGAACTTTGCCTTCCATCACAGTGAGGAGGAGATTCACTGTGATGGATGTTTGGGTAAATTGAATTGTTTGTATGTTTTCTAATCTAAGAATGTGGGAGCCCAGGGACACAGATGGAGCCTGATGTTGTGGTAATTACTGAGACATGGCTTCAAGAGGGCCAGGGCTGGGAACAGAATATTCAAGGGTATACCTCCTATCGAAAAAACAGACAGGTGGGCAGAGGGGGTGGGGTTGCAAGAGGTGACATTGAAACAGGAGATGTGGAGTCAGTATGGATAGAACTAAGGAATTGCAAGGGTAAAAATACCCTAATGGGACTGATCTACAGGCCCCAAACAGTAGCCTGGACATAGGGCGCAAGTTGAATCAGGAGTTAAAATTGGCATGTAGTAAAAGTAATGCTGTGGTTGTTATGGGAGATTTCAACAGGCAGGTAGTACCAGGTTGGTACTGGACCCCAAGAAAGGGCCTTTGTGTTGGATTCTTTGAACAGCTTGTATTGAAGCCTACCAGGGAGAAGGCAATTCTGGGTTTAGTGTTAAGTAATGAACCCAATTTGATAAAGGACCTTGAGGTTAATGAGCCATTAGGAGGCAGTGACCATAACATGGTCAGGTTTAATCTACAATTGGAGTGGGAGAAGAGTAGATCGGAGGTGTCTGTGTTGCAGTTGAATAAAGGGTACTATGGGGCCATGAGGGAGAAGCTGGCCAAATTTGACTGGAAAGATGCACTAACAGGGATAACAGTGGAACAAAAATGGCAGGTGTTTCTAAGAATAATGCAGAAGGTGCAGGATCAGTTCATTCCTAGGAGGAAGAAAGATTCCAAGGGGAGAAAGGGATGACCACGGCTGACAAGGGACGTCAGGGACAGTATAAAAATTAAAGCGAAGAAGTACAACGTAGCAAAGATGAGTGGGAAACAAGAGGATAAGGTAATGTTTAAAGAACAACAGAAGATAACCAAAAAAACAATACTGCGAGAAAAGATGAGGTACGAAGGTAAGCTAGCCAAGAATATACAGCAGGACAGTAAAAGCTTCTTTAGGTATGTGAAGAGAAAAATTGGTATTAGTTAAGACCAAAATTGGACCCTTGAAGAGTTGAACAAAGGTACTTTGGATCGGTCTTCACTAAGGAGGACACAAACAATCTTCCTGATATAGTAGTGGCCAGAGGATCTGGTGTGACGGAGGAACTGAAGGAAATCCACATTAGGCAGGAAATGGTGTTGGATAGACTGATGGAACTGACGGCTGATAAATCCCCAAGGCCTGATGGTCTGCATCTCAGGGTACTTAAGGAAGTGACTCTAGAAATCGTGGATGCATTGGTGATAATCTACCAATGTTCTATAGACTCGCGATCAGTTCCTGTGGTAGCTAATGTTATCCCACTTTTTAAGAAAGACTGGAGATGGAAAACTGGAAATTATAGACCAGTTAGCCTGACATCAGTGGTGGGGAAGATGCTGGAGTCAATTATAAAAGATGAGATAGCCAAGCATTTGGATAGCAGTAACAGGATCGGTCCGAGTCAGCATGGATTTACGAAGGGGAAATCATGCTTGGCTAATCTTCTGGAATTTTTTGAAGCTGTAACTAGGAAAATGGACAAGGGAGAGCCAGTGGATGTAGTGTACCTGGACTTTCAGAAAGCATTTGATAAGGTCCCACATAGGAGATTAGTGGACAGAATTAGGGCACATGGTATTGGGGGTAGAGTGCTGACATGGATAAAGAAGTGGTTGGCAGACAGGAAACAAAGAATAGGGATTAACAGATGTTAGTTGATAGACTGGGGGGGGGGGATGATTATAATTGTCTGAAATTGGAGAATACAATGTTCACTTATTGTTGGTTTGTACCGTACACAAGCAATGGCAGGCAGTGACTAGTGGGGTACCGCAAGGCTCGGTGCTGGGACCGCACCTATTTACAATACACATCAATGATTTGGATGAAGGGATTCAAAGTAATATTAGCAAATTTGCAGATGACACAAAGCTGGGTGGCAGTATGAACTGTGAGGAGGATGATATGAGAATGCAGGGTGACTTGGAGGTTGGAGGAGTGGGCAGATGCATGGCAGATGAAGTTTAATGAGGATAAATGTGAGGTTATCCACTTTGGTAGCAAAAACAGGAAGGCAGATTACTATCTAAATGGTATCAAGTTGGGAAAAGGGGAAGTACAACAGGATCTGGGGGTCCTTGTACATCAGTCTATTAAAGTAAGCATGCAGGTACAGCAGGCAGTGAAGAAAACAAATGGCATGTTGGCCTTTATAACAAGAGGAATCGAATATAGGAGCAAAGAGGTCCTTCTGCAGTTGTACAGAGCCCTAGTGAGACCACACCTGGAGTATTATGTGCAGTTGAGGTTCGCAATCACCACGTCCAACCTCATCAAATGCATCCAGTGTTCCCGATGTGGCAAGAGCAAACATAGATTACTCCAAACACTTGTATGCTGTCTGCCAAGGCCTACTAGATCTCACAGTTGCTAACCATTTTAATTCCTCTTCCCATTCCCATGCTGACCTTTCTATACTAGACCTCCTTCACTGCCAGAGTGAGGCCACATGTTAACTGGAGGAACAGCACTTCATAATTTGCTTGTGTACCTTACAAACCAACAATAAGTGAACATTGAATTCTCCAATTGCAGACAACTATAATCTCCCCCATAGCCTATTGACTAACATCCATTTCTTCCCTCTGCCTACTTTCCTCCTCTAGCTTCATAATTTGCAACTCTTCAATCGTTTCATCTCGTACCTGTCTTTTCATCTCTAGCCTTTGTCCACCTATCTAACCCTCCCCCCCCTCACCTGTTGGCACCTATTCCGTCCTTCCCCATCTCTCTTCCATCTTTCTTTCCCCCCCCCCCCGGAATCAGTGTAGAAGGGTTTTGACCAGAAACATCACCTATCCACGTTGTCCACAGATGTTGGCAGACCCACTAAGTTATTCAAGCACTTTGTGTCTTTGTTTGCATCAACCTACATACCTAGCTAAAATCTCTTGTAATAAAGACAGGGGATTTCTATTACAAAGAAGCATTTAATGAATCAGCATTTGGCTTATTAAATACATATGAGCATTGCAAATAACTTCTGAAGCTTTAGATAACTTATTTGCTGGTTTTGTTGCCTAGTTTTGACAAACTTTGAAGTTAAATGAGGGGGGGAGAATCTTTTGTCATCCAAATTAAAAATTACTGGGAGGTAAGCAAAAACAGGCATTTCTATATTCAATAAATGGTTGTAAGAATTACTTAAATTATTTGATGCATGCTGCACAGTTAATACAAAGAATGCTGCATCCAACAGGGTTTTGTAACACATTCATCGACGAGAACTTTTACTTAACCAACTCTCTGCACCAAAATCTTTTACAATTGTCACCAAGCATTGGTGACTGAAATGGCACCACTTAATAAAGACAATCAAGTACACACATCTTATGCTAATAAAGTAACAAATATACACATCTGGACCAGATATGCAGAAAACTGATGACCTTTGGTATCCTCCAAGTTCTTCTCCACCCTCATCCCTCTGCTTAAAGTTGAAACAAAAAGCGAGTTTGGTATTCCGAAAAATGCAAGGAATCATGGGATTTGTCGAAGGGCAGCCTCTTTGGAGAAAAGGAATAGGTGACGTTTTGGGTCAAGACCCTTCTCCAGAGATGTTGCCTGACCCACTGAGTTACTGCACCATTTTGTGTGTATCCCCATTGATGACTGGTGCTCGGCTTTCGCCGGCACCGAGGGGGTTAACCGACAGCCACTGGATAAGGCGAATGGTGCAGCTGACGGTCCCCGGCCCGTCAGTGATCGGGTTCCTCAGGAGTTGGAGTAGTTGAGCTGGAGTTAGGGCTTCTTCACAGTGCTGGCTGTAAGCCTGGGGCCGCCACTGCTCCGGGTATCCCGTCAGTCCAGGGTCACCCCGGACATTTCCGGCTGCCCCCAGACAGGGATGGAACACTCGGGAGGGGTCGGGAACGGTAGTGAGACTCCGCTCACAAATCTGCCTCCTGGGTGTATTATGCAGGAGAGGGGTGCGTGGTTTGCCCCTGTATAATAAGTATAACCTGGAAGGGCAGCCCAAGTGAGAATGGAACCCACACACCCACCAGGTTGAGGGGGACCGGACCGTGATTCATTAGATTGTCACTGCTGAGATTTCTCAATGGACCAGTTAAGAAGGGAGAAATATTGTCGCTAACTCCAGTAGCAATTCAACTGCGCTTGCAGCGCCGGAGACTCGGTTAGAATCCTGGCCACGGATGATACGCAGGTCTATATACACGCAGCAGCTGGACATGTGCAGTCAGAATACCGAACTCGCTTATTGTCACAGTATTGACTGGATATAAAGGGAAAACAAAATCAGTGATGGGTGTCTGAAACTCACCACATAAATGGGTCTGGATCAGTATTTGATGTAAAAAAAAAAAGAAAGTTAGTGTATCAGGAGTTATGGAGAGAAAGCAGGAGAACGGAGTTGAGAGGGAAACATAAATCAGCCATGATTGAATGGTAGAGTAGACCTAACAGGCTGAATGGCCTAATTCTGCTCCTATAATATGAACCAATATCTCAGACATGATTATAATACTAATTTTAAGCCACATAGTCAGGACTATATCAAGATACAGTCCAGCCTGTACATTACTCATGTCCCTCATCCATGTGGTCACAAAATCAAAACCATCCTATCAGTTCCCCAAAGTTTCAACAGTTCAAGAGGATGAGCTTGGGATGGCCAATAAACTACCTGTGATCTTGACAAACTGAAATAAAATTGAGGCTAAAAAAGGGGTGGAGGGAGAGAATTTTTGTGATCTGCAACAAGAAAAGCAGTGCACCTTGTGCTTGGAAACAACACACCCTGCAGGCTCCCTTCAAATATCACACATCTGAAGGGTCTCCACCCGAAGCATCACCTATTCCTTCTTTCCAGAAATGCTGCCTGTCCCGCTGAGTTACTCCAGCATTTGGTGTCTACCTTCGGTGTAAACCAGCCTCTGCAGTTCCTTCCGACACATCGTTGACTTGGAAGCATATACCAGAAGTCCATGGGTTTTGCCAACAGTTCAAGTGCAAATGAATGTACACACGTGGAGGAAGTAGGGAGCAGATTTTAACTCCACATATCATCCCCGCACAAAGACTACACTTGACTTAGTGTACTATGTGTTTACACATTCTGTTGTGCTGCTGCAAGTAAGAATTTCATTGTTCTATCTGGGACATATGATGATAAAACACAAGATAGACACAAAATGCTGGAGTAACTCAGCAGGACAAGCAGCATCTCTGGAGAGAATGACTGGGCGACGTTTCAGGTCCCTTCTTCAGACTAATGTCAGGGGAGATACATAGATAAGAAAGCGTGTGAAAATAGGGCAAAAGGGAATGAATATCAAGGAAAATTTATAAATCATTGTTAGCTGGGAGGTAACAACAAAGCAGAGATAAAATGGAGACTAGGGTTGCCAGCTTTCTCACTCCCAAATAAGGGACATAAGATCAAAATAAGGGACAAATTCCCAACGACAATTCGTTGACCGACTCGACCATGGCTGGGTGAATGATAAGTTGGCCCGGGTGCAAAGTGCAGCCGGCGGGCCGGCTGAAGAGCACGCAAAATCCAACACCTCATCCAACTCATGAACCGATGATCGGCCATGAGAGGAAGAGGTGGTGGTGTTGGCGGTAAGCGAAGGTCCGACAGCTGGCCGGGCAGCTGACTGACAGGGCCACGGGCAAGGCGCAGCTGCTGCACTCCACGGGCTGTACTACGTCGGGACGGGTGAGCCGGGGCCCGACACAGCGATCCAACCCGACAGTCCCCTCGACCCGAGTAGTAGCAGTCACATAAGGAACAAGGGACCAATTTAGCCCAATATACAGGATGTCCCGACTAATACAGGACAGTAGTCAACCCTATTGGAAACAGTAAGACTGGTCAGAGAACTGGGAAGGGAGAGGGATGGAGAGAGAAGAAAAGCAAGGGCGACTTTATGTTAGAGAAGTCAATGTTCACATAGCTGGGGTGTAAGCTGCCGAAATATGAGGGGCTGCCTCTCCAATTTGCGCTGACTCAATGGAGGAGGCCCAGGGCAGAAAGGGCCGTGTGGGATTGGGATGGGGAGTTGCCAAAGTGTGATAAAGACGATAAAACACTCTCGACTCGGTGACCGCGACCATCCAGCAGCGGGTGAAAAGCCGCCGCGCCGCGGCCCGCCCGGAGACGGTGCCCCGCGGCTGAGCGCGACCCGCGCCGCCCGCTGTCACCCACGCGGCACAAACCCGGCGCTCGAGCCGCCCGCTGTCACCCACGCGGCACAAACCCTGCGCCCGCGCCGCTCGTTGCTACCTGCGGGCTCCGAATATCGTTCCCGCGCCCTCCTGTTCAAAATCGCGCCGATACTTACGCCGCCAACTGCCGCAGCCGCGCGCTCCACGGGGCCGCCATCGGCCGATTGCGGAAACATTCGGCACAAGAACCCAGTCCCCCGTGCAACAGCGGCTCTCAATTGTGGTTCCTATCTCCATCTCTCCCGCCACCACCGCACTGACAACCTGATTGATAAATTGGGGAACGCTATTTGTATTATACGGACGGGATTAGTTATAACGCGATTTCTGTCCGGAACTAAAGAGTTTAGTTTAATTTAGTTACACAGCGTGGAAACAGGCACTTCGGCCGCGCAGACCAGCGATTCCCACACATTGCCACTTCCTTACACCTACTAGGGAATTAACCCACATCTTTGGAGTGTGAGGAAACCGAAGATCTCAGAGAAAACCTACGGGGAGAAAGTACAAATTCTGTACGATCCCGTACTCGGGAACGAACCCGAGTCTCCGCACTGCATTCGCTGTAATGGCCCTGTCTCACGGTGGGAGTCCACCCAAGAGTGACCCCAAGCGAAAGAAAAAAAACGGACTCGTGGTTATGCACGAGATTCAAAGTTTATGGTCAAGTGTTTAACCGAGTTCCCACGGGCATGATATTTACGCGATGTTCCAAGGTATTCTCCCGAGTTACCAAGTTCCTCTCCCGTTACACTTGAGCCAACCGTGAATGAAGGTATGTTTTAATAGTAAGATTAAATGAGAACTTACCTGTTCGAAGTTTGATCTTTATTTTATGAGGAGTTACGATAAGGGATTACGTGAAGAAGCCCCGTCTGGCGCTTGATCGGCATACTTAAAAGCAGCGGCATGAAAAACACAGAACCAATGTCCGGAGTAAGATAGTAAGGCCCAACATAGACTAGAACTACCAGATGATCATTTATATTATGGGGGTTAGGAGCTGAGGGCACGTAATCCCTCATCGTAACTCATAAAATAAAGATCAAACTTTGAACAGGTAAGTTCTTGTTTAATCTTACTATTTTACTTCGGAGTCACGTGAGTCTCTGTTTAGTCAAAACAGTAGTGAGTAAATAGTATTTTAAAACATTGCTACAATTTATGTAATAAGTGTTTTAATCATAAAAAGAACAATGTTTAATAATAACCCCTCTATCGTAGGGGAAAATTTTACAAAAGAAAAATGATAATGATATCAACAATAACATAAATCGATAATATAAATCCATAATATAAAACAAAGCAAGCATTTAAAGAGAACCCAGTACTGCGTGTCCAAATCCTGGCACCGTGACAACAGGTTTATCGTAGAACTTTGAAAAAGTTTCTTCTCTACACCACCCTGCGGCCTCTAAAATTTGATCGAGTGGTACATCCTGTACCTTCGCCGCGGACGTAGCTGCCGCCCTAGTGGAGTGAGATTTAAACACATCAGTGTCTATTCCTGCTAGATCCAAAACCTGTTTTAACAATCTAGAAATGGTTTGAACTGAAACTTTTGTATGTGGTTTTTTGTGCGTTATCAATAACGCTGTCTCAGAACCTCTGAGATTTTTGGATACTTCAATGTTGAGTTAAATGCTTAACTACACACAATGTTTCATCGATAGGATATGCTTTAAACATTACCTTAGCTCCAGTTCTCCCCGGTCTGCTTTGTTTGATGAGATCATAAACATAAAACACAATGTTATCTGCAGCCACACGCATGCAATCTAACCGTAACAATTGCAAAGTCTGTACTCTTTGAGCTGATACTAATGCCATTAACATAACTACCTTGAATGTTAACTTCTGCAAAGACATTGAAGTAATTGGAGTCCATTGCTTAAGCAAAGGGAGAACAATGCTAACATCCCAAATTTCTGTATATCTAGGCTTGGGAGGATTTTTATTAAAAATTCCTTTCATGAATCGGGATACTAATGGGTGAGACCCAACTGAATCTCGATCAGAAATTTGTCCTAAGTAGGACGACAAAGCACTACGAGCACAATTAATGGCACTATAACTGAGATGCTCATCAAAATGTAACCCAGCAAGGAACTCGAATACATTTGAAATGTTTACAGTATGATAAGATATCTTTGACTGTCTACAAAAGGCTTCCCATTTCCTTATATGCGACATATATTGTTTTTTAGTGCTATTCCTCCAAGCTGCACCTATAACATCCATGGTCCTGTCCGACAGTTCAAACTCTTGCAATGGTCTGGTCAGAACCTGCAGATTAACAAATTCATATGATCATGTAATGGATGAACTTCTTTTGTTACTGGTTGTGTCAACAAATTGTCGCAACTAGGAATTGTCATATATGGTTCAATAATCATTTTTAGCATCAATGGGAACCATGACTGCGTAGGCCAATTTGTCACCACCAAAATGCCTTTGGCAGCGTCTTGCGCTATTTTCTTGAGACATTGCCCAATCAGACAGAATGGGGGAAAAGCATAAAAGAACGTATTCCCCCAGTGTAGCGAGAAAGCATCCACCGCTACTGCCCCTGGATCGTGTTCCCAAGACACGTATTTGGGCAATTGGTGATTCAATCTCGATGCAAACAGATCAATGTCCGGCACTCCATACCGACTGACTATATTTTTTGAAAATTTGTGGATTTAACATCCATTCTGTATTGTCATTACATATTCGTGATCTTTTGTCTGCCACAACATTGCCTCGCCCTGGGAGATAAATAGCTGAAAGTGAAATATTTTTACCAATACACCAATGCCACATCTGGTTTACCAGATGATCCCATGATATTGATCTTACTCCACTCATGTGATTGATATATGCCACAACTGTGGTATTGTCTATTTGTATTTGCACATGCAAATCCTTCATAGTAGAACAATAAGCCTTTAATCCATAAAATGCTCCCAGTAACTCCAAATAATTTATACCATAAGTTTGGAGCAATAAATCCTCTTGGACAGTCCATCTGCCCCCACAGTTGGTCTCATTATCCGTAGCCTCCCCATCCGAGAGAACTTGCATCAGTTTCCAAAAACACTACTGGCTGCTGAACTAAAATGTTCTTAACAGCTTGTGGAACATTCTCAATCCACCAATGCAATTCTGATAAGGCTTCCTTTGGCAATTGCATAGGCCTATCAAAATGGCCTGCTCGCTGTATAAGCGCTTGAGTTTTTGCCCTTTGAAGATTTTGGTAATGCAGTGGACCAAATTCTACTGCTGGGAATGCTGCTACTAACTTCCCAATAACTTCTCAGATGGAGGGATAAGGTTTGTTAATCAGGCTCTGACACACATTTGTCAAATCAATAACATTATCTATTGGTAAAGTTACTTACATGGTAACTGAATTAATCACAAACCCCAGATATCCAATGGTTTGGGATCGCTGTAATTTAGATTTTGTTGGATGAATCATAAACCCCAGCCTTTCAAACAGACTTGTAGTTGCTGAGACTGATTTTTCAGCTGACTCCTGATTAGCATTGACAATTAAAATGTCATCTAGATAAGCCATAACTATGTGTTTTTGTGCCCTTAGCAATGCAAGTGCTGGCTTCAACAATTTAGTGAACAGTCTAGGTGCTGAGCTTAATCCATTAGGTAATGCTTTGTATTGCCACAGCTGTCCCATCCACTTAAACTTTAAATACCTGCGAAAGTGATGATGAATTGGAACTGAATAATATGCATCCTTCAAATCTATTATAGCTATATAACAACCTGTTGATACCAGCCGCATTGCAGTGTTGAAGGTGTCCATTTTAAAATGTTTATACTGGACAAATGTATTCAATTGTGTGAGATCTAAAATGATTCTACAGCCCCCATCTTTCTTTGGTCTGGGGAAAATATTTGACACAAATTGTTGTGGATCCTCTCCTGTTTTCTCGATAACTCCTTTCCTACGCAAATTCTTAACCTCTTTATCAATTTGAATTTTTTCAAGAACAGAAAACATCAAAGTATGATTAAGCTTATTCTGTCCCAGTGGATCCATACCTTCTACAAAATCAATAGTCGATCCTAAAACAGTTTCTAATATAACACGATCAGATGTTATACTGTCCCATTCATTATAAAACATTCGGAGTCTATCACCAATCTGAGGTTCATCCAAAAATTCTTCTTTAATAGGATAAAGTTTTTGTACCTCTCCAACCGGACGTAGTGATCTCCTTCTCCCAACAAATGGGTGCACATTCGGCTGTGCTGGTTGGTAATTCTTCCTTACCATACTCCTGCCTCGGCTTGTTCCAGCTCCAAAATCAAATCCCCTTCTCATTTGATCGGCCCTTCTCTGCCCAAAATTGAAGAGCCAATAGTTTTTGCCTCTTCATCAATTTCTTTAATTTGTTTAGACAGATTTTCTCCGAACAAATAACCAGGAGCTTGAACATTGCTTGATCTGCACAACCCTGCAAATCTTGGATTAAAATAGGTCGAATGGCAATCTTCCTCAACAATTTATCTCAAAAAATAAGTTGCAGAATAATGCCAACATATGCTTCTGATCTTTGGTCATTCCACAACCTTCCACTTGTCTTCTAAAGGCAGTGATGCCAGCCGAAATTAGTTTGAGGATTCTTTGAAATCGTATTTCCTGCGCCCGCATCATTGATGACATTGGCGCCCAAATAGCCGGATTCACCGTAGGTACCTTCAGTGAGGTACAATTAATAGGTGTTTTATACAAATCTACTGTCTCAACCATAACAGCTTCTTGAAGCGGGTGAGAGACCATATAATTAATATTGGCCGCCAGGTTTTCTTCCATGGCCTCACCGCCTCCTCCAGGTATAGCAAAACTTTGTGCCACATCAGGCACACCTGGATCAACATATTTGTATTGTGGTGGGTACTCCTGACCGCAATCACCACTTTCAGGGTCAGTCTCATACAGCCCTGGTACTCCTGAAACTTGTTCGAAGGAGACTTCCTCCAGCCCAATCCCGGGCACTGGAGTTTCAAATTCCCAATTCAAACTGGCACCATATTCATGATATGGACCCCCCTCAGGGGCTGCCTGGGTATATTCTGGGTTCTTAGACCTTTGGTTGATTATAGTTTGGAGCATTTTCTTCATTTGATCCATTCTGAGCCATCAGGCTTTCCTTTCTGGAGGATCTTCCAAATCGGATACATCAGAAACCTCAGGCCTTTCAGCTTTTCTTTTACTTTTTTTTTTTTTTTTAGGCACTGGGTTTTCCTCCAAAGTTTCTGTTTGTGGAGCAACCAAAGGCTCACTAACGGGTGTTTCAACAGCCACCGGTATCGGAACCGGCTCCGCAATAATCTGCTGTCCCGACTCATCTCCACCCCGGGACGCACGTTTTACCCGCGATTTTTTAACTTTCTCCATTTTAATTTTACTCCTCCTGGTTTACCCACCAGCCTACGGAGTTTTGAAAACGCCCTGGAAGTAAAATAATTTCACTTACCCGCGGGCCATTTCCTTACCGCTGTGTTGGAGCTGCGCTCTGCAGCTCTTTCCTCTACCGACAGCGTCGACGTAATGCCGATCAAGCGCCAGGCGGGGCTTCTTCACGTGGTCACTCACGTGACTCTGAAGTAAAATAAAGCAACAATGTTAAAGAAAACATCTCCATCCTGCGGCTTTGAGTTAAAAATAGAAATCAGCGCGGCTGCATCTATTAATATGACCTACAGAGGGAAAATGCGCATCAGATTTTTGGGAGACGGAGCTCAGGGTTCGCCTCCTGAGCTGCTTTGGTGCCCAGGCATGACAAGGCTCTTGGGTTAGGAGTGGTGTGCAAGGGAGGCTTAATTCTCTACGATCTCTCTGATGCCCCGGACGAGAACAAAGGAAACCTCTCTTGCCAACGCGTACAAGCCCATTGTATATAAGCGTCTCGACCCGAAACGTCATCTATCTCCTTCACTCCTTAGATGCTGCTGCACCCGCTGAGTTTCTCTTAAGGAAGAAGGGTCTCGACCCGAAACGTCGGCTATCTCCTTCGCTCCTTAGATGCTGCTGCACCCGCTGAGTTTCTCCAGCCTTTTGTATACCCCCGTTGCATATAACTTTGCTGCTGACGCGCACACGCACTCTCTCTTCCTCTCTCTCTCTCTCTCTCTCTCTCGTTCTGCTCTCTCCCACTGCAGCTCAGAGCCCAACCTCGCCATCCTATAGTGGTAATTTTCACATCGGGTCCCCTCCACACCCACACCCCCTCTCTCCGACACCCCCCCCCCCCCCCACAAGGCAACAGGCAGCGTGAGAGACAGAGAGTTTGTCGGGTGTTGGTTTTGTTTTTATTTTTAAATTATTAGCCAAGGTCGGATTTACTTATTTTAAACGAAGTTTGGAGCGCTTGACAATACTTTTTTTTTCTCTTTGCGCTCGTTTTCAGAGAGGGTTCAGACCCCGCTTGGCTCGTTGCCCCCTTTGAACCAAGCCCTGCGAGAGGGAGGGAGGGAGGGAGGGAGGGAAGGTGTGAGTGAACAAGAGTGCCAAGGAGGAGAGGGAAATAGGGGGGGTGGGGGAGTGGGTGGAGGAGAAATAGGGAAGAAGTTAGTTGTTCAGATCAGAAACCTGTAGGCTGGGAGCCATAATGGTGAAGAGCACACCCAGTTCTTCTGAGGAGTGCATAAGAGACATCGATCCGAAGCAATGTTCCTCTAGAACTATAACTGAAACCGTGTCCACATCACCTCCTCTTGGCCGGACCGCAACACCAAATCTACGCGTCAGGAAAATCCGATGTTCATTGATTCAAAATATTTAAGTTCAACACACTGACTCTTTAGGTGTTTCATTTTCTCATGAAATGTTTAAGTATTGAGTTACTTGCTGGAAGCATGCTCTGGGTGAGTGAATGTCAGAAAATACAAGTTGTAAAATGCAGCAATACCGTGGATCAAATTAACGTATTGTTTTCTCTGCAGCGTTGGAGGCAGAGGGGAGACTTGATAGAAGTATATGAGAGACATAGATAGGGTAGAGTCAGAACCTTTTTCACAGGGTGAAAATGTCCAACACTAGTGGGCATAGCAATAAGGTGAGAGGGAAAATGTTTAATGGTGAGGTGAGGGGCAAGTTTTTCTACACAGAGCTTTTCTACATAGAAGATTTTCTACATCACCCCTAGAACATGTTGCCTGGGGTGGTGGTGGAGACAGATATCACAGTGGAGTTTAGATAGGCTAGTGGAAGTGCAGGGAATAAAAGGATATGGATCATGTGTAGGCAGAACAGTTTAACTAGGCATCATATTTAGCACAAGCATTGTGGGCCAAAGATCCCGTGCCTGTGCTGTACTGTTGTATATTCTATGAATCTTAGCTTCATCATTTTCAAGACCTTGTTCTCAATCATCACGAGCACCTATTCTCATCCTTGGCCATTGTTCAATATTTTCAAGCTGTTGCCTTTCACTATCTTAATTGTTTTCATCATCTATGAGAATAGGCATTTAATAGTAAGATTAAATGAGAACTTACCAGTTTGAAGTTTGATCTTGATTTTATGAGGAGTTACGTTGGTGATTACGTGAAGAGGAACCCCGTCTAGGCCGCATGTGCGTCAATCTTCAAAGCAGCGGTATGAAATCACAAATAATAATCACCAAAGTGACATAGTAAGATGCGTGACTCGAGAAATACCAGATGATCTTTATGAGAGAGGGTTGGGTGTGACGGGCACGTAATAACCAACGTAACTCCTCATAATAACAAGATCAAACTTCAAACTGGTAAGTTCTCATTTAATCTTACTATTTTACTTCAGAGTCATGTAAGTGATTCCATGAAGACTTCGAAGCTTTGTGATTTCATGCCGCGGATCGAAATCTCACTGCATCGATTGACTCAGGATGAGTGAATAATCAAAATGCATTAGCATTAGCAAAATGCATATTGATTCACATGTATTAATGGTTTACATTAATAAATAAATCAATATCAACCCCTGTACCTCAGGCGAGGCTAAAGTGGACGCAAACAGAATGGGCAAAACCCCGGGTCAGTAACCGGGCTATGGACATTTAAAAAAAAAAACCCAATTTAGTTGACCATCCTGTGGTCGCGAGGATATGGTCGATGGGCATGTCCATTGCCCTAGCCGCTGACGTTGATGCTAGCCTGGTGGAATGAGATATACAATCGTCAGTGTTAATACCTGCATAACCCAGAACCTGCTGCAGCCACCTTGAAATAGTCTGAACCGACCTTCCTTTGTGTAGTTGTTTGTTGATTAATAAACAATGCTGATTCCACACTTCTTAGGATTCTGGTGGCCTTGATAACATAGACGTGAGACCATGGGATATCCGAAAAATGATCTCAAATCATGCCACCCCTGGTCTGCTCTGCTTGTGTAGACCAGAATGTAAAATGTAATGGCACCTGCAGCCAATTCCATCCTATCTAGCCACAGCATTTGCAATGTTTGCCATCGTTGTGCTGATATAAGTGTCATAACTAAGGATGTAGGTGGAACACCTTGGTCAAGTAATATTCACACATTTTCAATAACCAACTGCATAATCTTGTAGTGGGAGAACTTGTGTCAAATCTTTTTAACAACTGGATATCCGGGTTGAACCCGACAGAGTAGTTCCCTTTTGTTGCAGCTGTAGTGTCTCTATAACTGAAGTATTGTCAAATACCATTTAAGAATCAACTGGAAAATGTCAGTAATCTGTACCGTATTAAATGTAACATTAACATTTAAACAAAATCATTTCTGATCCTCCTCAATAGGAATTTACTGCTTTTTTTGGGCGGGGTGCTTTCCCTGCACTCTGCAGTGAGCACATTCATGGCTTGATGTGGCAACCTGAGCCATAAGTCAATCCATTAAAAATGTGTAAGTCAATAATTGTTCTATTGTGCAAAGGCCAGTCTCCTGAACCACAGTTTGAACCAGCAAGTTTTTGTTTTTTGGAATAACTGTATACTGTTGTGCCATTATGCCTGATGAAGCAGGCAACATGGCTGCTTAGCCGGTCCGACAGTACGAACCCAAGCGAGGTTTTGCTGACCCAGCTAATGAGGCAAAAAATGGAGGAAGACATAAAAGAATATTCCTCCTTTTGTAGCGAGAATGTATTTCTCCGCACTGTTGTGCCACATATTTTTGCAATCAGTGAATAAACATGCACCAACATTTCGATATTCGATGTAGTATTGAACCATACTTTCATAATACTTTGAGATCCAATACCTATTCTGTGTTGTCATCAATCTGAACTGGATGATATACCAGTGGCAAAGGAGATGAGGTAATTACAGGATACTTTTACTTGATTGCCATGTGACTAACATATGTCACCATTGTAGAGCAGCAACTTGAAATTGAGCATGTAGAATATGTTTATTCGCTCAATAGCCCCTTACCCATGGGGTGCATCTAGTGTATATATTTAGTTGATACCAACAATTGAAGACTTGGTAACTCATGCAAATCTCCAATACCTCCAAATAGAGATGGTATTCGGAACTTCTCACCTTAGAGTCCTTAGCATCAGTTTGTAATAACTGAATTCGACCGACCAAACTACTGGAACGAGGTTTCAAGTTTAAGGTCAAATGAGTTTATTGTCATGTTCAGCAATGCTGAATACTGTTTTTTTCATCATTGTGACGTAGCTTCAGCTGACAATAGCATAGGGTTGTTAACAATGGTCTAATTGTCCTTTGAGAGGTTGCTACTTACACAATACCAGTTCCTTGATTTGCTCAGCTGAAACACAGCTGCTATGTTGCCAATTAGTCTTGATGAAAATAAAGCTCCATTTTATAACAGGTTGCTATTAACTCCAATCTCTTGCCACAGGGTGGAGTCAAGGCTAATAATAATAATTAAAGGTAAATCCCAATGACCAACGAACAGTTTATCCCATTCCGCAAAGCTTTACTGTTATTAGAACGGTTATATTGTCTTTGATAACCTCTGTAATGGGATTTGCATAGCATGGATCTTTGACCTTTATGAATCTGTTGTTAGTCAGGAAAAATAAGTTTTCATATTCGGAAAGTTCATATGCCCGACACTCAATTCTTCAAAATAACATGCCACTCCTGCCTATTCCATGGGTGGTTTGCATGAGTACAATTTCCAAACCTTAACTTTAAAAAATAACCCTGACCATAATCCAAACTTGCTTGGAATGCTACGACTGTGCCTCAACCAGATGTTTTTATCCTTTGTGTGTTGTACAAACAAATGTAAATATTACTACTTGTGAATGGTGCACTACCCATATTTTGGAAGTGCTAGACCCATTTTGCTGAGTGTTGGTAAGGTGCATGCAATTTCTGAGCTATCATGCTGCCCCCAGCTCCAGTGAACTGCTTACTGCCGATGAGTGCCTGGGGGGCATTCTGAAACAATGACTTTTGCCCACCTTTGGCCTAATTGATTTGTCTGCCAGGTTTTCTTCCCCTGTTGAATAGGCCAACCTGAAAAACAGATTCAGCGGCTGGCTCTCACATCCCCCGGTTGGCGCTGTTCATTGCCAGCACATATGTACTTTAGTATGTTCTATTGACTTCTTTAGAGCCTGGAGTCAGTTATATCTTGGCCATTTGCTCGTCCCCCCTCAAAGAGGCCATTCGTAGGCAGCCCTAAACAGGCTCTGCTGCAGGCCGCAGGATACCTATACTGATAAGAACCCATTGGACCAATACCCAAATAAAATATTTTGCTGGGATGACAACTTTGTTGTCAGGACAAAGGTACCTCTGACACGTGCCTTTCATCCCTTGGGGTATGCCCCACAGCCATACCCTGAGACTCAGTGTCAGCAGGATACTGACCCATCTTGGTCTCTACCTCCAAGAGGGAGACCTGTAGCAGCTCTGTAACTGGAGCTGCTGGTGCGGCCTGCGGAGGTGGAACTTCTGTCTCACCCTAACATCAGAGTCGGTGTCCGAACTAATCCTCATCTATGAAGGTACTATCAAACAGTTCTCGACTAGATACTGCTGGCGCCTTTTTTGTTCAGGATGGTGCTGACACTCCTCCTGTTGGCATGTGCCCTGCTGTAGCACTGTATGCAACAGTTGCTGTATTTGGGATAGTCGTTTCAATGCACTATCCAACCCCGGTGAGGAACCATCCACTGACTCTGTGGGCCTTGCTATCCAGCCCCGGTGGAGAATCATCTCCCAACTCCATGGGCGTTGCAGATTATGGGTGAACTTGAGCAACCCTGTCCCAGATGTAAAGGCCGGCACTTTTTGACATGAAATAGCCTTGTACCAGCTGCTGCTAGCACGGCTCTCTCGTAGGCCGGTAATGTTACAAATGAAACAGCCCTGTATCAGGCGCTGCTGGCACGGCTCTCCTGTACTCTGGCACTTTCATACATGAAGCAGCCCTGTCAGGCACTGCTGGCGTGGCCTGTCCCATAGGCCCACACTATTACACATGAAGCAGCCCTATCCCAGGCGCTGCTGGTGCTGCCTGTCCCATAGGCCCGCGCTATTACAGTGTGAGCTCACTAAATCAACATTTTTTTTGTATACAGCTTTACCTGTGAAGGGTTAAACAATTCACAGCAACTTGTGCTAAACAACAAGGATTACATTGTCCGAGACATATGACAATAAATTTTTATGACTTTAACTTTGCCTTTAGCTTTTAACTTTAAGAAAAACATTATAACATACATACATTTTATTATTAAGAGAAACACTTTGTAGCCCGACTCACCTGAGTCCAAATAGGGCTGAATGAGTCCCATTTTATTCCTTGAGCCACTGACCGCACTGTCAGTGATTCTGGCGTTATTTCCTTGCCGTTCCACGGCATCCCCGCAGGCTGGGAGCCGCTGACTGCACTGTCAGTGACTTTGGCTTTAATTCCTTACCGTTCCACGGCATCCCCACAGGCCGGGAGCCGCTGACTGCACTGTCAGCGACTCTGGCTTTAATTTCTTGCCGTTCCACGGCGTCCCCGCATGCTGGGAGCCGATGACTGCCTTGTTAGCGGCTCCTTATCTCGCAACCCGATCTTTTTGCCTGTTATCCACTTCCGCAAGCAGACTAGGTTTCCCCTCAGTCCATAACCGGTACACTCGTCGGGCTGCGAAACTGGCAGGAAAACCTCTATGAAGAGAGGCTGCTGCATGAAAAAACCCCTGGTAAATAAAAACAAACTTACCTCTAGGTTTAACTTACCGCTGGCAGGAGCTCTGTCCTGCCAGTCTGGTGCTTGCGCCAGTGCGGCTGATGTACTGATGCGCATGCGGCCTAGACGGGGTTCTTCTTCACAGAATCACTCAGGTGACTCCGAAGTAAAATTCTCTTTTCTAACCTAATTTGGTTAACCCTGGTGGTCCAGGTGCCTTATATTTAACCTACTGCCCCATTAAAGATAAAGGAGAATAAAATTGGTGAGGATGTAAAATGAGGAATTTTACTCATTCTTTGCATGCATGCTAGAGGAACATTGGGACTTTGCTTTTATTGTGGTGAGAAATCCATGAAGCTTGTGGTCTAGCTTTGTATATCTAACTTATTTATCAGCATTAACATATAATGTGGTACACTTTACAAAATACTTTCTTTCTGTGAGACTGATCAACAATTTTGCCACACATGGTTGGAACCCAAACAATATGATCTTGAATCTTCACACATCGTCCAAAGGTACTTCCTGACATACCAATGCAATCAATATGGAATAATTACTCATATCAAAATATTGTCTGCTTTGCAGTAATTGTAGAAATGTCAATTGCCTCCATTCTGAGCATGGTTGCCTCACTCCTATTTGATTACAGTTTGTGAAAGGACTCTTTCACAGCCGATACACAGTGGCAAGTTAAATTCAGTTGCCACAAACTGCAATCAAATAGGAATGAGGCAACCATGCTCAGAATATAGGCAATTGACAAAAGGACCTTTGGGGGAAATCCCAAAAATTAAGAATTAAAAATGTATGTGGGTAGGTAGACCAGAGATAGATTATCATACTGTTGAGTAATTTTAGCCTTCACAAATAATACCATTCACAACATTGGTTGTGCAAACTTTGACAATGCAGGGAATAATGTAAAATGCCCTGTCCTTTAATTATTAAATATTCCTTTTAAAACATTTCTTTAGGACACTGGTTGAACAAAATGTCCTACATCATTAAAAACACTTCTGAAAGCTAATTAATTTATTTTTGACTAAATATATTATTTTGGAAACACAGTTCCGAGTGCGTAGTAAAATAAATTACATTTTCACAGCTAACCGAAACCTCCCTGCTTTATAACTGTTTTGCTCAATATGCCAGCATGGCAGAACAGATGGTGGAGGCCATTATCAATTAACAGGTACTTTCATTAATCACTGTATAAATCATAATAGTGCAGATGTGATCAAGATACAAAGCACCTTTGCAATAAGTCAACATCTGGAAACTAATGAGTTTTGTTCCATAGATTCATTGGTTCAGTTATTATCTGATGACCATTATATTTTCAGAAAGAATACTAGGATTGCTAATAGTCAAGCGATTGGAGAAATAGATTTGCTGACATATGTCTTTCTTTTTATCCATTTGACATAGATGTTGGTAGGCTTAGGTGATTTGATATGACTACGAACAAATTATTACACTTGCAAAAGCATTTTATTTTGCAAACAATATGTTTACTTACTAGTAACATCCTTGGCCCACCAGTCCATATTTAATGTTATGTGCATATTATCAATCAAGATCCAAGACCAAGGTCTAAGGTCACATGAAACAAAAGAGGTGAAAGAAATTTGATTAAAGCTATAGGTGCGTGATCAAGAGAGTCAAGAGTGTTTTTTGTAATATGGCCAGAAATAGAACAATACAATTTTTACTTGCAGCAGTACAACAGGTATTTAAAAATAGTACTCAGCAGATACCATTATAAACAACAAAAAGGTTAATAAAATTAAAACAAAAACAATATAATGCAAAAGCAAATGCAGTTTGCAGTTCAGAGTTTAGTTGGTTCATAGTGTTCAATAAACATATGGGTTGTTTGGATGAAGGCGGTCCTGAACCTGGATGTTACAGTTTTACAATACAGTAAAAATGATCAGTGAAATTTAATCTTGTGTTCATGCCACACATACTTTGCTTAAAATGCTTTTTTGTGAAACTATATGTTGATAATTTAGCAATTATTTTTTTGCTATTATTAGCAATTTATTGCTAATTTATGTTGCCAAGGCCACAACACCATATTAATTCCGTCAAAATGTCCTTGATCTTTAAAAAAATCAAATAAAATAAATTAGTAAGTAGTACAGCTGACGGAAAGAACATCTTGCCTGGCTTCTGAGGCCGGAGTCATAGAGTGTGTCAACCTGGAAACTACTGAGAGTGTGCTGACCATCAAGCACTTATTTACCCTAATCCCATTCTATTCTATCCATATTGCCGTCAACTCTTCTCTTCCATTCTAGATACACAAAAGTAGCACTTTACAGTAGCCAATTAACCTTCCAATCTCCACATTTTTGGGATGTGGGAGGACACCAGGGCACCCAGATGAAATTTACATAGGTAAAGGAGGATATGCAAGGTCCATGCAGACAGCATCAAGTCAAGATCAAACGTAGATGATGTAGCTGTAGGCAGCAAGTCCACTAGCTGAGCCGCTATGTCACTTTATTCCCATTACAAATAAGCTATTCTTTTGTATGGGGGAAAATTTAAAAAAGCTGCTAATGCTAGAAATTTTAAATCAAAAACAAACATGCTGGAAACACTCAACAGGTTGCGCAGCATCTGTGGAAGAAAAAATAATTAACGTTTTCAGGTTTGGGACCTTTGGTCAGAACAGCTTTTATGTCTCTTTGTGCAGTATAGAGATACAACATGGAAACAGGTCCTTCGGCCTACCAAGTCCGTGCTGACCAGTGATCCCCATACACTAGCATTATCCTGCACACTATGGACAATTTACAATTTTTATTGAAGCCAATTAACCTACAAACGTGTAGGTCTTTGGAGTGTGAGAGGATACCAGAGCACCCGGAGAAAACCCCTGCAGTCATACAAACTCTGTACAGACAACACCCGTGGTCAGAATCAAACCCGGGTCTCTGGCGCTGTATGGCAGCAACTCTCCTGCTGCATCACCGTGCCACCCTTATGCAGATGTCCGGTTAAACTAGAATAGTATTTGACCACTAATGGTCCACTAATGGAATATGATGTTTTTCCTTAA
This sequence comes from Raja brachyura, assembly GCA_963514005.1. Next base: position 40,560,080 of record OY740790.1, on the reverse strand, counting down.
TAATTTATGTTTGCACCGATATAATGTGTCTAGATGACGGGCGGTTCTGTTGCCAGTCTGGAGAAGTCTTTGACCAGAAGCAAAATTATCGCATTATAAATGCCTGATTGTTATGCGGCACAGTCCCATTTCCAAAAAAGCCCAATAAAAAACAAATTCTCAATGCACTAATAAAAGTTTGCAATTACCTCTAATGACACTTGAAACAATCAGAATGATTATTTTGAGCATCAAAAATTCTCTATGAAATCTAGTGTTTATTTAGTTCCTACAAGCTTGCATATTCTAAATCAGAATGCTTATAATAATACCTTTGGGGCACACAAAAAAACTTTCAGTAAAAACAAATTACAATCCCATTCAGCAACAGAAATTTAATGGAGCATTCTAATATTTGATACATTCATTTTTTAGTTAATAGCTTCGACTTGAATCCAAATTATACAGTTTAAAATGATGTTTTATGCTTAAATAGTTTATTTCACCCATTTAGGTCTTTATTATGTCCATAAAAATTAAAAAATGCGTATCTTAAATGGCATGAATCTACTTTAATATGATACTGTTTACAGTGATGGAAAATTATGAATTTGCCCACAATGCGCAAAATCACAGCATTTAGCTTCAACACCAATTGGGCCTTCGGCATTGATTTAAAACAAAGGAACATTTTGATGGAGGAAGGTAAATGGTTGAATTGTTAACACATTAGAATTTATGGGGCCTTGGTTACCCTTTATTATATTACAAAATGAATATAGGAGCAGTAGTTGGAATAGGTACAGTACGGAGAATCTGATCGGGTATCTGTAGCTCAATCCTACGTTCCGAATATGTTTTTGAATATAAGGGAGGGGATGTAGTAACCACTTGAGGTGGAAGATTCAGGTCTGAGTTGTGGAACTCAGTTTCAGTCCAGTTTTTTCACTTTTTTTAATTGTCATATCAGCAAATCTTGGGAAGGATAAGCGAGGAAAGTCTTTTCCCACTGTTCTTCAGGAAATCTTTGCCTATCTGTTCAATGGAAGTGATTTGCATGCCCATGCCTTGTATGTTATCGGAATGCACAATAGCACGGTGACTGGTAAAACATTGGAAAATGCTGGACACTCATCATGTCGGGCAGCATCTGTGAGGAACAAATGCAAGATTTAAGGCAAGGTCATGGACCTGAAACATTAAATCTATTTCTTTCTACATGGATGCTGTTTAATCCATTGAGTATCTCCACAATTCAAGTTTTATTTTACATTTCCAGCATCTGCAATCTTTTTCTGCAATGTTATTTTTGCATTTGCACTATGTTGCAGTTTTGCCACTGCTACACAGGTGGTTTTAAACTAACTGGGGGGGGGGGGGGGGGGGGGGAAGTGTCAAATGGAATAGTCAAGGACGGAGTTAAAGGGAAAGAGAGTAAAGGGATAGACCCCAGAGTAAAGGGATAGATAGACCCCAGAATTAACGGGAAAGAAATCTCACAAAGGGATAGGAGAGTATGGCCAAGTGTATTAGGGATCGATGTGAAAGGTGAGATGCGTAAGGAAATAAAAGTATTGTATATGAATGCGCAAAGTATAAGAAGTAAAGTAGATGAGCTTGAGGCTCAGTTAGAGGTTGGTACATATGACATTGTGGGGATTACTGAAACGTGGCTGCAGCAGGATCGGGCCTGGGAACTTAATATTCAGGGTTATACATCCTATAGAAAGGACAGGCAGGTGGGCAGAGGAGGGGGGTAGCTCTGCTGGTGAGGGATGGAATTCAGTCCCTTGCAAAGGAAGACATAGGGATTGATGAGGTAGAGTCACTGTGGATTGATTTTAGCAAAATTGTAAAGGCAAGAAGACACCAACTTATGTTTTCTACTGACTCCCAAATAGTAGCCCAGATGTAGGGTGTTAGTTGCAGCAGGAGTTAAAACTGGCATGTAACAAAAGTAATGCCGCTTTGGTAATGGGGGATTTCAATATGCAGGTAGATTGGGAAAATCAGGTTGGTTCAGGACCCCAAGAAAGTGGGTTTGTAGAATGCCTCCGAGATGGATTCTTAGAGCAGCTTGTAATGGAGCCAACCCCAGAAAAGGCAATTCTGGATTTAGTGTTGTCTAATGACCCAGATTTGATAAGAGAACTCGAGGTAAAGGAACTGCTTGGAGGTAGTGATCATAATATGATTAGTTTTAATCTGCAATTTGAAAAGGAGAAGGTTAAATCGGAAGTGGCAGTGATGCAGTTGAACAAAGGGGACTATGAAGGCATGAGAGAGGAGCTGGCCAAGGTAGACTGGAAAGGGATCCTAGCAGGAATGACGGTGGAACAGCAATGGCAGGAATTTCTGGGCATAATCTGGAAGACGCAGGATCATTTCATTCCAAAAAGGAAGAAAGATTCTAAGGGGAGTAGGAGGCAACCGTAGCTGATAAGGGATGTTAGGGGTAAAATACAACTAAAAGAAAAGATGTATAACACTGCAAAGAGTAGCCGGACGCCAGGGGATTGGGAAACCTTCATAGGACAACAGAAGGAAACAAACGGGCAATACAGGCTGAATAGATGAAGTATAAGGGGAAAATGGCCAGGAATATAAAGAAGGACAGTAAAAGCTTATTTAGATAATGTTAAGGGAAAAAGAGTAGCAAAGTCAAATGTGGATCACTTGAAGGCAGGCACGGGTGAAATTATTGTGGGTAACAAGGAAATGGCAGAAGAGTTGAACAGATACTTCGGATCTGTCTTCGCAAGGGAGCCACAAACAATCCCCCAGATGTACTGGAGGACAGAGGCTCTAAGGGGGTAGTGGAACTGAAAGAAATTTTCATTAGGCGAGAAATAGTATTGGTTAGGCTAATGGGACTGAAGGATGATAAATCCTCTGGGCTGGATGGTCTGCATCCCAGAGTCCTCAGGGAGGTGGTGCTAGAAATAGTGGACGCATTGGTGATCATTTTCCAATGTTCAATAGATTCAGGATCAGTTCCTGTGGATTGGAGGATAGCTAATGTTATCCCACTTTTCAAGAAAGGAGCGAGAGTGAAAACGGGGAATTACAGACCAATTAACCTGACTTTAGTGGTGGGAAAGATGCTGGAGTTAATTATTAAAGAGGCATTAATGGGGCATTTGGATAGCAGTAAAAGGATTAGTCCAAGTCAACATGGATTTATGAAAGGGAAATCATGCTTGACTAATCTTCTGGAATTTTTTGAGGATGTGACAAGTAAAATGGATGAAGGGGAGCCAGTGGATGTAGTATATCTATACTTTCAGAAAGCCCTTGATAAGGTACCGCACGGGAGACTGGTGACTAAAATGAGAGCACCTAAATTAGATCCTAAATTGGGGGTAGGGTGTTGACATGGATAGAAAATTGGTTGGCAGACAGGAAGCAAAGAGTAGGAGTGAACAGGTTCTTTTCAGAATGGCAGGCAGTGGTGAGTGGAGTGCCGCAAGACTCAGTTTTGGGGCCGCAACTGTTTAACATAGATATTAATGATTTTCAAGAGGGAATTAGGAGCAACCCTAGCAAGTTTGCAGATGACACAAAGCTGGGTGGCAGTGTGAACTGTGAAGAGGATGTCAGGAGGTTGCAGGGGGAACTGGACAGGTTGAGTGAGTGGGCAGATGCGTGGCAGATGCAGTATAATATAGATAAATGCGAGGTTAACCACTTTGAGGGCAAAAACTAGGGGGCAGATTATTATCTCAATGGGGTTAGGTTAGGTTAGGTAAAGGGGAAGTGCAGCAAGACCTGGGTGTCCTTGTACACCAGTTACTGAAAGTGCAGGTACAGCAGGCAGTGAAGAAAGCTAATGGAATGTTGGCCTTCATAACAAGAGGATTTCAGTATAGGAGTAAAGAGGTTATTCTGCAGTTGTATAGGGCTCTGGTAAGACCACATCTGGTGTATTGTGTACAGTTTTGGTCTCCTAATTTGAGGAAGGACATCCTTGCGATTGAGGCAGTGCAGCGTAGGTTCATGAGATTGAACCCTGGGATGGCGGGGCTGTCATATGAGGAAAGATTGAAAAGACTAGGCTTGCATTCACTAGAGTTTAGAAGGATGAGGGGGTATCTTATAGAAACATGTAAATTTATAAAAGGACTGGACAAGCTAGATGCAGGAAAAGTGTTCCCAATGCTGGGCGAGTCCAGAACCAGGGGCCACAGTCTTAGAATAAAGAGGAGACCATTTAAGACTGAGGTGAGAAAAAAATTTTCACCCAGAGTGTCGTGAATTTGTGGAATTCCCTGCCACAAGGAGCAGTGGAGGCCAAATCACTGGATGGATTTAAGAGAGAGTTAGATAGAGCTCTAGGGGTTAGTGGAATCAAGGGATATGGGGAGAAGGCAAGCACGGGTTATTGATTTGGGAGGATCAGCCATGGTTAAAATGAATGCCGGTGCTGGCTCGAAGGGCCGAATGGTCGCCTCCTGCACCTATTTTCTATGTTTCTATATAAGTCATAGTTATACAGTACGGAAACAGGCCTTTTTAGTACAATTTGTCCATGCTAACAAGTATTCAACTTGTTCATGCGAACCTGAGCTTGTCTAAATTTTACCCTAAACCTTTCCTATCCACGAACCTGTCCAAAAGTGTAATTGAACGCGATTTCCTACTTGCTCTTGCAGCTTATTCCGTACTTCAAGTTCAAGTTCACATTTATTGTCACATGCACCAATTTGTACAGTGAAATTTGAGTTACCATACAGCCATACGAATAAAAAGAACACGATACACAATAGAATTTAACATAAACATCCACCACAGTGGAATCAACATTTCTCACTGTGATGGAAGGCAATAAAGTTCAGTCAATATTCCTCCTTTTGTTCACCGTGGGCCTAGAATCCTCTGCAGTCACCACTACGGGCGGCCTGATGTACAGGTCTTCTCACCGGGATGATCGAAACCCCGACGTTGGGATGAATCGGAACGCACTCTGCGGCTTGGAGTTCCAGAATCGACCGCTTCTTACGGGAGACCGTGGCTTCCGAAGTTCACAGGCCCTGCTGGATGGAGCACCCACACTGGTGATTTTCAGCAAAAGATCCCAGGCTGCAATGGTAATTCCATGCTGTGCCTGCTTCTGAAGCACTGGGCCCATCTCCGGTCGGCAAGGCTGACCGGAGACGGGTCCAGTGAGGGGGGCGAAGATGCGACACGGAGAAAGGACGTATCTCAATCCAGGTAAGTGACTGAAAAACGGTTTCCCCCTATACCCCCCCACCACCCCCACATAAGACATACTGAGAACCATTAAAACATACATTAAGACGCACTAAAAATAACAAAAAATGCGAAAGAACTGACGAGCTGCTGGCAAAGGCAGCCACTGCAGTGGCACCGCGCTCTGTGTGAAAAAAAGAATCCCTCTGAGCCCCTTTAAATATTTTCCATTTCACTTTAAACCTATGCCCTCTAGTTTTAGATTCCCCTAACCTGTGGAAAAACTATGAGCATTCACCTTATCTCTGCCCATTGTAATTTTATAACTTCTATAAGGTCACTCCATCAGTCTTCTTAATTCCAGTGTAATAGTCCTAGTCTCTCCTGCTTCCTACACCTCAAGCCCTCCAGCCCCTTCACCAACCTTGTCAATCATTTCTGCATCCTCTAGATTAACAATGGCCTTCCACTTACAGATATCGGGATCAGTTTACAAGGCATGGAAATTAATGAATGTGAAGCAAGAAGAATGGGTATGATTCAAGAATGGAAAAGCACAAGGTGAAAAATGGGTGTAAAGTCTTTTTTACAGCCTAGAGAATTATTACATGGTAATTTTAGATTGGAATTTTGTGTTTATTCAGTCGAAAATATTGAACAAAAAATAAAATAGTCTAATAATGTGATCTGAACACATAACTATATTTGCAGCACCACCTTGTGGATATATTTGCATGTAGCATTGTTTCAACTGCTGTTCAACTCTCTTTTTTGATGCATAAAAACATTAGCACATTGGCCTGCAATTCAACAGAGGTTCTGCCAGTATCCCATGGTGAAGCAGCATGAGCATTATAAACTTGGAGAACCCTGCAGAAGTTCAAGGTTAGTGTTACAATGATTTATAAGCTGAATACATAAGTTACAATGAGTCAAGCAAGTTCAAAGACAGAAATGATGTATCCTTTAAGTAACCACGATAGTTAATTAAACCAATGTGTACACCGTGGTGGGGCAGTGGGAGATAAGTCCCAACCCACATCATTGCCAGGAAGCAAATTAAAATCATATGAAAATGCCTGAACGTACATTTTATGTTTTGAAAAACAAAGGAAATTTTAATTCCTTCTCTTACTCGAAGGTCAAGAACATATATAATACTGATGTGAGCCATAGTCTTACTGTCGTGAAATGAATGCATTTTTCTTTGGATTTCAATCCTGGTCAGTAAATGGAAATTTTTTTTTGATTTAGACATTAATGGTTTTCTGACAACTTGGCACATTTGGTAGCATCCAAGAGGAGGAAACAGTTACATTTCAATGAGGTGGAGAGGATAAAGAGAACAGTTACTTTAAAACAACAGGTAGAGAAAGAAAGACACAGCCACATCTGTGAAGAGAGAAACAGAGTCTGGATTATCAATCTCTTTAAAGCCACAATAATGTACTATGCCTGAATACCTAAAGTCTGCTTTATCTAAGTTTTGTGCTTAATTAGTTATATTTGAAGGACAAAGACTAATAGTTCACTGAACAATATTTTTTCAGATAATGTCATGGGATATTGTAGATTTGTTCAAGAATGAGACTTTGTGTGAAGATGTCAACTGAAGAGCTTGTCTGTTGGAGCAATACATCCATTGTACTCGCGTATCAGCTTGAGACTCTGAAATCAGATTTGACCGTGGTGTTTACCTACAAGAGTTGATGGCTCTTGTTCTCAACCAATGCCCAAATTCAAACCTACTGAGACAAAATACTCAGAAAATACATAGACAATACATAAAAACATAGAAAATAGGTGCAGCTAGCACCACCATTCAATGTGATAATGGCTGATCATCCACAATCAGTACCTCGTTCCTGCCTTCTCCCCATGTCCTTTGATTCCTCAAGCCCTAAGAGCTCTATCTAACTCTCTTTTGAATGCACCCATGAATCGGCCTCCACTGTCATCTGAGGCAGAACATTCCACAAACTCACATCTCAGGGTGAAAACGTTTTTCCTCATCTCAGTTATAAATGGCCTACCCCTTATTCCTAAACTGTGGCCCCTGGTTCTGGACTCCCCCAATATCAGGAACATGTTTCCTGCACCTAGCTTGTCCAATCCCTTAATAATTTTACATGTTTCTATAAGATTTCCTATCATCATTCTAAATTCTAGTGAATACAATCCTAGTCGTTCCATTCTTTCATCGTATGACAGTCCCACCATCCCAGGAATTAACCTTGTGAACCTACGCTGCACTCCCTAAATAGCAAGAATGTCCTTCCTCAAATTAGGAGACCAAAATTGCACACAATACTCCAGGTGTGGTCTCACCAGCGCCCTGTACACCTGCAGAAGGACCTCTTTGCTCCTATAATCAAACCCTCTCGTTATGAAGGACAACGTGCCATTCGCTTTCTTCACTGCCTGCTGTACCTGCATGCTTACTTTCAGTGACTTCAAGGACACCCCAGGTCTCAATGCACTTCCCCTTTTCCTAATCTGTCACCATTCAGGTAATAATCTGCCTTCTTGTTCTTGCCACCTAAATGGATAACCTCATATTTATCCACATTATACTGCATCTGCTGTTTATCTGCCCACTCACCCAACCAGTCCAAGTCACCCTGCATCTTCATAGCATCCTCCTCACAGTTCACACTGCCACCTAGCTTTGTGGGATCTGCAAATTTGCTAATGTTACTTTTAATTCCTTCATCTAAATCATTAATATATATATAGTAAATGTATCAGGCCATCAGGTCCTGGGGATTTATCAGCCATCAGTTTCATCAGTTACCCAACACCATTTCCTGACTAATGTGAATTTCCTTCAGTTCCTCCATCACCCTAGATCCTCTGTCCCCTAGTACTCTGGTGTCTTCCTTAGTGAAGACGGAACCAAAGTACCTGTTCAACTCGTCTGCCATTTCCTGCACAATAAATTCACCTGTTTCTGTCTTCAAGGGACCCACATTTGTCTTAACTAATCTTTTCCTCTTCACAAAAGCTAAGAAGCTTTTACTATCATCCTTTATATTCTTCGGCTAGCTAACCTTCTGTTGTTCTTTAAAAGGTTCCCAATCGTCTGGCTTACCGCTCATCTTTGCTATGTTATACGTCTTCTCTTTTAGCTTCATACTGTCCTTGACTTCCTTTATCAGGCACGGTTGCCTCTTACTCCCCTTTGAATCTTTGTTCCTCTTGGAATGAAATGATCCTGCATCTTCTGGATTATTCCCAGAAATTCCGGCCATTGCTGTTCCAACGCCATCCCGGCTTGGATCCCTTTCCAGTCAAGTTTGTGAGGTTATCCACTTTGGTGGCAAAAACAGGTAGGCAGATTATCATTATTATTATCTGAATGGTGTCACGTTGGGAAAAGGGAAAGTACAACATGATCTGGCATTCCTTGTTCATCAGTCACTGAGAGTAAGCATGTATGTACAGCAGGCAGTGAAGAAAGCGAATGGCATGTTGGCCTTCATAACAAGAGAGGTTGAGTATAGGAGCAATAAGCTCCTTCTGCATTTGTACAGGGCCCTAGTGAGACCACACCTGGAGTATTGTGTGCAGTTTTCATCTCCAGATTTGAGAAAGGGCTTTCTTGCTATTGAGGGAGTGCAGTTGTTGATAGAATGGAGCGGCTGGGCTTGTATACTCTGGAATTTAGAAGGATGAGAGGGGATCTTATTAAAAGAAATAAGATTATTAAAAGTTTGGACACACTGGAAGCAAGAAACATGTTCCCGATGTTGGGGGAGGCCAGAACCAGGGGCTACAGTTTAAGAATAAGGAGTTAGCCATTTAGAACGGAGATGTGGAAAAACATTTTCACACAGTTGCGAATCTGTGGAAATTGCCTCAGAAGGCAATGGAAACCAATTATTTGGATGCATTCACGAGAGAGCTAGATAGGGCTCTTAAAAATAGTGGAGTTGGGGGATATAGGGAGAAGGCAGGAACGGGATACTGAATGGGGATGATCAGCCATAATGCAGCGAATGGCAGTGCTGGCTCGAAGGGCCGAATGGCCTGCTCCTGCACCTATTGTCTATTGACCATGTTTAGCTTGCATCCCTCTAAACTTTTCCTATCCAGATCCCTGTCCAAATGTCTTTAAAATGTTATAATAACTGCCACAACTTCCTCCTCTGTCAGCTCACTCCATATAACCATCACCCTCTGTGTGGAAATAATTGTCCCTTAGGTTCCTTTCTCCTTTCTTTCTCCTCTTACCTTAAACCAATGTCCTCTGGTTCTTGATTCCCCTGTTCTAGGTTAAAAAAACTCTGTCCATTCAGATTTGAAGGGATAATCTTATGGAGGTTTAGAAGGTCATAATAATCTCTTAATGGTCTTAAACCCCTGTCCCACGGTACAAGTTCATTCCAAGTTCTCCCGAGTTTGCCCGTGCTTACCTGCCATTAGCGAGTCCTCCCGAGTACTTGCCATTAGTGCTAAGAGGCAACCCCGAGCTCTGACGTACCCGCTACGTTCATTCTCTGTGCTTACCACAAGTTTGATTTGTTTAAACTCGGGAGAGCTCTTGGAATGAACTCGCATCGTGGGACAGGGCTATTATACATATCTACAAGATCACTCCTCAGCCTTCTGTGGTCCAAGTCCTAACCTGCCCAACCTCTGCTTATAGCTCAGGCCCTCAAGTCCTGGCAACATTCTCATAACTCTTCTGTGCATTCTTCCCACATTAACAGCATCCTTCCTATATTAGAGTGATCAAAACTGATCACACTACTCCAAATGCAACCTAACTAATGTCTTATATAACTGATAAGATCGCAACTTATCTACTCCAGGGTATTTTTATACATTTTGGTTTCACCATGTAGAAATTACTGTGTTAATATATAGTACCCCCATTTCAGGGCACCATAATGTTTGGGACACATGGCTTCACAGGTGTTTGTAATTGCTCAGTTGTGTTTTATTACGTTCTTAATGCAGGTATAAGAGACCTCACCACCTAGTCTTTCCTCCAATCTTTCCATCACATGTGGAAACTTTTATGCCAAAGTTGTGCCAATGAAAGTCAAAGAAGCCATTATGAGACTGAGAAACAAGAATAAAACTGTTCGAGACTTCAGCCAAATGTTAGGCTTACCAAGATCAACTGTTTGGAACATCGTTAAGAAGAAAGAGACCACTGGTGAGCTTACTAATCACAAAGGAATTGGCAGGCCAAGGAAGCCCCCACAACTGATGACAGAAGAATTTTCTCTATAATAAAGAAAAATCCCCAAACACCTGTCCGACAGATCAGAAACACTCTTTGGGAGTCAGGTGCGGATTTGTTAATGACCACTGTCCGCAGAAGACTTCATGAACAGAAATACGGAGGCTACACTGCAAGATGCAAACCACTGGTTAGCTGCAAAAATAGGATGGCCAGGTTACAGTTTGCCAAGAAGTACTTAAAAGAGCAACCACAGTTCTGGAAAAAAAAGTCTTGTGACCAGATGAGACGAAGATTAATTTATATCAGAGTGATGGCAAGAGCAAAGTATGGAGGAGAGAAGGAACTGCCCAAGAGCCAAGCATATATCAACACGATCATCAATGGAGTGGCGAGTAAACAGGTTAACATAACAACATAAGAAATAGAACCAGGAATAAGTTGTAGGTTTGAATTTGGCTGGTATTCAATAAAATCATACCTCATCCTTTATCTTGCGTGCGGCTGAAAGTCCCGATGGGCTGTTAGCGACTGCCATATCCAAGCAGCTGGCCTGGCTCATCCACTGCGGAATCAGAAACCTGCTTGAAGAGGAAAGCCACTAAGCCCTGGTCCTACTCCCCAAGGGCTGGAGAGGTGGAGGAAGTCTGCAATTGTGGCGGATGCAAGGGCTGGTAAGAAGAACAAGGGGTCTTACCTCCCACGCCCACAAGGTTGGCTGTGGGTGGTGCCCCAGGGCACAAGGGCTGAAGGTTGCCAGGCAAGGAGAGGGATGATGATTCGCTGGATGATGCGGAAGGAGGCGACAGCTGCAACATGCCTTTATGGCCAGCTGCAGCTGGTACTTTGAAAATGGTGCCAAAACATGGCAACTCTTGCGTATGGACTCAGTGGACTGTTTCTATATAGACATAAAAATCTGGAGTAACTTAGCGGGACAGGCAGCATTTTTGGAGAGAAAGAATCGGTGACGTTTTGGTCAAGACCCTTCAGTCCTGCTCTCCAGAGACACTGCCTGTCCCGCTGAGTTACTCCAGCTTTTTGTGTCTCTCATCGGTTTAAACCAGCATCTGCAGTTCCTTCCTACACATTAATGTCAACAAATAAGAGTCATTGTTAGGCATCCTTGTTATCTAGATGTTCCATCGATGAGTGTAGGAGCAGGAAGATGACATCTGCAGTGGACCTGTTATGATGGTAGGCAAAGCAGTGGATCCAGGGGCTCTGGGAGGCTGGAGAATGTTCGTTATGACCAACCTCTTGAAGCACTTCATGGTGGTGGATCTCAGAGCCACTTGACAGTAGTCCTTAATTTTTACTTTAATGTTTGCTTAACTGGCTCATGTTAATGGAATCATGGTGTAGGCGGGCAGCAGGAGAATCGGTTGCAAGAAAATAAATGGGGACTTGACCGATGGATTGTTCACAGAGGTTTGAATGACAAAAGGGCTGAGCAGGAATGGAGGTAGGATATTTATGCTGATAAATAGATGGTGCATGAACATATGGAAGTTTGCCTGTACTCTGAGGTACAGGGTTAAAAGCCCAGTAGTTGTATAAAGCAAGCCAGGCAGAGCTTTGAGAACACTAGGGCAGAGATGAAGAAATGGGTGAAGTAAAATTATTATTTTTTTAATGTTGGATCTTCCTTTTACAAAGCCTATTTAGGATTTCTGTAAACCACGAAAACACAGTGGAGAGCCCCAGCATTCAGTAGGTGTTCTGCCAAGCTCCTACTACCTTATGCGACATTTGTGCTTATCCCATACAAATGAGTCTGTAAATCCATTGGGGTTAGAATTGCAAGGTATTGAACATGACATCTGTAATGTGGCCTTAGCTGTGTTGCAGGTAATTATCAAATGTGCTATTATATTTTATCAATCAGCAGATGGCAGTATCACCCTTCTTAATAATATAAATGAAACCATTGGTTCAGTAGCACTATATAGGAAATTAGTTCATTTTTCAGATGCAAATTATTTACCAGAAATCTCATGAGAATTTCATCTGCCTTGTCTCCCTTGATGTATACTGTCTGTTTCTACCATTTTCTGTTTTTATTTTCAATAATTGCATTTTCATATTTAAAACATGCCTTCTCAGCCATATAGAAGCACAAGAAACTGACCATGCTAGAATCTTGAGCTAGACATAAAGTGTTGAAGGAACTAAGTGGGTCAAGCAGCATTTGTGGAGGAATGAATAGGGAATGTTTCGGGTTGGGACCCTTCTTCTGACCTGAAATGTGGCTTGGTCATATGTTGCGTAACCCACTGAGTTCCTCCAGCACTTTGAGTTTTTCTCTTTCATATAATCGTTCCATATTCAAGTCACATACAGTATAACACCTCATTTTTATCTGGAGGATACTGGGTTCTGGAGAAACACCAACGTACTGTCCTGTCCTCCAGTGCTGTCTGCATGGGTGAACAAGTGCTTTCTAGCATAGTGCAGGAATGTTTACCTCTTATTTGTAAATTAATTTTCCTAGTCTTGATGACTTGTGACTGCATGGAATTGCTCTGGATCCTATTTTTTCCTCCCATATCCTAAAGACATGGGCTGGTAAGGTAACTGGTCACTGTATATTAATTGTAGTGTGTGGGTGTGTAGTGGAATCTGGGAGGAGTTTATAGAAATGTGAAGAGAATTAAAATGGGAATCAGTATCAAACGGTGCTTGATAGTCAGCAGTGGGCTACCGGATTAGTTTCCATGATGACTCTTCATGAATCTTTAAAGGCATTTGTGGATTCTCCTGATTTATGATGTTTACTCTGACAGTAGAACAGCAGAACTCTCAGAGATAGAGGACCACACTGATCCTTAAAATGATGTTAACAGGTATAGAAACTAATCAAAAGTCTAATATAATATGGTCCTTTATATCTAGACATTAAAATTTACAATGATTGAAGTTTAGTGAGATTGTCACAGCTAGGGTGTATAATTTAAAATGAGAGTGATCTCTTACTGTAATAAAGTTGGGAAACAATTTGTAACCAAATTGTAGTAGAAGTTTGGAATCTTTCTTGCAAATGGCAATTATAAAAGGTGAAATAGCGGCACATTTGGATTGCAGTAACAGGATTGGTCCGAGTCAGCATGGATTTACGAAGCAGAAATCATGCATGAATAATCTTCTGGACATTTTTGAGGATGTAACTAGGAAAATGGACAAGGGAGAGCCAGTGGATGTAGTGTACCTGGACTTTCAGAAAGCCTTTGATAAGGTCCTACATAGGAGATTAGTGGGCAAAATTAGAGCACATGGTATTGGGGGTGGGGTACTGACATGGATGGAAAATTGGTTGGCAGACAGGAAACAAAGGGTAGGGATTAATGGATCCTTTTCAGTATGGCAGGCGGTGGCTAGCTGGGACACCAGCTATTTACAATATACATTAATGATTTTGATGAATGGATTAAAAGTAACATCAGCAAATTTGCAGATGTCACAAAGCTGAGTGACAGTGTGAACTGTGAGGAGGATGCTATGAGGTTGCAGGGTGACTTGGACAGGTTCGGTGAGTGGGCAGATGCATGGCAGATGCAATTTAATGTGGATATATGTGAGGTTATCCACTTTGGTGGCAAAAACAGGGAGGCAGATTATTATCTAAATGGTGTCAAGTTGTGAAAATTGGAAGTACAACGAGATCTAGGGGGTCCTTGTTCATCAGTCGCTGAACGTAAGCATGCAGGTACAGCAGGCAGTGATGAAAGCGAATGGCATGTTGGCCTTCATAACAAGAGGAGTTGAACATAGGAGCAAAGAGGTCCTTCTGCAGTTGAACAAGGCCTTGGTGAGACCATAGCTGGAGTATTGTGTGCAGTTTTGGTCTCCATATTTGACAAAGGACATTCTTGCTATTGAGGGAGTGCAGCGTAGGTTCATGAGGTTAATTCCCGGGATGGCGGAACTGTCATATGTTGATAGAGTGGAGTGACTGGGCTTGTATACAGTGGAATTTAGAAGGATGAGAGGGGTTCTTATTGTAACATATAAGATTATTAAGGGATTGGCCATGTTAGAGGCCAGAAACATGTTCCCAATGTTGGGGGAATCCAGAACCAGGGGCCACAGTTTAAGAATAAGTGGTAGGCCATTTGGAACTGAGATGAGGAAAAACTTTTTCACCCATAGAATTGTGAGTCTGTGGAATTCTCTGCCTCAGAATGCAGTGGAGGCCAATTCTCTGGATGCTTTCAAGAGAGAGTTAGATTCAGTATAGCTCTTAAAGAGAGCGGATATATCAAGGGATATGGGAAAAGGCAGGAACGGGCTACTGATTGTGGATGACCAGCCATGATCACAGTGAATGGCGGTGCTGGCTCGAAGGGCCAAGTGGCCTTCTCCTGCACCTATTGTCTATTGTCTATTGTGTATTGTCTATTACTGCAGGGTAATTATTTAAAGTTGCAGTGAATAGATTTTGTTAAAGAGAGGTATTTAGGAATTTGGCTACAGATGGATATTTGGATTTGAGTTAAAAATTACTGGCTATTTCATTGAATGATGGACATGGTTCAAGTTGTTGAATGGACTATTGCTGATCCCATGTCTCATGCCAAGGTAATGTTGACAGATCAGGAGAATCCACTTAAATCTGCAGTTAATGAAATAGATATACCCCGTCCTTACTAAAAATTGTTAGGAAATCTAAAAGTTTATTGCTGTATCTTAATCTTTTTTTAAACTTTTAAAAGAAATCAAGGAATAAGGGTAGGATCCATTGTGCATTAACATTTCAGAATTAATAAACAGAGAATACCACCTTTAGATGTGGAATAATTTGCAAAATCTGCTCATACCAATGATTAGCACGTTAGTGTTTATTTGCATGAGGCAGTCCTATAGAAAATGTTAGGGAGCTTTCCTATTTGGAAG
This sequence comes from Raja brachyura, assembly GCA_963514005.1. Next base: position 40,544,827 of record OY740790.1, on the reverse strand, counting down.
TGCACTATAAATGTTTGTGCCTGTAGCATATTAAATCTAATGTTTCTTTGCTGTGTACCTTAAGTATGGAAATAACACAGTGGACTTGTAGAAAAATGTCTTGGAGCAAGGAGAATACCATAGTGTTCCTTAAATTTCAAAATAAAGGTGTGGACATGCAGTAATGCAATTTCATAAAAGAGGTACTCTCTCTGAACTGAAACCTGCTCAAACAACATTTTCTAATGGAACTGGAATTGACTGCCATCTTTAGGACCCTCAGTAGCTTCCCTATGTGGTAGAATTCAAGGAAATGAAGGGAACATTTGAGACAGATTCTTGGTATTTCTGGGCAATTGATAAGGGGCTATTTATACAAAATGTTGGCAACACATCCATTGAATCATTGGCAGTCATCACACACAAGTAATAGGTAAAAGATGCCTTGAGAACCATACAAGTCCTATTCTTCAGTCTCTGGCTGGCCACAGAGAAAATGAGAAATTTATCACCATGGTTTTCTCCGAGATTACTGATTACAGACTAGTTTTTGTTCATATACACCAGGAATCAAAGAAATTCAGTGTTTACATAAAGCTCACAGAGTAAACAGTGTAATACTAATGAATAAATGCAATGAAGATACCAAAACAGCAGAAAGGTGCAAAGGTTGTATTGCAAAAACTGAGTTGTGCCAAAGAATACTAAAGTATAATAATGGAATAATCAGCAAGTTTGAGTTAAGAGTGAGAGTAGGTGGCAGTACCTCCAGAAATGGGGTGTAAATGAGATGATTGGTTCAGGAGTTGGGGGTGAAACTGTTAAGTCCAGGCATCGGTGCTTCAAGCTCCTGTCTCTTCTCCCACAAGGAAGAAGAGAGAAAAGCAAATGGCCAGGGTTGCAGGCATCCTTGACGATACCTCCAGCCTTCCTTATGCAACACACTGTAATGATTGCCTGGATGGAAGGAAATTATTAGCCTAGGATGGACGGGGCTGTGATCCCCACCTGCAGGTTTAGGCAGTCAAGGGCAGAGCAGTTGCCATACCAGGCTGAATGGCATCCCATCCGAATACTTTTGATAGCTATTCTGTAAAAGTTTGAGAGAATTCTTGTGGACATCAAAGCTTCTCATACACTGATATGCTTTCTTGATTATCGCATCAGTATACAGGGACCATGTTAGGTTGAAGATAAACACAAAATGCTGGAGTAACGCAACGGGTCTGACAGCATTCCTGGAGAAAAGGAATAGGTGGCATTTTGGATCAGAACCCTTCCTCAGTCTTCTTGAGCCTGAAGCAGGGTTCCAATCCAAAACATTAGCTATTCCTTGTCTCCAGAGAGGTTGCCTGACCGCTGAGTTACTCCAGTATTTTGTGTTGATAGAAACATAGAAGCATAGAAAATAGGCGCAGGAGTAAGCCATTCGGCCCTTTGAGCCTGCACCGCCATTAAATATGATCATGGCTGATCATCCAACTCAGTATCTTGTACCTGCCTTCTCTCCATACCCCCTGATCCCTTTAGCCACAAGGGCCACATCTAACTCCCTCTTAAATATAGCCAACGAACTGGCCTCAACTACCTTCTGTGGCAGAGAATTCCACAGAGTCACCACTCTCTGTGTGAAAAATTATTTTCTCATCTCAGTCCTAAAAGAGTTCCCCCTTATCCTTAAACTGTGACCCCTTGTCCTGGACTTCCCCAACATCGGGAACAATCTTCCTGCATCTAGCCTGTCCAACTCCTTAAGAATTTTGTAAGTCTCTATGAGATCCCCCCTCAATCTTCTAAATTCCAGCGAGTACAAGCCAAGTCTATCCAGCCTTTCTTCATATGGAAGTCCTGCCATCCCACAAATCAGTCTGGTGAACCTTCTCCGTACTCCCTCTATGGCAAGAATGTCTTTCCTCAGATTAGGAGACCAAAACTGTACGCAATACTCCAGGTGTGGCCTCACCAAGACCCTGTTCAACTGCAGTAGAGCCTCCCTGCTCTTGTACTCAAATCCTTTTGCTATGAATGCCAACATACAATTCGCTTTCTTCACAGCCTGCTGCACCTGCATGTCTACTTTCAATGACTGGTGTACCATGCCACCTAGGTCTCATTGCATCTCCCCTTTTCCTAATCGGTCACCATTCAAATAATAGTCTACTCTCCCGTTTTTGCCACCAAAGTGGATAACCTCACATTTATCCACATTATACTGCATCTGCCATGCATTTGCCCACTCACCCAGCCTATCCAAGTCACCTTGCAGTCTCCTAGCATCCTCGTCACAGCTAACACTGCCCCCCAGCTTTGTGTCATCCGCAAACCTCGAGATGTTGCATTTAATTCCCTCGTCCAAATCATTAATATATATTGTAAATAGCTGGGGTCCCAGCACTGAGCCTTGTGGCACCCCATTAGTCACTGCCTGCCATCCTGAAAAAGACCCGTTCACTCCCACCCTTTGCTTCCTGTCTGCCAGCCAGTTCTCTATCCACATCAATACTGAACCGCCAATACCGTGTGCTTTAAGTTTGTATACTAATCTCTTGTGTGGGACCTTGTCGAAAGCCTTCTGAAAGTCCAGATATAACACATCCACTGCTTCTCCCTTATCCACTCTACCTCATCCTCAAACAATTCAATAAAATTTGTCAGACATGATTTACCTTTCGTAAATCACAGCTGACTTCGTCCAATGATATCACCACTTTCCAAATGCTCTCCCTCCTTTTTTTAAAAAGTGGGGTTACATTAGCTACCCTCCAATCCTCAGGAACTACTCCAGAATCTAAAGAGTTTTGACAAATTATCACTAAGGCATCCACTATTTCTGGGGCTACTTCCTTAAGTACCCTGGGATGCAGCCTATCTGGCCCTGGGGATTTATCAGCCTTTAATCCATTCAATTTACCTAACACCGCTTTCAGGCTAACCTGGATTTCACTCAGTTCCTCCATCTCATTTGACCCGCGATCCCCTGCTATTTCCGGCAAATTAATTATGTATTACTTAGTGAAGACAGAACCAAAGTAGTTATTCAATTGGTCTGCCATGTCCTTGTTCCCCATGATCAATTCACAGATACTGATTGATCTTCAGTATAAACCAGCATCTGCAGTTCCTTCCTACATGGCCATGTTAGGTTGTTGGATTCTTGAAGCTGTCGTCAACCTCTAGAGCAGTTCTAGTGATGAGGCCAGAGTTGTGTTCACCCCTTGCCTCCTTAGGTCAACACCAACTATTTTGTTTTGCTGACAGATTAAGTTATTGGCTTGACATAATGACACGAGATTCTCAATCTATTTCCTGTACAATATCTCCAGCTGACAACAGTTGGATCATCCATGAACTTAAATATCAAGTTGCCATTTTAATTGTCACACAAAAATGGGTAGTAAAGCATGGGGCCAAACACATGAACGTGAGGGGCAGCAGTATTGAGAGTAAAGATAGAGGAAACCAAGGGCTGAATGTAGTGCAAATGGGATGGTACCCTTGATAGAAATATTCTTATACGCAAATTGCAGATTGTGGGCCATTATCACTTTTAAAGCACTTCATTATGGTTGATGTTGGAGCTACTGGGTGGCAATCATTGAGACAAGTCACTTTATTTTTCTCGGGGACTGGAATGATAGATATTTCCTTGAAGTAATTTCCTTGGACACAAGATGTGAGAGATTGAAGATGTTGATGAAGATTGGTCAATTGATTGGCTCATGATTTCAGGACTTGCCTAGGGCTAACTGGGCATTTTTAAACAGGTATTCTATATTAGTAGAGCAGAATTGAGCTAAGACAGTCATATCAGTGCACCAGAAGTATTGATCGACAGCCACTGTCTTTCCCCTTATCTGAGGATTCCGTAGCGCCCATAAGATAAATGGAGAAACCTCACGTTATACAGCAGGGTCGGGAGAGCCAGGGGTGAACCATAGTTCAGCGAAACATCACAGCAGTCCCTGATCTCCCTGTGAAATAGCAGCCTTGCGCCTACAGTAGCTCTTTAAACTTGTTCTCGAGTGATTTAATGTTGGCTGGGGAAGGAAAAAGGGAGTGAAATCCTTGTCATTCCAGCCACACCTAGAGTACCCCCACTAACACATGACTGTCATACTTCATTGTTTGTTAGTTCTCATTGTTGTGTCCGGTTTAATAAAGCTCAGTAGTTCCAAGAGATCCTATGAAATAGTAGGAATTGACTGGACACTTTCTGCACTGGAACTAATGATATCCTAAGCACTGGAATGGATAGATAGTGAGGAGAAGTGATCATAAAGGACTGCTTAACTGATGAACACGATGTGAAATGTTACCACTCTCTGTCTGGCACCATATGCGACTGATGGGATAAGTTGCAGGTTTTCTTCATAAAAGCTTTGAAGGAGCTGGAATCAATAAAGTGAGGTAGTTGAGTGTTGTCAAAGCTGCTAGTGATTGCAGGATGTGCCCATCACTGCTTCCCCAGAGAAATAAATCCTCGTGCATTATATTCCATAGAACTGCTGAACAGTTGTGTTAAGCCCAGAACCTTAGGAGACAAGGCTTCTTGGGAAGTACTAAAATGTTAAAGATGCAATGCAAATGCTACTGGAGCTGTTCTTAAAAATTATTGAGTAATTGGGGTTTCTTCAAAGAACAAGATTTTTCCTTTTTGTTCTTTCAATTACAGCTCTGGATTCTTTTTCATCCTCTTCATTGTGATTCTAGGCATGCCCCTGAAGAGGCAAATATAATCATAAGATCATGAGATAGTAGTAGAATTAGGCTGTTTGGCTCATCAAGTCTACTCCACCATGGCTGATCTACAGTATCTCTCCTTCCTAACCCCATTTTCCTGCTTACTCCCCAATAACCTCTGGCACCCATAATAATCAATAACCTATCTATCTCTGCATTAAATATATCCACTGACTTTGCCTCCTTCTGTGGCAAAGAATTCCACAAATTCTTGATGCTAGAAATACTTTTAACAATATTAATATTATTCATAATAAAACAAGATAAGATTGATTATCATTAAAATCAAGGTGGATTTGATGTATGACCTTGAGGTCATTTGGATTTCTATTTGAGAGTATGTCATTTTCTCAAGGAGGTTTTGACCATGACCTTGGATCTTTACTATCATGATGAGGCAGTGGAGTTATGTGGGGGTGGTGATGTTTCCAGCAGTATGGAAACCTGGTGGTCGGTCAAGGTGGTTTCCGCCAAAATAACGGCCAGGGAATCAACACTAGCTGGAAAAAAAACAGTGGTCAGGAGAAAATGTAGCTGTTTCGTATTACATAACTATTATATAAAATGATTATATAATTATTATATAAAATTATAGTATAATTATTATATATAAGTATTATCCAAAACTTAGTCATGCAATTACCTTTAAAAAAAAATAATGTCTAATTTCAAATGTTTCCTCACAACTAATTGGTCTAACTAGATATATATTTTATAAATGGATATATTATTTTTTAAACTATTTTTATTAGAAGTAATGCATGTTGCCAATGATATAACAGTTTTTCAAATACACATTTAACTTGTTTCAAAACTTATACAAATATTACAAAATGATTTATATAAGCTTCTATTTTTTTAGAAAGTAAAGAGGTGAAAGAATAAGTGTATAATCAATGAAGATTGTGATTAAATAATATTGATGATTATATAAGAAAAATTAAAAAAAATAAAATAAAAAAAATTATAAAAAACAAAATAATAAAAATAAAAAATAATACAAGCAAACAATTATTATATTTTAAAAAAATGAAGTATTCATCTTAACAATGAATGGAACAATTTCACATAACAATATCTATAGATACAAATCTCAGAATAGATATTTTCATCTAATCCTACAACTGGGTATTTATTGAGTTACAATGCTGAGCTCAGCTACCCATTCAGATAGTCAGTGAATGGTGACCATATTTGTTCAAAAAGTTCATATTTGTCCATTAGGACAAACCTGATTCTCTCCAAATACAGCGTCTCCAACATTTCCACTGTCCACATTTTAATTGTGGGGGATAATGTTCCCTTCCAGAATTGTATTATTATTTTTTTTCCAATTATCAAACAGTAATGGATACATTTTGATGTGAGTTAGTTGTGAAACATTGATTGAACTACATTATTGGAGTAATGCAAGGAGAGGTTAGATAATTCATTTACTGTGCTGAACCTTTCCATTAATAAAAACAGAAAATATTAACTTTTTCTCTGCAATGATATTTTGTAGCTAAGGAATATGACAAAGAAATCTGTCCAGACTGAGAGTAACATAAAATATTTCACAATATCGTTAAGACACATTTTGGTCCTTTGCCTCTCCCTTGCTTCAGAATTAAATGCTCTTCCAATTCTAATTACTTTTTCATGTTAATTTACTTGTAAAACAATGATTGTGTGTTCATTTAGACCTCCTTGCTAATTTAGATCAGTTGATGCACAGCTGGAGTAATTATCTGTTTTGGAATTGTATTTATCTGAATTTAACATTACAATCAGTGGTAGGTGGGTGGTGTGCTTATGCCAAGGAAAGAAGCACTAATTCCATTACATCACGTTGTTGCATGACATTCAGAATAAGTAACACATAAATAAGGCAGAGATAGATTAACTTTAAATTGTAGGAGAAACTATTATGTTTGTGAATTTTTCATCAGAATGGTTCCTCACTGCTGAGACAGAGAGCTTTTTTTTCAGGCAGAAAGGACAATTGAATTCAAGAAAAGCCATTCTGGTATACGGCAGGATCACTGAAGCTGTAACATGCAGGGATTAGAAAATCTGTGAAGCTGTTAGCTTTGGCTAAAGACCAAATATTACCAACATTTGCTTGTATAAAGGGTGAAAAATTCTTTACATAATTTAGTACTGTAACTTAAACATACTTCTAAAAACATACTTCTGAGAACACCAGGATTTTGGAGAAGATTAAAGACTGATTGTGAACCCACGATTAATTCAGCTAGTTTGTAGCCAGTGAGTGTAACCAGACATTGTTACAGTACAACTCGAGTTAGAAGCTTAAGGGGAATAATGACTAGCTGAGAAATTGGGTCTTTACAGCTGACATTTTATGGAATGGAAGAAGACCCATTGACCCATGTGCTGAGTACTGTTTTATCTTTTCAAGACCTGCCAGGACAGACTAGTTGCATGAAAACATCTTGTCCAAAATGATGCAGCTCTCCCTAGCAGCAGAATCTTGTGTGATGTAACATCAGAGCAAAATATCATCTATAAAACTACAGAAAATAGCAGCTGATGCCTCTGAATGAACTGGCATTCAAAAACATTCAGGAAAGCATGAAAAAGCAACTGTAGAATTGAAAAGTATTTTTGTATTTTTTAAACATTTAAAAATAATTAGTAGCATTTACAAAATGTAATTTTTTTTTGAAAATCTGTATAGTTATATCCTTGCATTATCATAGGCATCTTGCAGCCACTCTTCTCCTTTAAATGAGTGGGTGTTGTTGGTGCACCAGTCTAGCAGACAGATTACTTAGAGTAAATGCTAGGGAATTGAACAAGCTCTATGAGGAGTCCAGCACATTAAGTGCCACTGTGGAAATGTTATGAAGTGTGCATTCATATTTGCAGGAGAATGCTTAACTTGGCATGTGGAAAAGTATAGGTAATTCAGTGAGGAACAGTTGACATTCTACATCAGTTTCTGGACTGATAAAACAGTATAATCAACTACTCAGTAGTTTCCATGGGGTGGGAGATTGCAACCTTCACGTGGTCCACCCTGTTTCTACAAATGCAATCAACCTGGTGTGTACAATCAAATAAGATAAAATAGAACAAGTTGTCCTGCTACTTTTGGCTGTGCACGCTATACGCAAGAAGAAGTAGTTTCCATCAGTTTTTTGTGATGGTAGCTATTTTATGATCATATGAGGAGATTCTACAGTTTAATTAAGTATGTAATGGCAATCAAACTAACACTGATAGTTTGCACCTGTGATACTGCTGGTGTGAATAGTGAATATGCAGAAATACATTTTAAGGAATGGAGATTGAATAAACATGCCATCCTGGTTAATTTGAACTGAATGTATAAAGGTTCCATTGCTGCAACTGACCCTGAATAAGAGGGAGAAACTTGCCTTGGTCGCTTGCACTAAATGGGCACTTTAGCAGCAAATGCACATTGATTTTGAATGACGGAGGTCAATGGAATGGAATTATAGAAAAGTATGCATACACTGAACATTTATTACTTGCTTTGATAAAAATCTCCACCCTCAATTGTTTTACATGTTATAGTATGTAAAAATGCTTTTTCACATACAACATAATTGACATTTAAAGTACTTTAGTTTCATGTTGGTTTGACTTACTTTGGGGAAATTGCTCAGGCAAATCCAGTAAACCATTTAAAAATCTAAATCTGGAAATCTGAAATAAAACAGAAAATGCAGTAAACACTTAGCCAGCATCTGTGAAAAGGCAAACAAGTATTGTTTCAGGTTAAAGACCCTTTATCACAACTGTTCAGCATTTTCTGTTTTTAAATCTGGTTTAAAGTAATGCAAATTCTTGACAATGTATGTAAATCTCCAATCATTGGAACTTTGGAATCACCAGCTCAAGTTGATGCATATCACCCATATCTTAAGTCAAGTTGTGTTTATTGTCATATGCACAAATACAGTGAGGTATGAGTACAATGAAATATCTATAGCATATTTTCAAACAACACACCAAAACATATATGGCAATTACATGTTTTGAAATATATATATAGAGAGACTATAAGATGGTGAAAGAAAAACTCAGTAAAGAAATAAACCAAAATTGGTGCAAAACGCACAATTAGAAAACAAGTCTGTGAAAGTGCAAGAGGATATCTCTTGCAGCAGGATGTAGATAATTTCACTTGAAAAATAAATATTTAAATCAATAAATTGTCCTTGGTGCCTTCAAGTCACTGCAAGTGCTTTACAGCTAATGAATCACATTTTGACATGCATGTACTGGCAGCAGACTTGACAGCCATATTTCATCTAATGAGGTTACACAACTAAGAGTGTGATCTGCCATGGTGAACTTAAGTTAGCGAATTAATGTTAAGCAATCAATTGGGAAATTTCATGTTCTTCAAAAAAAAATTAATGACACCTTTTTACTTTCACTTCAATAAAATTGTAGAATTGTTTAATGACTTATCTGAAATGTGGCACTTCTACTTTTATAAAAGCAAATGTTCCAAGTATTTTATTCCAGTTTTCACTCCATACCCCAAACAACTCCAAATGACTGTGTTCTAATGTAAAACAGCACTTGCCTCAGACCCCAGAGAGTAGTGATCTCCAGTGCTTCAGTTGGTTACTACCTATTCCATCCTGACTGCTGCTAAACTTAGAGAGTTAAGTAAACAGGTTGGTTTTAAGAGTATCAGGATTGAAAATGGGATCAGTGGAGCACTTTGTGTGCATAAAGGACCACCTGGGTCAGCAAATTCCAACTCTTTTGAAGTGTTCAGTAAACAAATGAACATTTTGCTGACTCGAGCTAGAATAAGGAATTAGCAAAGTGGAGTAAAATAACAGTTCCTTGCCATTTTCTCAGAAAGATTCTGAAGCACAGGCAGAAACAAATGGTGAAACTTCTCAGTTTTAATCGCTAATTGTAATTGTAATATCACCAACAGTAAATTAGCACATATTTGTATTTACACACAAATCATCTTCAGGAATTACAAATTGTACAGGAGGGCACCATCTCATGGAGTCGTACATGCTCTTCAACCCCATGAGTTTGTCAGGCATCAAATACTCATTTACACTAATCCTGCACTAATCCTATTTCATTCTCTCTACATTCACATCAACTCCCCAGCCTCAGCGATTCACTAAAGGACAATTAAACTACCAGCACATCTTCAGAAATGAAAGGAAACTGGTGCACCTAGTGGAAACATACAAATTTAAAGGGGGAGCATGCGCACCCCGCACAGACAGCACAGAATTGAACCCGAGTTGACAGAGCAGTGAGGCAGCAGCTTCTCCAGCTGTGTTAGTGTGTTACCAATGGTATTAAGATAAATATTGGGTAATAGCCACAAAATTGATATTTAGATTCTTGATTATGTATATGCATAAAAATTCAGTGGTGGTAATGGTTACCTTAAATTTCAGACACACTACACGACATATACAATATCTAGTGGCGTGCCCCAAGTTTCAGTCCTTGGCCCTTTATTCTCAATATTATTGTCAGCTCAAAGTCATGGAAAGCAAAAAAAAAAGATCTTAAATGAATTGAATAGAGCTGAGAATCATAAACTTAAAACTGGAAAAATTACTTAGAAACACTTTTAAATACCTATAACAATTAAAATATCTAAATAAAAAAGTTATTGAAGAGGATATGAGATATTTCTTGGAAGGATTTTGAAGTATACAAGACCAAGTGCAGACTTCCCGAATGCACCCATTCCCTACCCATAGCCCCCACGGGAGGCGTGGTCCTCCAACTCAAGCTGTTCCCGAACATAAGATTCCAGCACTCCCTACCTCCCTCAGCAGTGCTATTTAAAAACATTTCCAATTACACTTGCCCTGCGTGTTGCAATAGCAATTAGCCCTCCCCCTGCTAGTTGAGCCATTGTGACGTCATCAGTTGAAGCTGGTCGGTTTGAAATTCAAGGTATTTTGATTTTCTAAAACTTTAATCAGTAGTAAATTGAGAAATGAAGCATAAAATGTGCAGTGAAAGTGTGATCTCTGCCTAGAGGGGATAAATGTGAATCAGAATATGTAAAAAGCTTGTGAAAGTTGTCACTTTTAAAGCTTTAATCATGAATAATAGGTCAAATATAGGATTAAATCTCCAGTGAGGCTGATCACTGCTAGCCGAGCCATTGTGACGTTATCAGTTCGTGGTTTTAATTTCAAAGTCTTTTGACTGTTTTAGACTTTTAATCAGTAATGTCGAGAATAAGTCGAGAAATAAAGAATAAAATGTTCAGATAAGGTGATCCTGGCCTCGAGGGGAAATATGTCAATCGGAATATGTAAAAATATTTTCGTTACCGCGTAGTGTTTTTGTGAAGATGTAAAGACAACCACGTATACACACACATATACACACTAACAAGATCAGACTTTCAATAAGTATATGATATTGAAATTAATAGCATATCTGAATATTTTTAAATTACTATTCTCTTAAATGAAACCTTTATGCTCATTCCATTACAATCAGGATGGGAGATTACCTCTTGTGAAAATTAATGTAGGGAATTTGACCTTCAATCTATCTCCCATATGGAACTCCATTGAAATACAGTGTAAAATCACAAGCTACTACCCAGCAGCGCATTACTAACAACATTGTTGCATTTTCATAAATTGGCAAATTGCCCCGATATCTTTTATGAATCTGTCAATTTCACCTTAATATTCCCACAAAATATAAATCACGAATAATACAATGCGAATCTCTGCTTTCACAATATCTAGCCAGTTTACAAGGTGTTACTATTAGATATTTGTCCAATGTGATAATGAGTAATATTATGTAACAGTCTGAATGCATTGTTATAAGGCTATGTTTCAGTGCGTGCTTTACACCAATGTGAACTAACATGTGATGGCCACTAATGTGTAATTATTCAGAGCTTAGGTTTGAAAGGTTTGACCCTGGTCAGCAATTTATATTGGCAAATGTTTACAATCAATAATTAATGAGGCCTTTAAACTGTTCTTTAGGAAATTAAAAAGATTATGTTTTTGAAAGGAAGTATTCGCACTAAAGGCAGCAAATCTCCAGAACTCAATGGATTACCCTTGGATTTTAAAGGAAGTAAATAAGCATTCTTTCAAAACTGCTTTGATTTTGAAAATGTCCTATGTGTTCAGATAATTGGAGAAGTAACTGCTTTATTTAAGGTGCTCAGACGTAGCGGTCCTGTCGAATGCCTGCTCCCCACACCTGGATCATTTAGCAGTAGAGTGCCACTCCTTTTATCTCCCATGAGAATTTACTGCTCTTGCCATGATTGCGGCCTACATCCTGCTAACATTTGAGGAGATGCACACAGTGGTCCACAAACAACAGATGGAGTACCAGAATGCTTACCCCATTATAGTTGGGGACTTCAACGAGGCTAGTTTGCATGTCATTTCATTATCAGCAATCGTGTCCTGCAGCATAAGAGAATCAAGTACTCTTGACCATTGCTACCCCATCATTAAAGATGCTGATCGCTCCATCTCTCACCCTCCCTTTGTAAAATCAGACCACATGTCTATCCTCCTTCATCTTGCATATAGGCAGTGACTGAAGAGCGCAGCTCCAGCAATGAGGACTACATAGAGTTGGTCAAGGGAGTCAGAGGAACAACTCTGATTGCTTAGCATCACTAGATTGGGCGATGTTCAAGGGCTCAGCAACAGATCTGTAGGAATACACAATGGTTGTTCCTAACTTCATAAATAATGTGTGGAGGTGTGTGTTCCCACCAAGACCATCCAAGTATTCCCTAACCGGAAGCTTTTCATGAACCAGGCGATCCACAATCTGCTGAGGAGGAGATCTTGCATAAGTTAATCTTGCACATTGACACCAAACTGACGTTGGCAACTATGGTCTTCTATGTACAGTCTTTGGTTGCACTGTGGACTCGATGTTTTGCAATATTATGGCTACCATTTTTTAAATTATTGTAGTTTTGATTATTATATATTATCTGGGTATAATTGCATTTATGGGCCTGTTAATCAGTAGCAAATAAGAATTTCACTGTTCTGTTGTCGGAACATATGACAGTTAAACACTTGATTCTTGGACTACTTTCTTTGCAAGAAAAGTAGGATTTCTTAAATAGAGACACATTTGCTGCCTTCTGATTCAGTAGGCACATTAAATTAATTGTTTATCTGTAATGAGCATATTCTGTATATGAATAAAAATGAAAGCTGATAGATGGGATAATTACACAATTTAGTCATTATTGCAGTGAAAAATGGAATAGGCTTGTGAGTTACAATAACCAACTTATTCTGTGCACTTAAGAACATTAATAATCTTTATACTAAAAACAAAAATACATTATTGATTAAATTATTTGATTTTGTTTTCACAAAGTAATTTCTTCTATTCACATTCATTAGCTGAATATATACACTGGTATTTGGTAGCACCCTTTGGTAGCAACATTAACTGTTTGAAACAATTAAAAGCAATTCACGTAATCATGATCAAAGTTTTAAAGTACGTGCCCATGTTGTGGTACAAGTACATAATTCCCAGGAAATGGTGACACAGAGAGACAAGAAGGTGTTTGGTGAGGTTGCCTTCATTGGTCAGAGTACTGAGTACAAGAGTCAGTTACAACTTATAGTGAGACCACAATTGAAGTATTATGGGTGCAGTTCAGTTCACCGAGGAAAAATAATATTAAGCTGGTGAAGGTGCAGAAAAGATTCACACAGATGTTACCGAGTCTGGAAGGCTTGAGTTATATGCAGACACTGGATTGGAAAGTGATTTTTTACAGTGTTAGAAGCGAAGGGAGGGAATATTTGGACAGGTACATGAGGAGAAAAGGTTTAGAGGGATATACAGTAGGTCAAATTCAGGCAAATGGATTCGCTCAGGTAGGTAATTTGTTCAGTATGGCCAAATTAGGCTGAAGGGCCTGCTTGTGTGCTACTTAACTCTATGACACCCTTCTCTATAAATATATATTTAATTAACAATATTCAAAGTGTTAAAAAATATAAATATATGTTAAAGCAGCCTATAAACTATCGAAGTAAACCAAATACATTTAAGATACTATTGGAAAGCATGAGATGGAATTGACACAATCTCACATTAATTTAAAGTGAGTTTATTAGTTAAATAAGCTGTCTCATTTAATAGTCTGAAAGATGTTCTTGACATTGTCTGGCTATCATCATGCTTCTTCTAATCACACATGAAATAAAGAGGAAAAAATCCTAAATCCTCCTGCTACCAATGTACCAGGCTTTGTATATCTTACTGTAATTCCCCATCTGGTGAAAGATATACCCTTTCAGTGAATGTCTGATTGTGAAAGGATTACAGGAGCCATTGACTGTCAATGTATCTTTACTTATTCATCACAATAATTAAGCTTCCTACTTCTGAGATGAATAAGTACATTTATGGCTTTTGGCATGTTTTTTTTATGTATGATGAGTCATTTCAGGCAGATTTGAAAGGGCTTTAATCTCTGAAAACATTTATTTCATGTAGTAAATTTGTCTCACAACTGGCAACAAGTGACAACATGCTTACTGCTAAAACAAACACATTAATAGATAGGTTCTATCATCAGAATTAATAAAAATGTGTAATGTTATAATGAGGTTTAGGGCATCCAGACTATTATAGAGCATCCTGGTTCATTATCATGGACTATTACAGAGCATCCTGATTGTGGATGATCAGCCATGATCACAGTGAATGGTGGTGCTGGCTTGAAGACCCGAATGGCCTACTCTTGCAGCTATTGTCTATTGTTATGTGAAAATATTTGAGTGCACTCCATTGAGTTAGTCTGTGTGAACATTGCTACTGATCATAATTATCAAAAGTTTGCCCTTCTGTCCTTTAGATATGCTCTTTTCAAAACATAGGAAAGGGCAACATGGGTATACATCCACTTGGAACTGCAGAATATCCCAGAGTAAAGCTTCAGTTTTGATTTTGGAACAATTCTCATCTATACCATGAAATAAATATACTTTTCATTTTCAGTATTACCTGGTTCTCAAATCAGGATTCTGATGCAACTTTGGGAAAGCCTGATAGGGCAGATTTAGATCACCCTCTAATAATTGACCTGACAAAATGCTTTAATTTGTTACAAAGAACCTGGTACAATGTTTCATCCCCTCACAAAGAACCCACTATTCCCCAGGTTCTCCAGATCCCTCCCTTATCCTAACAACATGCTGGATGGTAATTGTAAATTAATCCTAATGTAGTTGTGTTGTAGAATCTGCCACAAGTGAATGCGAATTAGTTACAGGGAAAAATAGCGAGGGAATGAAATTGGTTTATGAATGTGCATAGATTTTCTGGGTCTAAATTGCCTCCTTCTCTGTTGCAAGGGGATATGGGAAACTGCATACACTCTCTTATTGTGAACCTGTTATGACATTTAGTTGTTATGGTCTCCAATAGTTCCTATTGTAATAGACTCCAATCTCTCCCAGTCAAGAGACAAGAGAGTTTTATTGTCATGTGTCCCAGATAGGACAATTACATTCTTACTTTCTGTGGTACAACAGAATATGTAAACATAATACAACACAGAAGATAAAAATCCAGTGTGTTTATAGACCATAGACCATATATACACAATAAATAAACAGATACAGTGCAATAATAATAATAGACTGTTATTGTTCAGAGCTTATTTGATGTCAAGTTTAATAGCCTGATGGCTGTGGGGAAGACGCTGTTCCTGAACTTGGATGTTACAGATTTCAGGCTCCTGTACCTTTTTCCCGATGGCAATGGTAAAATGAGTGTGTGACCAGGATGGTGTGGGTCTTTGATGATGTTGGTAGCCTTTTTGAGGCAGCAACTGTGATAGATCCCTTCGATGGTGGGGAGGTCAGAGCCGGTGATGGACTGGGCAGTGGTCACAACTTTCTACAGTCTTTTCCGCTCCTGGACGTTCAAGTTGCCGAACCATACCACAATGCAGCCAGTCAGTATGCTCTCTACTGAACACCTGTAGAAGTTTGAGAGAGTCCTCCTTGACATACTGACTCTGCGTAATCTTCTCAGGAAGTAGAGGCGCTGATGTGCCTTCCTTATAATTGCATCAGTGTGCTGGGACCAGGAAAGATCTTCGGAAATATGCACACCCAGGAATTTGGAGTAATCCAAATATTCTTTCCACCAAATGAATAATTTTACTCTTTGAATACATTATTCTATAACTGCCACCTTCTTGCCCAATCGTTTAATCTGTCCATATTCAACTCTAGTCATTGTATTCTTTATCTCTTATGTCCTCGCAGCTGTCCTCTCCATCAGAAAACTTGAACATATTGCATTCATCCAAATCATTGTTCCAGAACACAAATAGTTGAGGTTCATCCACTCCAATATTGAATTCATACCCAGGCTTCTCGGAAATGAGCACTATTTGAAGTTTTCACTTTGCAACTTCTAATTTATAATGAGCAAAAAAACTGATTGCTGGAGAGCTCAATGAGTCAGGCAGCATCGATGGAGAAAATGGACAGACGAGGTTTCAAGTTGTGATTCTTCTGCAGACTTGCCCTCTAATGGAGTAATGTTAATTCATATATTCATTCTACTTCATTAGTTAATTCTTCAAAAACCCTTATTAAATTTGTTTTGTATAACAAATCCAAATACTTATCCTTAGTTAATTATGTTTTCATTAGGGCCCTCAATTAATACAATAACTTTAACAGGCACACACCCAGTTCATTTGTTCTACCCTATGTTCATACATTTGTCCTTTTCCCCTTGAGAGATTACGTGAAGAGCCCGCCAGCCCACATGCGCGTCACCCTTCAGAGCAGTGGTGTGAAGCTACAGATAACAGTTGTTGAAATTAAGATAGTAAGATTCGAGAAACTAGAACTACCAGCTGAATTTTATGAGGGGTTGGGAGTGGAGGGCACATAATCCCTCATCGTAACTCCTCATAAAATAAAGATCAAACTTCAAACTGGTAAGTTCTCATTTAATCTTACTATTTTACTTCGGAGTCACGTGAGTTGAGGCCAGTTCATTGGCGTGAGTTGAAGGTAGTTGAGGCCAGTTCATTGGCTATATTCAAGAGGGAGTTAGATGTGGCCCATGTGGCTAAAGGGATCAGTGGGTATGGAGAGAAAGCAGGTACAGAATACCGAGTTGGATGATTAGCCATGATCATATTGAATGGCGGTGCAGGCTCGAAGGGCCGAATGGCCTACTCCTGCACCTATTTTCTATGTCTATGTCTATGAGTGACTACGTGAAGATTTCAAAGCACTGTGACTTCATGACGTGGAAAGAGTCCATGCGTCACACACTGCATAGTTGACCAAGGAAGAGTGGACAAAAATGAGTATTCATAAATGATGTAAATTAAACATGCTGATGATTTAATGGACTAAAGTAACAATAGTAACCTCTCTCACCCGAGAGGAACTATAAAACAGAACTTAAAACGGAGTTAGCAAATACACTCGGTCTGGCTAAAGGTTTGTTATAAAACGTCTGAAATGTGCGCACTGAGGACCATCCTGCGGCTGATAGGATATGGTCCAGTGGGATGTCCATGACCCTTGCTGCGGACGTAGCTGCAGCCCTGGTGGAATGAGATTTGAATGTTTCAGTATCACCACCAGCATCAGCCAGAACCTGTTTCAACCACACGGGGATGGTCTGCGCTGAAACCTTTTTATGTGGTTTCTTGAGACTAACAAATAATGCCAGCTCTGACCCCCTAAGCCCCTTGGTGATCTTGATATATTGCTGGAGGTGTGTGACTACACATAATTTGGGATCCAAGGGGTACGCCATGAACTGTAGCTTAAGGCCAGAGGTACCTGGTCTACTCTGTTTGATAGGGTCATACACAAGAAAGATTATACTACTGGCAGAAGTGAGCATCCTATCCAGACATAGCTTCTGCAATGATTGGACTCGTTGAGCTGACACTAGAGCCATGAGCATCGCTACCTTGTATGCAAGCCGGAGTAGAGACAGGAATGTTGCTGGAGACCATAGGCGAAGCAGTGTTAGGACCACCCCTACATCCCACATTTCCGTGTATCTGGGCCTGGGAGGGTTCGAATTGAAGATTCCCCTCATAAATCTAGATACTAAAGGGTGAGACCCAACAGGCTGGTGTCCTGAGCTCGGCAACAAGTATGACGACAGCGCACTTCTGGCACAATTTAGAGCACTATAGCTAAATTTCTCATCAAAATTGAGTATCGAGAGGAATTCCAAAATATTGGTAATGTGCGTACAAGATATCAGACTGCGCACAGAACACTTCCCATTTCCTTATGTAGGAGATGTATTGTTTTTTAGTACTGTCTCTCCAGGCCGCAGTTAGCACATCCGTACTATCAGCTAGTTCCAGTCTGAGGAAAGGTCTTCTTAGAACCTGGAAACCAATAAGTTCAGCCAATCATGTAGAGGATGTACCTCCCCAGAAATGGGGTGAGTTAGCAGATACCTGCATTTGGGAACCATCATGAAAGGTTCTATGATCATGCCCAGAATGAGAGGATACCATGGCTGTGTGGGCCAGTCAGGGACTGCAAGAATGCCGGAGTCAGAGTCCTGCTTCATTTTTTGCAGACATCGACTGACAAGGCAGAATGGGTGAAATGCATAGAAAAACATTCCTCCCCAATGTAGCAAGAAGGCATCTACCGCTACTGCCCCTGGGTCTAGTTCCCATGCAACATACTTCGGTAACTGATGATTTAATCTGGATGCAAACAAATCCATATCCGGTGTTCCAAACCTGGAGACAATATCCTTAAACTCTCTATGATTCAACATCCATTCTGTGGTGTCATTTAATTTACATGGCCTGGCGTCCGCCACCGTGTTGAACCTACCTAAGGTAGATAGCTGAAACCCAAAAATTTCTTGCAATGCACCAGTGCAAATGAGGTTAGCTAATTTATCACAGGATACTGACTTGATTTCACCCATGTGATTTATGTATGCCACCGCTGTGGTGTTATCTATCTGTAATTGAACATGCAAATGGTGTATATGCCCACAGTAAGCCCTCAGACCATACAGAGCTGCGAGCAACTCCAAATAATTAACACCATGTACCTGCAGAAATGATAGTTCATGCATGTTCCATTTCCCACCGCAGCTAGAGACGGTCTGTGGCACCCCATCCCAGAACACTGGCATCAGTCTGTAAAATGACTGAAGGACTTTCGACCAAAATATTGCTAGAGCAATGCCAAATATCGGCCTTCCACCACAGCAACTCGGCAATGGCTTCAGCCGGTAATTGCATAGCCCTGTCAAAGTGACCCAAATTTTGTTTAAGTGCCTGCACCTTTGCTCATTGTGAATGATGATAATGCAAAGGTCCAAATTTAGCAGCTGGAAAAGCAGCCTCTAATTTGCCAATTAAGCTGGCCACTTGCTGAATAGAAGGCAGCTGCTTCGTTATGAGGTAATTGCAGTCTTCTATTAACTCCAATCTCTTGCCCCTAGGCAGAGTCACAGGCGTGTGATTGGAGTTAATAGTGAATCCCAAATAATCCATAACTCAGGATGGTGTCAACTTGTATTTAACTGGATGAATGAGAAACCCCAACTGCTCAAACAAGAGCTTGCTGGCTGAGACCGCTGAAATAGCCAATTCTAGAGTCTTGCCTACAATAAGGATATCATCCAAATAAGCCATTACTATGTGTTTTTGAGCTCATAATAGTGCAAGCACAGGTTTCAATATTTTGGTGAATAATCTGGGAGCTGAAGTCAAACCATTAGGCAATGCTTTAAACTGCCATAGCTGCCCCATCCAGATAATTTCAAGTATTTTCAGTGATCCTTATGAATAGGCACCGAATAGTAAGCATATTTAAGATCGATGCATGCCATGTAACATTCCTTGGGAATCAATTGTTTGGCAGTAACATAGCTTTCCATTTTGAAATGTCTGTACTGCACAAAGGTGTTAAGTTGGGTCACGTTCAAGATGATGCGGCATCGCCCATCTTTCTTTTGCCTAGTAAATATGTTGGACACGAATTGGTGAGATTCATATTTCGACTTCTCAATTACCCTTTTTGAATATAATGACTGAATTTCAGCTTGAACATCCAAACCGTCCTGTTCTGAACGAACAAAGGTATGGTTTGGAGCATGCTGCATGGGTGGCAGTGAGTCAGAAAACTCAATTTGGAACCAATCTATGCTGCGCAGTATAAACAAATCGGATGTTATCCAACGGCATTCATGCAAAAAGAAACGTAACCTCCCACCAACATGTGATTGACCCACACGCCGCATAGAAACATAGAAACATAGAAAATAGGTGTAGGTGTAGGCCATTCGGCCCTTCGAGCCTGCACCGCCATTCAATATGATCATGGCTGATCATCCAACTCAGTATCCTGTACCTGCCTTCTCTCCATACCCCCTGATCCCTTTAGCCACAAGGGCCACATCTAACTCCCTCTTAAATATAGCCAATGAAGTGGCCTCAACTACCTTCTGTGGCAGAGAATTCCACAGATTCACCACTCTCTGTGTGAAAAATGATTTTCTCATCTCGGTCCTAAAAGACTTCCCCCTTATCCTTGAACTGTGACCCCTTGCCCGGACTTCCCCAACATCGGGAACAATCTTCCTGCATCTAGCCTGTCCAAACCCTTAAGAATTTTGTAAGTCTCTCTGAGATCCCCCTTCAATCTTCTAAATTCCAGTGAGTACAAGCTGAGTATCCAGTCTTTCTTCACATGGAAGTCCTGCCATGCCAGTGAACCTTCTCTGTACTCCCTCTATGGCAAGAATAGAGGGAGTACAGAGCATGTTCCATAGGGAACCAGACTCGCCTACTTCTGTGGTTATTTGTGGATTTGCAATGTTTATTTCCTCCCCCAACGTTGAGGGGTAGAGCTGCTGGAGTGCACAAATTGCGCATCTTCGATGTCGGCCGGCTTGGGCCATGTCCTAAAAAAGACTTCCGGCCTGTTTTTTTGGTCCTCGAGCTGGAACTGGTTTCTGCAGGCCGTCTGCGGCTGATAGAGGCATAGGGGTGCTGCCGTCGGAACAACGATGATTTGTTTGGTGGTGGAGCTCTGAGCAGCCCCACAGCCTTTGACTCATCGCCCAGGTCCTTGACTTTTTTGGATAGGTCTTCTCCAAATAAATAATTGGGCGGCTGCACGTTGCTGGACCTGCACAATCCCGCGGACTTGGGAGTGAGGACAGGACGAATGGCATTCTTGTGAAAGCAATTTATTTCAAAGTGTGCATTGCACAATAATGCCATTGCGTCCTGTTGCGCCTCCGATACGGAGCTGCCGTCTACTGACCTGGCCAAATGCTGTAACCCCTGACGCTAGCAGGTTCAGGATCCTCTGTAGTTTGACCTCTTGGGCCTTGATGCCTCCACCAATGTAGCTCCAAATGGAGCTATTCACAGCCAGGACCCTGAGCGAGGCGCAGTTGCTGGGCGTGTGGTGCTTCATGGCCATCTCCATCATTAGCTGCTCTTGTAGCTGGTGAGAAGCGAGGTAATTGATGCTGGCCACCAACTCTTCGTCCAGTGGCTCGCCAACGAGCGACGGCATCACGAATTTGGACACCATGGTGGGTACCTCTGCTTCTCGCAGGTCCTGTGTCATGGGACGTTCCACCGGCATCTTGCTGAAGTGTCAGTCGGCCTAGGACTGATGACCTATGCTCCCTTCCTCAGATAGGGAGATATAATGCTGCCCTGCACCGGGCGCTGTGGTGGGCCCCCAAGACTGCTCTGATATGCTTCCCGTCCATGGAGTATATCATGCTGGAGCATTTTCTCCATAAGATGCTCCACTCGGGAAAGGCATCCGATGAAGCTCCCCACGGGTGTAGGTGAACCCTCCCAGCCGAACTCGTCCAAGTCAACCAGCCTGCTGGACTTTTGCTTCGCCTTCCCGCCCCTCGGGGTAGCCAAGGTGCTCTCTATGGGCACCGAGTCCGAAGTTGCTGGTTGCGCTATCAGCGACCGTGATGGTGAAACTGACGGCCGCCCTATGACCGCACCCCCACAGTCTTCCGAAGCGGTTCTCCCCACGGCCCGTCTGGACTTCACCCTCGCCTTGTCCATTGCTCATCCGTTCTTGAAGCTGCAACAAGAACGAAGAAAAATGACCGCAGATTATGTTTGAAAACCTACCTGGAGGTCTTTTAAAACTTACAGCTGGTGAAGCGACGCGCCTACCAGCCAGTCACAGGGCCATGCGTTAGACGTAATGACGCGCATGCAGGCTGGCGGGCTCTTCACATAGTCACTCACATGACTCCGAAGTAAAATAATAATTTTGATTATATTGAGTGGATGTTTCTAGATTAATTTATGGGAATTAAACATTACATTTCTTCCATCTGGCATATAAATTCATGAGAGTGAGATTTAAAAATCATGTTATATTGTGAATTCTTGTATGAATGGGATTAGTTTGTTATTTGGATACTTAGGCTATTTAAAAAAAATATCCTTTTCTTAAGAAATTGAATCTACAGGACATTGTTAATGGAAAGGTAGCGGGCAGAAAGGCATGTCATGTGCGCTTTGAAGAGCAAAAACTTGTAGTTTACAATGCCAAAATTGAAAAGTTGAGGAAAAACAAGATTGCTTATTGGTTACAATCTGAGGAGTATGATGATGCTACTGGTTATGATATGCCAATGTACCAGTTAGCAACTGATCTTCTCCAAAAAGACTTGGTCTATTGCTAGAAATTGTAATTTATTTACCTATTTGTTACGTATTTACAGCATATAATACAATAATATTAAAGTTTTGATCTTGAGAATATCACATTTTTGAATTTTCAAGGCAGCCTAGGTGTTTATTACTATTTCCGTCACAACGGTTAATTTTGTAATTAACTACAATTAGGTAACTAACAAATTATATGCTTTAATTTCAGGTCATCCAAGTAAGATTTTATATTTGTTTCAGAATGCTTCAATTCATGATAACTGAACATTTCATTCAGTTCTCTTAATCTTTAAGGAAGTTATGGGCTTTTGACTGTCCTCGATCACAGCTTTTGTGTTAAGTCAATGGAAAAGCAATAAAGAACAAGATGTTAATTTCCGAGTATGAAAATGGCCATAACTTTTTTAATACTGAAGATATGAGAGTGAATTGGGTGTCAAATTAAACTTATTTTTATGCTTTATCCGATGGGATAAATTGCAGACTTGAATTTTTAAATCTCAAAATTTTGTAACATTGCTAGGAAATGAGTACAAAAGTTGAGACATCATGATGCAACGGCAAAATTCATTGGTGAGATCACATTTTCCATCAGAGAAGTCGGTGTCTGGAATGAGCTGCCAAAGGAAGCTACAGAGGCGGATATAATTATGACTATTAAAATATATTTGTGCAGATTTATGGATAGGAAGGTATTAGAGTGCTATGGGCCAAATGCAGGCAAATGGGACGCCTAATATGCCAGCTTGGTCGCAATCAAGATGGTGGACAGAACAGCCTGCTCCTACACTGTACAGCTCTCCTTTAAGTCATAGAGCTGACTGTTGTACATTTAAGCTAAGGCAGAAGGAGTCAAATGCTTCTGTCTGGCTTTACAAGATAGAAAAGCTTATATATACATTTACAAGCACTGTGAAACCTAGATGCACAGGATTCATGTTGCGTTAGGGGTATATTTTATTAAAACATTTACATTTTGGTCAGGCCATGTCAGCCTTCTTTACAGTATGCATTCTTTGTTTTTGATCAACATTTGTTGTCCCAGCATCAAACAGCTCAGCATTGTGTTTGGGATTGTTATATTTACAGCTATATTTACATATAAGTAAGTGGGCACAGGTGAGGTTCACATTAGACATCATTAGATTGGGTTAGGGCCAATTTTTTATTTTATATCCTTGGCAGAATTCTAACATTGATACATAGACATAAAACAGGAAAGATTGATGATGCTGATATAAATGACTAAACTGAGCAAGGGAGGAGAGCTTAACCTGTGTCTGATTAGTGGGGATTTAGTTCTTTTATCATATAAGATTGTAAGGATTAATTTCTCGTGGTTCCCCATTTCATATATGCATATGTCAAAAACCATTAAGTATAATGTTTATACATATTCAGTTAATGGCTTTAGTTCTATTTTCATTCAGCAGGAATTATAGAGAAGTTAAAATGCTGCTGGTTTTTATTCTCATTACTGTAAGTCTAGTAATGGGAAGTTATTTTTATCTTGTTACATGGTGCAAATGTCAAACTGCAGAAACAATCCGACACAAAGACAAACTAACAACAGGGTCTCAATTTAATAAATATTCTGAAGTACTTCACATGAAGATTGCCAAACAAAATCTGGCACTCAACCTCAAATTGGGATATTAGGGAAGAAGATCTTCTTCTTATCGAGTCCACACGCAAAATTAGAAGTTCTCAGCATCTGCCTACAATGGTGTCTGTCTTGCGCTTCGTGTGCTTCTTGTGCATGGTGGTGGAAAGATTGGGGGAAACAGGGCCATGACATGAACGCTCTTTCCTTGACCCCCCGGAAGATGATGAAAGACAGTTTCAAATTCTAATGAAAAGAGGCAGAGATAGAGAAGAGAGGTGTGGTGACAGGAGAGATAGATGGAAAAAAGGAGAGGAGATATATTGAGAGCAGAAGGATTGAGAGGAAAGATGGACAAGGAAGGGATAGAGAGTGGAAAGGTAGAAAATAGAGAGCTGGAAAGATAGAGAGGGTAGACAGGACAGAGATAGAGAGAGGCGAGGGGAGAAATTGAGAGGCTGAGGACAGTCTAGAGGAGAGAGACTGAGAGGGTCGAAGGACGAGAAGCTGAAGCAAAGAAGTGGAAGCCAAATATCCGAACTGATACGAAGCCGAAAAGCCAATTAACAATTTTATCTCCTCCTTTCCCCCCCACCCACAAAAAAATAGTTTGTTGTCATGCACACTTGTCATCGGCCCGCCAGGGAATTTGTATGTCCCCCCCCCCCTCTGTTTTATAAGCAATTTACTATGGCTGCCAGTGCCCCGAGCCGTCTGTCCCCGTGGCTGGGGTGGGAGGTGAATCACCCTGGGTTTGGGTCGGGGGGTAAATCACCCTGGTGTGGGGGTTGGGGTCCGATAGCGGTGCATCTCGGTCAGTGACTCCGGGTGGGCGGAGGGACCAGCCTGTCCCCGTGTGTGTGTGTGCACTCACACAGGGGAGACGAGGCGGAGGGTGACCTTGGCCGTGGGAGAGTGGGGGCTGTCCCGAGGGATGTGCTCATCTGGCCGCTTACAACTTGGTGTTCGAGTTCAGATTGCCCAGTCACCTATGGCTTGTGTGGGAAAATGACCCTCACCTTCCCGTCTCCACCAGCCAGTCATGTCCATTATTTGGCTTTTTGGCAGAGCGGCCTTTCAGTGAATTTGCTTGTAGGCGACGCAGCCTTTCAATGAGTTGACGTTTCGGCGAGTTGACGTTTCGGCATAGCGGCCTTTTGGTGAGTTTGCTTTTAGATGTTCCACCCTTTCGGTTAGTTGGCTTTTAGGTGTCCCGCTGTTTCGGTTAGTTGGCTTTTCGGCTTCGTACAGTTTTGAATATTTGGCTTTTCGGCTTCATTTCGGTTCGGTTATTTGGCTTCCACTTCTTTGCTTCTGTTTCTCGTCCTCTGATGCCACGTCCGCACACAATCTCAGATGGTTGGAGAGGTAAAGAATGTTGCTGAGGTAGGGAGGGGAAAGAATGAGAGAATAGAAATAAAACAGAAAACTCGGAAACGTACAGCAGATCAGGTAGCATCTGTGTTTCAATCAAAGTGTTTCTGATTTGAAACCTCAATTCAATTTTCCTCCCCATGGGTGCTGCCTGCTATGCATTTCCAATATTTTCTTTGTTATTTCAGATTCCCAGCATCTATAGTTTTTGTTTGTATTTGAATTAGTGAGATTTGAAAATAGGAGTAGGTTGGAGCTGCAAATAGTGATCAGATTTGTCAGGGGATAGTTATGCTGGCTCCACCACTGAGCAACATGAGCAGGTCAAAAATATTTATCATGTGGAAAAACGCAAACTACAAAATTCCGCCAGCTAGTGGGACATGTGATCAGGAGTTCCATTGGGTGCTGTTCAGAAAATTGATCAAATTCTGGGTTAATATGCTTAAGAGATATATAAACAGTATCATTGCATTTAAAATATGTTGTATTTCACGAGAATAATATTAGAAGTTGAAAGTTATAGCCTGAGAAAAGATAAACAAAAAATGATTTTTGTGGCAGCAATGTTTGATTCCGCATAGTAGATGGAGTTTGAATGTTAGCCAGGTCTTGTCTTATGTAATTATTAATTATTATGAAGAATTGATTAGCAAGCAATCATTGGCAAAAATCCAGATTTCTAACCATACAATAGAAGGAAGTTTATTAATGTAATAGCAAATAATGATATTCTAAGGCTTAATCCTGAGGAGCAATGACCTGGTGTTGAAAAGGTCCACCTCTAACAAATGTTACATTGATGTTCAGAGACACTTCTTGCATCTCACTTGCAAAATTCACTTTTCATTTCCCACATTAGAATTGGCCCATATCCTCTAGATCTTTGATATGGTTTAGAGGGATGTTGGGCAAATGGTCTGATAATAATGGGTAAAAGCTGCTACAATGCAGGCTGAAGGGAGGGTCTTGGCAAGTCCCAAACATTTCTTAACTCCATTCTCTCTACCCCCTCTCCTATCAGTCAGAACATACAAAATCTTGAAATAATGTGTAACCAGATTCAGGGTCTTTTTACCCATTATTGGTCTAAACTCTGTCGGAAGGTACGTTGGGCCAAATGGCTTGTTTCTGTGCTATATGGCTGTATGGCTATGATGCTATGATTCTTGAATGGACCTCTACATGCGATGTATCTCCAATCTTACAAACTTCCTTGTTGTGGCATGCACAATTTTATAATCTGCACTTCTGTAGCTGTAACACTACATTCCGCAGTTCATAAACTGGAAGGACTTATACTTCATTAAATTGCAGCTATGGGTGATCAGGCAGGTCATGGTGGTGCAGCGGTAGAGGTGCTGCCCTACAGCGAATGAGGCGCCGGAAACCGGGTTCGATCCCGACTACGGTAGCTGACCTGCAGTTGTACAGGGGCCTAGTGAGACCATACCTGGAGTATTGTGTACAGTTTTGGTATCCAAATTTGAGGAAGGACATTCTTGCTATTGAGGGAGTGCAGCGTAGGTTCACAAGGTTAATTCCTGGGATGGCGGGACTGTAATATGCTGAGAGAATGGAGCGGCTGGGCTTGTATACTCTGGAATTCAGAAGGATGAGAGGGGATCTTATTGAAACATATAAGATTATTAAGGGTTAGGGTTAGGGTTTGGACACTCTAGAAGCAGGAAACATGTTCCTGATGTTGGGGGAGTCCAGAACCAGGGGCTACAGTTTAAGAATAAGGGGTAAGGCATTTAGAACGGAGATGAGGAAACCCTTTTTCATACAGAGTTGTGAGTCTGTGGAATTTTATGCCTCAGAGGGCAGTGGACGCCGGTTGTCTGGATACTTTCAAGAGAGAGCTAGATAGGGCTCTTGAAGATAGCGGAGTCAGAGGATATGGGGAGAAGGCAGGAAGGGGGTACTTATTGTGGATGATCAGCCATAATCACATTGAATAGCTGAATGGCCTACTCCTGCACCTATTGTCTATTGTCTGTACAAAGTTTTACGTTCTCCCTGTGACCTGTGTGGGTTTTCTCCGAGATCTTCGGTTTCTTCCCACTCTCCAAAGACGTACAGGTTTGTAGGTTAATTGTCTTGGTAAATGTAAAACATTGTCCCTAGTGGGTGCAGGATAGTGTTAATGTGCGGGGATCGCTGGTTGAGGTGGACCTGGTGGGCCGAAGGGCCTGTTTCCACGCTGTATCTCTAAACTAAACTAAACTAAACTAAAGTCTGGGCAGACCTTTGTTCAGCTTTCATGATGAGTTCATCCTAAGGCAGGAGAAGGATTAATATTTTTTCTTCAGTGTCCTGATTGGCAAATGTGACTGCCAGGATTCAAATGAAACACCTTCTAGCATGTTATATGAAGACAGGAAGGATGTACAGGTAGGTCAACTTTATAGAATGTTGAGCAGGGCACAGCTGGGGTATTGTGTACAGATCTGGTCACCACATTGTAGAAAGTGATGTGCTAAACAAGGTAGAGAGGATATTAACTGCAATGTTACCTGGGGTGGAGAGCAGATTACAGTGGCTTGCCAAAGTATTCATACCCCTTGAACTTTTCCACATTTTGTCACGTTGCAACCACAAACGTAAATGTATTTTATTGGGATTTTATGTGATAGACCAACACAAGTGGTGCATAATTGTGAAGTGGAAGGAAAATTATACATGGTTTCCAAATATTATTATAAATAAAAAACTGAAAAGTGTGGCGTGCAAAAGTATTCTGCCCCCCTGAGTCAATACTTTGTAGAACCACCTTTCGCTGCAATTACAGCTGCAAGTCTTTTGGAGTATGTCTCTACCAGCTTTGCACATCTAGAGACTGAAATTTTTGCCCATTCTTCTTTGCAAAATAGCTCAAGCTCAGTCAGATTGGATGGAGAGCGTCTGTGAACAGCAATTCTCAAGTCTTGCCAGAGATTTTCAATTGGATTTAGGTCTGGACTTTGACTGGGCCATTCTAACACATGAATATGCATTGATCTAAACCATTCCATTGAAGCTCTGGCTGTGTGTTTAGGGCCATTGTCCTGCTGGAAGTGAACCTCCGCCCCAGTCTCAAGTCTTTTGCAGACTCTAATAGGTTTTGCTTCCAAGATTGCCCTGTATTTGGCTCCATCCATCTTCCCATCAACTCTGACCAGCTTCCCTGTCCCTGCTGAAGAAAAGCATCCCCACAGCATGATGCTGCCACCACCATGTTTCACAGTGGGGATGGTGAGTTCAGGGTGATATGCAGTGTTAGTTTTCCGCCACACATAACGTTTTGCATTTAGGCCAAAAACTTCAATTTTGGTCTCATCAGACCAGAGCACCTCCCTCCATATGTTTGCTGTGTCCCCCACATGTTTACTGTGTCTCCCACATGGCTTGTGGCAAACTGAAAACGGGACTTCTTATGGCTTTGTTTCAACAATGGCTTTCTTCTTGCCACTCTTCCATAAAGGCCCGATTTGTGGAGTGCACGACTAATAGTTGTCCTGTGGACAGATTCTCCCACCTGAGCTGTGGATCTCTGCAGCTCCTCCAGAGTTACCATGGGCCTCTTGGCTGCTTCTCTGATCAATGCTCCCCTTGCCCGGCCTGTCAGTTTAGGTGGACGGCCATGTCTTGGTAAGTTTGCAGTTGTGCCATACTCTTTCCATTTTCGGATGATGGATTGAACAATGCTCCATGAAATGTTCAAAGCTTGGGACATTTTTTTTATAACCTGACCCTGCTTTAAACTTCTCCACAACTTTATCCCTGACCTGTCTGGTGTGTTCCTTGGGCTTCATGATGCTGTTTGTTCTCCAACAAACCTCTGAGGCCTTCACAGAACAGCTGTATTTATACTGAGATTAGATTACACACAAGTGGACTCTATTTACCAATTAGGTGACTTCTGAAGGCAATTGGTTGCACTGGATTTTATTGAGGGGTATCAGTGTAAAGGGGGCTGAATACTTTTGCACGCCACACTTTTCAGTGTTTTATTTGTAAAAAAATGTGAAAACCATGTATCATTTCCTTCCACTTCACAATTATGTGCCACTTTGTGTTGGTCTATCACATAAAATCCCAATAAAATACATTTACGTTTGTGGTTGTAATGTGACAAAATGTGGAAAAGTTCAAGGGGTATGAAAACTTTTGCAAGCCACTAGGTTCGTTTTCCATGGAACCGAGGAGGATGGGGGACCTGATTTAGTTGTACAGAATTATTATTATAAAGAGTAGGAACATTTTCCTCATTGTGCAGGCATCTAAAACTAAAGGGCATTAATTTAGGGTAAGTGGTAAGACAGCGAGAATGAAGGAGGACCTCGCAGGTGGGCGTCTGCTGTCTCATGTGGCGACCTGGTTCACTGCTGCACAGGTCGGTTCAGTGCTGCATGAAAATATCAGTTCATAAGAGATTGGGGCAAAATTAGGCCATTCGGCCCATCATGTTTACTTTGCCATTCAATCATGGCTGATCTACCTTTCCCTCTTACCCCCATTCTCCTGCCTTCTCCCCATAACCCCTGACACACGTACTAATCAATAGAAATATAGACTGTTTAATTACTTTTAGTAACTTTGTCTGTGCCAGAAACATGGAGACTCTTTGTGTACTGCCCAGGTGAGGTCTGCTGCATGATTTTACTGGATTGTATGCAAAAAACAAAGAATTTCACCCTACCTAGGTAAATGAGACAATAAAATATAATTGAATTGAATTCATTGAGGCAGATACTTTCACAACATATGATTAGTATAGATGGGTCTTGATGAACAGCAGGGACATGGTGGAATGAAGGGCCTGTTTCTGTGTTGCATAGATTTATTTTTGACAAGCTCTCTTCCACAATATTAATGCCTCTACAAGGCCAATGTATTAATGTATTAGATCCAGGGTCTGTTGGGAATACACCCCAGAAAAAAAATCCCTCACTATTGATGTCCACTGCTTCTTGCACAGCACTTTTTTGACAGGAAAGATTTCACTGGACGAGGCAGATTTTCACGGAAATGTCATCTGGAGAGGATCTATTACACAAAGGCAAAAGAGAACCACAATATTTTAAAGGTTACCATGCTTGCAGCCAGGAAAGCAAAAGAATCGAAAAGATAAACAGAAATACTATGCCAACCAAATTGCCGAAGCTAGTGAAAATGGTACTATGTACCCAAATGCTTCAATTCATTGTGTCCTATCTTGCTAGACCTGGCCCATGCCTATGTTTCCCCTGTACTGGAAAACTGTACTCAACTTTGTTGACAGGTGACTCTTAACTTTTAACCCGACAGCTATTCAGATAGTTCATGTTCATAAAGTCTAGAAGCAGAATTAGGCCATTCAGCCCATCAAGTCTATGCCACCATTCAATCATGGCTGTTCTATCTTTCTCTTTCAGCCCCATTCTCCTTGCCTTCTCCCCATAACCCCTGACACCCGTAATAATCTATAATCTTCCAAGACACAGGTGGTGGAATTAATGATCATGTCTGCTGACTATCCTGATGGCCTTCTGGAAGCTTAGTGGCAATTAGAAACAGTGGCAAACATATAAATATATATTTTTAATTAAGCAATGGGTCCATGAGAGATGTGCTAGCTATGCCTTGTGTGAGGCGGAAAGGCCATATACAAACTGTCTCCAGCCCCTATGTTCTGGGCTGAGACCAGGGATGGAGTAAGGCATAGGATGTACATGTATCTGACTTTCAGTAGGCTGTGGAGCTTCAAACTGCAGGCTTAGAAGTCCATATCTGGCTGAACCATGTGCTGCAGCTAGCTGGCAGTTATCAACGCCTAGTTGTCAGTGAACTCAGTCCCAGTAAGCATCCATAAGGTCATAAGGAATAGTAAAATGAGGCCATTTGGCTCATCAACTCTACTCCGCCATTCAATCATGGCTGATCTATCTCTGCCTCCTAACCCCATTCACCTGCCTTCTCCCCATAACCTATGATACCTGTACTATTCAAGAATCTATCTATCTCTGTCTTAAAAATAGCCACTGACTTTGCCTCCACAGCCTTGTGGCAAAGAATTCCACAGATTCACCACCATCTGACCACATACATTTATCTTCATCTCCTTCCTAAAAGAACGTCCTTTAATTCTGAGGCTATGGCCTCGCGTTCCAGACTGTCCCACTAGTGGAAACATCCTCTAAACACCCACTCTATCCAAGCCTTTCATTATTCTGTATGTTTCAATGAGGTCCCCCCTCATTCACCTAAACTCCTGCGAGTACCGGCCCAGTGGCGACAAACACTCGTCATAGGTTCAACTACTCATTCCTGGAATAATTCTTGTAAACCTGCACTGGACCATCTCATGAGCCAACACATCCTTCCTCAGATATAGTGCCCAATCATCAAACTTTAGTATCTTTTAAAAGAAAGTAAAGAATGAAACTCACACTAGCCTTGGTCAGTGATTTCAGTTTATCGTACTGAAACCACAGCTGAGGCACGATAGACTCAGAAGGAAGAAGTCAAGTGGGGTTTAGTCGATTGAATCCTACTCACACTGACCCTTTGGTTACTGTTAGAACAGTGCATTCCAGCTAGCTCATTGGCACAATGTTGGCTATAGGTTGAGAACATGATGGACAAGGAGAAGTGGAGAGGGTGATGTGTATCACTACCCAGTGCTTTTCACATGGGAACGCAAAAAGGTTAGCATTTTTGCAGAAGTGTGCAATTGTTAAAAGGAAATTGTAGGCCTTCGGCTTGATGTGCAGATGGTGAGAAGACAAGAGCAAATTGTAAGCGGCAAGCAGAGGTGTTGAATGAAAAGCAAGTGGCTGAGAGGGAAGTAAGGAAGGAGTCGTGAGAGGAGTTCCTTGTTCTGAAGTTTCTACCACTTGAGAACATAATGCTGTCAGTGAGTGTTGCTAAGGCAACTGACAAGAGGTGAGTGTGTGTTTGGACCAAGAGTGAGAGAAGAGATGACATTTTGATGAAAAAACTGGTGCCAAGAATAAATGTTGCAGAATGTTAGATCAAGTTTAGAAACCCAGCACATTGTACCCTCTGTACTATTCATTTATTAAGACAACACAGCTTCATTTAAAATTATCCTTTTGAATGTCTTTAGCACCCTTGGATTGAATTTCCTGCACAGGATGATGTTTCATAGAATTCTGTGGAAAAATATTTTCTGGAAATGATTAGCTGGGGTTCAAAAGGAAAGGAATCGGAATTATGTAAGGTTGCTCTGACATTAAAGAACATTGACTATATGTTGATCTATGAAATTAAAAACATTGTGTGCTTAATTTATTATGCCATTGTTTAAAACAATTATAAATTACGAATTTTCTAAATTCTAAATTTATTGTCTAAATCTATGATTGTCTGAGATTTTGTCACAATTGGCAATCATGCTTATTGAAAATAACAATTTATTCAATATTTTTGTTTGATATATTATGACTTTGGAAGATAACTAATCATTGCGCTATTTACATTTATGACTGATCATTTATCCCATAAGATAGATTTAGGGCCACATTTAGGCTGAAATTTGGGAAATAATAACTAAGCATTTACTAAAGAAATATTTTATATTTCTTTACAGTTCTTTTATGTGTATTTACTGAACTAACATTTGATAACAATACTAAAAATGTTTAAGCTACATAGAAGTAACAATTACATTTTTACATATTCCAATTGACATTTTCCCTCGAGGCTGAGACCACCTTCACTGAACATTTTATGCTTTATTTCTCAACTTATTCTCAACTCATTACTGATTACTATGTGTAAAAAAGTCAAAAGACTGAAATTAAAAGGATCAGCAACTGACGACGTCACAATGGCTCGTCTAGCAGTGATCAGCCTCACTGAAGATTTCATCCTATATTTGACATGTTATTCACGATTAAAGCCATAAAAATCCCAACTTTCACAAGATGTTTACGTATATATATTTTTTTGTTTTATTTGTTTTTTTTTGTTGGAAGTAAGTACAATAGTGTGGTACTTGAGTACCTAATACATAAATACATATTTCCATTCTTGTACAACTTCGTATTTTTAATTTAATAATAAAAGAACAGCGAGAGAAAAAATAAATTAAGAGTGTCAGAATAGATAGACAAGCGAGTAGAAACAGATAGCAAAAGAAATAGACAGAGATGAGAAGCTAAAAAGATTGAAAAAAAGGAGAAAGTAGACAAAAGAGAGATTAGGAGAGATCTACCTATTTCGTATTTTTGCTCATCCGTCATCCGGATCTAAACCATTTAATTTCTAAGGTTATGTTATGTTGCACCATCTACTTGTAAAAAGTTGATAAAAGGAGACCAGGTCTTTAAGAATTGGTCTACTTTGCCTATTAAGAGGAATCTCATTTCTTCAAGATGTGGCATTTCCGACATATTTGAAATCCACATTTTGAATGTTGGCATGGTTGTGTTTTTCCAAAATTTGAGTATAAGCTTTTTTTCTGTTATTAAACTGTAATTAAGAAACGCTTCTTGGAATATAGTTAATTTACTTCACTCTTCCATTGATCCAAAGATAATCAGTTCTGTTTTGGGGTTCAATTTTGTGTTAAATAGTTTTGTAAAAATTCTAAAAATGTCATTCCAAAATTTATGCAGTTTTGTACAAGAATCAAAGGAATGTGCTACAGTGGCATTTTGAGTTAGACATTTATTGTTTACATATTCTGGTTCCCATTTTTCCACTCTAGGCAGAGATCACATTCACTGAACATTTTATGCTTTAGTTCTCGACTTGTTATGGATTAAAGTTTAAAAAAATCGAAATACTTTGAATTTAAAATGACCTGCTTTAACTGATGATGTCACAATGGCATGGCCAGCAGCGATCATGAGGACCACTCCTCCAGTGGGGGCTACGGTTAGGGAACGGGTGCATTGGGGGAGCACTTGATCTAGTACTCTGATCTTGTTTGTGTGTAAATGTGTGTGTCTTTACATCTTCGGAAAAACATTACGAAGTCACGATAACATTTTTACATATTCTGATTCACATTTTTCCCCTCTAGGCCAGGCACGTGCCGTGAGTAATTACTCAGGGTAGGCAGTCAGCCGGCTTTCAAAAAATCTTAAAACCGCGCATGCGCAGATTGTTCTCTTCGTAAAAAAATAAAAATAAGTAACAATTCAAATTTCCCAAGGGTTCTAAATCTCCTTCATTTTTTAATTACTGAATGTGGGGGACGGAGGATGAAGGCAGGTGGAGAGATGGTGGGAAAAACGGGAGCACATCGGGACGTTGAATCAGTTGTCATCTTATGGAATGACAATACTAATTCAAGGGTCTAATTGGAGGGGGAGTTCCTTTCACAGCATGTGGGGAGCCTGCGGCAGGGGTTAAATATGCGAGAAGGGAGAAGTTTTGAGAAGGAGGGGGACAGAGATCATATCAAACTCACTCACCGCTGCCGCAGCGCTCCGGGCAAGGACAGCAGAACTGGCCGCCACTTCCGGGGATAGAAGCAGCTCGGGTGCGAGCGGCCACCGGGACCCAACACCAGAACCGACTGCTCTTCAGCGCCTTCTGATCACCTCTGGCAGTGCTCTTCGTCTGAACATCTCTCACCCTCCGTGTTAAAGAAGGAACTGCAGATGCTGGAGAATCGAGGGTTACACAAAGAGCTGGAGAAACTCAGCAGGTGCAGCAGCATCTAAGGGGCGAAGGAGATAGGCGACGTTTCGGGTCGAGACCCTTCTTCAGACTGAGACTGAGTCTGAAGAACGGTCTCGACCCGAAACGTCGCCTATCTCCTTCGCCCCTTAGATGCTGCTGCACCCGCTGAGTTTCTCCAGCTTTTTGTGTAACCCCCATCTCTCACCTGCCGGACACGGACAGCAGAACTGGCCGCCACTTCCGCGGAAGGAAGCAGCTCGGGTGACTGCGAGTGGCTGCCGGGACCGTGCCACTTCAGCCCCTTCTGCTGGTCCCCACTCACCTCTGGCAGTGATCTCCGTCTGAACATCTCTCACCTGCCGCTCGCCGGCCGGCTTCCCGCAAATCTTTAAATTCCGACAGCGCGTTCACGGGTCCAGTTTAGGTTACTTGGCTGTGGGAATTTAAGGATTTGCGGGACGCGGTTGACATGAGCGAAGCCGGCGAACGGCAGGTGAGAGATGGGGGTTACAGAAAAAGCTGGAGAAACTCAGCGGGTGCAGCAGCATCTAAGGGGCGAAGGAGATAGGTGACGTTTCGGGTCGAGACCCTTCTTCAGACCTGCTGACCTTCTTCATGCTGCAGCACCCGCTGAGTTTCTCCAGCTTTGTGTAACCCTCGATTCTCCAGCATCTGCAGTTCCTTCTTTAACACGAACGGCTTTAGGACGCGGTTAAAGAACTGCCGGAGGGGCAAGTCTGGGCAGTGAGTGGGTTGTATCCACGTGTGATGCTCCATCCACCCCCCGGGGCCGAGAGTGTGGGATTGTGAAGGAACTGCAGATGCTGGTTTGCACCGAAGATAGACACACACAAGAAGGGTCTCGACCCGAAACGTCGCCTATCTCCTTCGCTCCTTAGATGCTGCTGCACCCGCTGAGTTTCGCCAGCTTTTTGTGTAACCCATAGACACACACAATGCTGGAGTAACTCCGAGGGACTGGCAGCATCTCTGGAGAGATGGGATGGGTGAGATTTCGTGTCGAGACCCTACTTCAGACTTCTCCAGAGATCCCGCTGAGTTTACTCCAGTAGTGGTGTTTATCCCGGTGGCGGGGAGCCGGGCTTGACCCACCCGCCACCTCTATTTGCCGGTCAGTCGGGTGATCATCGCCCTCCGCCCGGAATGCAGCGGAGTTTTGCACCCAGTGAGTTGTCCAGCACTCACGGTGGACGAGGGAGGACAGCAACAGGCCAGGTAAATGAATAGGAGCACATAAATGAGTCTAGCATTTCTTGTTTTTATGTTTTAATTTACAAGCCGCTTCACGCGAGGCAAGTTTTATTTTCAGTCCGAAGAAGGGTCTCGACCCGAAACGTCACCCATTCAACGATAGACACACACAAGCTGGAGTAACTGGTGGGACAGGCCGCATCTCTAGAGGGAAGGGATGGGTGATGTTTAGATCCAAATGCTGGAGAATTTCAGCAGGTCGAGACCCTCCTGTCACCCATCCCTTCGCTCTATAGATGCTGCTGCACCCGCTGAGTTTCTCCAGAATTTTGTGTACGCTCGATTTTGCTGCATCTGCAGTTCCTTCTTTAACACTGCTGGAGTAATTCAGCGGGTCGAGATCCTTCTTCAGAAGACGAGCCCCCCCCCCCGCACCCCCAACCACCTTCCACCTCAACTTACGCCTGGGCACCAAAGCAGCTCAAGAGGCGAACCCTGAGCTCCGTCTCCCAACAATCTGAACAGCGGCTGCGGCCGGCCGGCACCCGGCATGGACTTCTCACCCCTCACACACTTTTACTCTCACCTAGTCCCATCTCACCTGCACTCAGACCGGAGCGTGGCAAGTGGGTTACTGACCCCGATCCCCTCCTTCACAACGCCAGACTGCCCAAACACTGTGAACGGAGCTCTCCCCCCACCCTGGGAACTACAGTATTTAAAAACATAAAGCACAAAGAAATGCACTTACCACATTATTGGTACATTAAGTCCATTCTCCATTTGTTTGCTAAGATACTATTAAAATAATGGCAATCCATATTTGAACATCCCGCCAAGAAACTCGCGATGCGCATGCGCAGAAAGATGATGCACATGCGCAGTGCTGCAAAGGCAGAATTTCTGCTGCCTTCAGCTCCCATTGAATCTGACGGCTCAGGCAGCGCTGACGGCACGGGGGCTGTACAGAGCTTCCCGTGTTACAAGCGCTGCGGGTGAAAGGCACGGAGAATTATGCCTACCTAAGAGATCGATCTCTTAGACAGGCATAATTCTCCCATGCCTTTACTATTTATATTTAAAAATTGCCATTTCATAATTTTAGTCAGGGTAGGCAGTGCCTACCTTGCCTACCCTGACGGCACGTGCCTGCTCTAGGCAGAGATCATCTTCACTCAACATTTTATGTCTTATTTCTCGACATTACTGATTAAAGTTTAAAAACATCAAAAGACTGAATTTAAAACGACTAGCTTTCACTGATGACGTCATAATGACTCGTCTAGCAGTGATTAGGTTCACTGAAAATTTCATCCTATATTTCACAAGTTATTCGTGATTAAACTCTGAACTTTTCACCTCACAGGACGGGGAGGGAAAATTGCTATTGCAACACGCAGGGGAAGTGCAATTGATATATTTTTTTAAAGCCCACTGCTGAGAGATGCAGGGGAGTGCTGGAATCTTACGTTTGGGAACGCCTTGAGTTGGAGAACCACGCCTCCCATGGGGGCAATGGGTAGGGAACGGATCTGCACTTGGTCTAGTATAACTTTAAAACTCTCATCTTGTGTGTGCGTGTGTATGTGTGTATATACGAGTGTCTTTAAATCTTCGCCAAAATGCTATGTGGTAATGATAAAATGTTTTCATATTCTGACTCACATTTTCCCCCTCTCAGCAGTGATCAGCTTCACGTAAGATTTGATGCATTATTTCACAACTTATTGGTGATTAAAATGTTTTAAAAAAGGACAAAACTGCCTTTTAAGCTTTGCCTGATGATGTCACAATGAGGTGGGCAGGCACGATGGCTCAGGTCGTCGCCCATTTCACACACAGAATATTCCACGAGCTTCCAGTGACGTCAGGGGGAGGGCCACAATTAAATGAACTGACGCCCTGGCTGGGGTTTTACATGGCCACCAAGGAGGCATCGAGACAGTGGCGGTGAAGCCACCATCACGACGTTGGGGCCTCGCGGCGGTGGCGTCCGGGTCTGTGGGTTTGCCCGGTGGTGTTTGCCCCAGTCCCACAGCCAGCGCGGAGAAGAAGCGGCAACCCCAGCTCAAAAAGGCAGCAAACATCCCCCCGGATTATTCACACCCCCCCCCTCCCCCCCCACATCACATCCCCGTCCGCCCGGGTATTCACACTCCCCCACCACCCTGTTTTATTCACACCCCCCGTACCTTACCCCCCCCCCCCCACCCCCCGCTGCCTCAAAAGGGTTGAGTCAGAAGAAGGGTCTCGACCCAAATCGTCACCCATTCATTCTCTCCAGGGATGATGCCTGTCCCGCTGAGTTACTCCAGCATTTTGTGTTTATATTGAAATTAATTGTTTAAACATAAATATGCAGGTTGGGCCAATTGGTCGAGCTAGTCCTTTCCAGCCCACCATTTTAAGAAGCTTCAAAATTGTGAACAGATCTAAAATGGAATGAGACTGACAACTGGCTCATGTTGGCCTAAGATTCCATGCTTGCCATTAGCACCAAATGAGCAAGCTTTATGCACGAGACTTGATAGTACCGCCTTAACTTTCCAATTAAAAGCATCTGTTTCCCTGATGTTTATCCAAGGCCTGGATTGGAAAAAGGGTTTGAGTTTCAGTCCATCAGATCTCTGCCAACTTCCACGCTACCCACATTTTCCACTGATATTTCCAATGGCCTGAAAAATGTCTACTCCCTTTTGCATTGATGCTCACATATTTGTCACATTTTCTGAGACAAATATCTCTCTCAGAGCCCATGAACAATATTTAAAGGCTGTTTCTACCACCATCTGAAGAAGAGTTCCAAAAAAATCACAATTCACAGAGATAAAAAAAAATCACAACATGTCTGTTATAAATGGACACCATCTTATTTTTAAATAATGATTCAAGGCGATACATAAAATGGCAGGAGTAAATGTAGATCAAATACATTTGTACGGTTTTCAGAAATGCCATTACAAGTTTTGTTCTTTTGTTTTTGTTCTGCTATTACTGAACCTTTTTCCATTTTTGTATGTAAATGTATAAGAAAAAACAATTGGTCTCTTATGCTGTTACATTACACAAGTTTACTGAAGTCTTCAGCTGAAATGGGATTAAAGAGTGCAGGATAATTTGACCAGACACATTAAAGTAATTCAAGCCATATTTTAAAAGCTACCACTGGGGCCCTTGATAATGGCTTCAATCTTGTAGTATTTACTGGAGAACGTTCAGGTTCATCTAGGGTTCAATAGCAGATAAACAATCTGTCAGGCCAGACACTGGAAAGATTGAGAGTTATGTAACGGAGGAGAAGCAGAAGTAGAAATCATTAATGAAGATGATTTGGTTTTGATTGGGTAATATTAAAGGAAACAAGGAAGGACAATTATACAGAGTTGGTTAATGGAGGATGAGAGTATCAAGTGCATGAAGTGCATTAATAGAATGTATAATAATAACTATGACAATGTCACATTGTGAAAAAAGTCCAGAGTCTCACAAGAATGTTATTAAATAGAAAATCTGTGTGAAAACGCATCAGTGCAGATATCCAATCATTTATATAAAGATATCAAACAAAACATATGGATTAGGGGCAGATGTAGACCAGTCTCTCAAGATTGTTCCACTATTTAAAATGATCACAGCCAATCAGATTATACTCTGACAAGAGTACTCTGTACGCTTGTCTACTTGCGATAACCTTTCGCCAACTTGTTTATCATGTTTTTTTCTCTACTTTAAAAATATTCAAAGGCTGTTTCTACCACCATCTGATGAAGAGTTCCAAAAAAATCACAATTCACTGAGATAAAAAAAATTACAACATGTCTGTTGTAAATGGGCACCATCTTATTTTCAAATAATGACACCCTATTCTGGATTCTCTCACATGAGGAATTGTACATTTTATGTCAAGTCAACGCTCAGTCTTCTAAA
Source organism: Raja brachyura (assembly GCA_963514005.1). The sequence continues at coordinate 40,504,658 of OY740790.1, read as the reverse complement.
CTCCAGCAGATACAAGCCTAGGCTCACCAACCTTTACCCATAAGACAACTGGCCTGTTCCAGATACAAGAAGGGAACAAAGCAGAAGGACTGAAACTATAGGGTGGTTAACCTGACTTTGGTGGTTGGTAAGATTTTACAGTTAATTATAAAGGATGAGGTTATGCTGAACTTGGAAGTTCACGATAAAATAGGTCGAAGTCAACATGGTTTTCTGAAGGGAAGATCTTGCCTGACGAAACTGCAGGAGTTCTTTGAGGAAGTTAATAGCAGGACAGACAGAGGGGAGGCTGTAGATGTTGTTTACTTAGTTTTTCAGAAGGCCGTCGATAAGGTACTGCACATCAGGCTGCTAGGGAAGATGAGAGCCCATGGTATTAAAGGGAAGATACTCACATGGACAGCATGTTGGCTGGATGGCAGAAGGCAAAGAGTTGCAATAAAAGGTGATTTTTCAGGTTGGCTGCCAGTGACTAGAGGAATACCACAAGGGTCGGTGCTGGGGGTGCTTCTCTTCATGTTGTATATTAATGATTTGGATAAGGGGATTGAAGGCTCTGTGGCCAAGTTTGCAGATGATACTAAGATAGGTGGAGGGGCAGGCAATGTAGAGGAAGCAAGGACTCTGCAGAAGGATGGACAGATTAGCTGAGTGTGCAGAGTGGTGGCAGATGAAATTCAGTACAGCAAAGTGCAGAGTCATGCATTTTGGTAATAGGAATAAAGGCATAGATTTTTTTCTAAATGGGGAGAGAATCATGAAATTGGAGGTGCAAAGGCACTTAGGAGTGCAGGACCCCCAAAACGTTAATTTGTATGTTGAATCTGTAGTAAGGAAGGCAAATTCAATGCTGGCATTTATATCAAGAGGACTGGAATACAACAAAAGATATGTAATGCTGAGGCTCTATTAGGTGCTGGTCAGGCCGCATTTGGAGTACTGTGAGCAAATTTGGGCCCTATATCTGAGGAAGGATGTGCTGGCTCTGGAGAGGGTCCAGAGGAGGTTTATAATAATGATTTCAGGTATGAGTGGGTTAGCATATTTTGAGCATTTGACAGCACTGGGCATCCAATCGCTGGAATTTAGAAGATTGAGGGGGGGGGACCTCATTGAAATTTACAGAATAATGAAAAGCATAGATAGAGTGGATGTGGAAAGGATGTTTCCACTGGTTGGGGAGTCTAGGGCCAGTGGTCATAGCCTCAGAATTAAAGGGAGCTCTTTTAGAAAGGAGGTGAGGAGGAGCTTCTTTAGTCAGAGGGTAGTTAATATGTGGAACTCATCGCCACAGAGGGCTGTGGAGGCCAAGTCAGTGAATATTTTAAAGTTAGAGATAGGAAAATTCTTGATTATAACGGGTATCAAGGATTATGGGGAGAAGGCAGGAAAATGGGATTAGGAGGCTGAGATCAGCCATGATTGAATGGCGTAGTAGACTCGATGGGCGGATGGCCTAGTTCTATTCTGATAACTTGTGAACTTGTGAACTAACCTGATAAATGTTCGCACTTTAGCACCCTTCCTTAAATAAGGAAACAGTATACAGAAGTTGAGATTAAATTTCACCTGTGCCTTTTATAACTAGTTCATAACTTTCCTATTGTTATATTCTGTTCCCCTCACAATAAACAATAATATTATGTTAGCTTCCCTATTAATTTATTGTGGCTGCAGAGTAGTCTTTTGGAAATTAAGCAACAGGATTCCTAGATTACTCTGCATAGAGCGTTGCAGTTTTACTTAAATGTTCCTGTCATAATGAACAATTTCATATTTGCTCATATGATAGTCCCTTTGTCATATGGTTGCGCACCCATTTAACCCATCTGGATCCATTGTAGCCCTGTGCCCTCTTTACAACTTAATTTTCCACCTACCTTTAATCGCCAGATGTGGCAATCATACCATCTGCTCCTTCATGCAGCCATCTACATAAATCTTTAAATGTTGAGAGCACATTGTTGATCCTTGATCCTTGACATGCCATTCATTACATATTGCCAATCAGAAAACGTCCCATTTAAGCCGATTCTCTGCTAGTCATCCTTCTCTCTGGGCCTAGATGTTACCACCCTCACCTTGTGCCTATTATTCGCAATAACTTTTGATGTAGAAGAATAGAGCTTGGTCAAAGTAGGGTGCATCTTGAAGGAGGTAAAGAGGGAGAGAGAGTTATATGATAGGGCCTTGGAACCTGAAGGTTTGGGCACAAATGTTGGGGTGAATAAATTTGCAGGTGTTCAAGATATATGAAGGTGCGGATATCATGGAAAGATATGGAAACTTGGGAGTGAATTTTGAAATGGAACATTAAAAAAAGATAAAAATCAAGAAATGATAGAGAGCTTTCAATTAACCACCCCTTTACGCTAATTCTACCTTAATTCCATATTCTTATCAACAGCACTCTCCACCCTCCTCCCCCCGCCCCAAAGATTCTACCACTCACCAAAACACTTGGGGCAATTTATAGTGGCCAATTAATCTCTGAAATGTGCACAAACATTTAGGGATGTGGGAGTAGACCATAGCACATGGAGGAAACCCACGCAATCACAAGGAAAACATGGAAACTCCATGCAAAGTGCACTCGAATTCAGGATTGAATCTGTGTCGGTGGCACTATGAGGATGTGGCCCTGCTTGCTGCATCACTACACTGCCCCAAAGTACATTTCCACCCACAGAAGGTTGTTTTCATTCTGTGGGTGGATATGAATTGGCAGTACAGCATACAGGGAAAGGAAAGGAAGTTTGGATAAGAGCCAATAATTAGCAAAAACAGTGTACTTAAAGATAGGATTTTTGGAAAGGGGTGTGATAATGGCATTCATAATATTTGTTATTTGCACTTGGACAACACCTTGCAAAAAATATACTTAGAATGTATACAAAGTTATAAAATAATTTTGATGATTTTATAGAGGTCCCATTTCTCATGAAATCTGAGTCCTCATCTTGGACATACCAATCCAACTAATGCATTGGCATTTACCTAGTGAACAGGAACTGGGACTGGATCTGCAAAATGCTACTTCTGTAGTGATTCAAAAGTTCTGTTATAAAGTTGTTTACCTCACCTCTCCAACATGTCGAGGTACTTCCTGTTTTGAAAGATCTTAAGTAAACAGAAATGCAGTGCCTGAACATTTCTCTTAGTTTTGAGAAGTTTCCAACTTTGTTAACTGGTATTCCTTAATTTACTAAAATACCACAAGGGTGCAATTGGCACATTAAAGGTATTTAGAATGAACTTACCGTATCAAGGTTTGTACATACTGTAATTCATTTTATGTGGACACTGAAGGATGCAAAAAAAACCTAAAAACTACATTAATAACCATTATGACATCATGATAAACCTTTGAATTTATGTTTATTAATGATAATTAATGAGGGAAAATATATACATTAAAACATTGCACAGAAAAGTTTGGGAAGATTTGGGAACGTATTTTGGGTTGAGTTTGTTTCATTTTGGATTGGAAATAGCAAAGATTAACTTAGATATACTAATAGACACAATATTTTCCTAGTTTACTATAATAAGGACATGCCAGAGTATGGCGTGTCACCAACCACAAGCCTTTTTATCCATTATAAAAAGCACATGTTCAGATTTCATCTCTCTTAATTTTATAATTTGTGATTATTTCTACATTTTCCACAGCACATAATGTTAGTGCTGGAAACTGCTACAGTTCCCTATTCCAGCTACCCAGCCTGTGCCAAGTACAACTTTAGGAAAGGGCAAGAGAATCGTTACTCAGCCCCTATCATGTGCATTAACCATATCTCCAAAGAGCACCACTTATACTGCATGTGTGCTTTTGCCTATTTTTCACATCAGCTATCCTAATGACCACTATAAATAAGACTACCATTTCTGTATTAATAGATAATGCTATGTACTATCATGCTGGACTAAGAATAGCCAGCATGTTTACTGCGAAAGATGGAACATAATATTTAATGTAAATTACCACACTACTAAAATCCATTCATGCAGTGTGTTCTTTGAATGCAAGCCAGTGTCTAAGGGAAAATGACTTATTCTTATGTTAGTTTTCTAATATATCATACACTGTATTATTCCATTTCATCCTGACAGGCTGCTTCCAGAACAAATAAAACCCATGTTAACATAATACCTACTAAAAACCATGTTGACCAAAAATATTCTTAAGTTTAGCTGAAAGTTATTTTTAAAGTGGCAAAGTATTCGCCAACAAGATGAAAGGTGTTTTTCCGAGAAAGAAAATACATTTCCATTTCAGACATGGAATATCAGCTTTAATCATTCCCAAGTCAGGCAACTTCATGCTGAGGAATTGTAAACAATGCCATAAAATCATCAGTTTATATTTATTGGATACTCATTTAAGTAGATGTGACACTCAGTGTTGTGCCCCTTCAATTTATGACAAATCGGAGCACTATCCATTTCCAGCGCTGTCTGGCTCACTTGCACTGTAAGTCTGATCCACCTCAGCCTTTGATTTCACAGAGCTCTACACCAAATCTATTAGGAAGTCTGATGCATTGCAGCAGCAGGATTACCTTTGTGTCAGTTTTCACTGAATGATGGTAAAGAGCAATCAAGAAAGGGAGAGGCAGTAAAGGTCGCTGAAACTTAGTCCTGCAGCAGAATGCTGCCTTGCAAAATTTCTACACAGATTTTATACATTTATAAAATCGTTTTGATGTTTTTTATGGAGATCCCATTTTTGGCACAAACTGGGTCCACATCTAGAACATATTAAGCCAAACAAAGCATTGACGTCTACTTACCATTATCGCCAGAGAAGCTCACGGCATGCTTGAGACTTACATGTTTCTCACACGAGTATCTGAAAAGACGCAAAGTGGGGAACTAATTCAGTAGGTCACGCTGCATCTCTGGAGAACATGGACAGCTGACATTTTGGGTCGGTTGGGATCTGGCTACAGACGGATTTCACAATCTTCATTCTTCACGATCAGTCTGAAGAGCGGTCCCAAACTGAAATGTCACCTACCCATGTTCTCCAGAAATGCTGCTTGACCCGATGAGTTAGTCCTGCAGCTTGTGACTTTTCTTTTGTAAACCGGCATCTGCAGTTCCTTGTATCTACATGTGAATGCTACCTGCCAGGTGGCACACTCCCTTTCAACAAGTCTTTGTAAACCTACAGAAGTCTCAATTCAAAATGACCAATGCAATCCAGAGGACACATGAGATAAAAATAAGGTTTTGGAATTAAAGTTAATTGAGTTAAACAGTCTTACACTTGTAAAAACCTTAAAACCCACTGCTGGTTAATATTCCATCTCTTGCTTCTGCTTCTTAAGCTGCATCATTTCATGTGCTCAAAGCTCTTGTAAAACAAGATGATGGGTTCAAAACTAATTATGAACAAGAGGATTGCAGTCTTTTGAAAATACAAACTAACTTCTGCTGGAAATAAAATGCAGTTGTAAAATCTAATCATCAACATTTGATCTGCCAGTCATTTGTTCAGGGAAATGTCAGCACTTGCTGACTCTGATTAACACGCAGTCCTTTTCTGCTTCCATAATCTTGCAACTTTTGAGACCATGTTGTAAGACATTCCCCACCTATCTTCTTAAGTACAAAACAATTACTGGAAAGACACAAATCAAAACAAGAGGTAGTCAAGTGTCAAGAGAGCTTAGTTGCCAAGGATAGCGGGAAAATCGATTTCTTCCTTCAGCAGTTCAATGGGCAGGCAAAATGCAATACACACAGAGATAATATATAACAATAAAAAAAGTTGAGTAAATTAATATATTTAATATGAGTGCAAAAAAAACAACATCCATAGTGTAAAGACAGATAGTCCATTAAACTTCATAGTTGCAGAGGTTAGTGTTGTTTAGTATTCAGGAGCCTAATGGTGGTTGGTAAGAAGCTGTTCTTGAATCTGGTGATCACGTTTTTCAGGCTTTTGTACCTTCTTCCCAATGGTAGGAGCGAAGTGAGAGCATAGACAGGAGGATGTGTGTCTTTAATAACATTGCTGCCATTTTGAGGCAGTGCCTCCTGGGGATCCCTTTGAAGGTGGGGTGGTCAGTACAATGATGGACTACAACTCTCTGTAATCTACTTCGTTCCTCGGCGTTTAAGTTGTCCGAACAGGTTATGATGCAACCAGTTAGCATGCTTTCTACAATACACGTGTAGAAATTCAATAAAGTCTCAGCAGATCTGGCAGGTTTTGTGGAGAAAGAAAAACCCAGTTAATCAGCAGGATTGAATTGATACTTTCAATTGACTGTTACAAATGGGGCTTCATAAGGAGCCACTGGCTAGTCGCTAAGTGCTTAGTAACACTTTCAGGACTTCTGTACCTGTACTTTCCAGCTTGGCACTGAGTCTAGCAGTAGTTCATGATCGCATGGAGTTGAAGGATTAGATTGGCTTTACATCTGGCTTTTCAACTTTATGCTTGACATAACTGCCAATTAAATGGAGTCACAAACCTTCTTTAAAAATTAAACCAAGCAAAGTAGTTTGGTTGTTTCCTTTTATAAATTAATGATTGTTTCCAGTTAACTTTCAACATAAAAATAAATGATAACAGTTTTTAAATAATTATTTACTTTAAACAGACTGTACCTGTTTCTGATTTAGATATTTTGAAGGGTGGAAAGGCCTGCTGTCCTAGAATGATATTATGACTGTCTGGTACAGCCGGTGGGATGATCATCTGGGGCCTTCTTACTGCTTGTGGGCTATTAACCATATAACCATATAACAATTACAGCACGGAAACAAGCCTTCTCGGCCCTTCCAGTCCGTGCCGACCATTTATTTTCCCCTAGTCCCATCTACCTGCACTCAGACCATACCCCTCCATTCCCTTCCCGTCCATGTACCTATCCACTTTACTTTTAAATGTTAAAATCGATCCTGCCTCCACCACTTCTGCTGGAAGATCATTCCACACAGCCACCACTCTCTGAGTAAAGAAGTTCCCCCTCATGTTTCCCCTAAACTTCTGTCCCTTAATTCTCATGTCATGCCCTCTTGTTTGAATCTTCCCTACCCTCAAGGGGAAAAGCTTATCCACGTCAACTCTGTCTATCCCTTTCATCATTTTAAAGACCTCAATCAAGTCCCCCCTTAACCTTATTCTTAAGGCCTAGACACCTTTGGTGCAGCAATGAGACCTGGCGAGAGCACCGCGTTCATGTCTTCATAAGTTCATAAGTTCTAGAAGGAGAATAAAGCCATTCGGCCCATAAAGTCTTTTCCACCATTCAATCATAGCTGGCCTATCTCTCCACCTCCTACCCTATGGCCATCCTAACCCCATTCTCCAGCCTTTGCACCATAACCCCTGACACCAGTACAAATTAAGAATCTGTCAATCTCCACCTTAAACATTTCCATTGACTTAGCCTCCACAGCCATCTGTGGCAACGAATTCCACAGATTCACATCTCCTTTCTAAAGGTACGTCCTTTTATTCTGAGGCTATGGCCTCTGGTCCTCATCTCTCCCACTAGTGGAAACATCCTCTCCACATTCACTCTATGCAGACCTTTCACTATTCGATAAGTTTCAATGAGGTGTCCCGTTATCCTTCTAAACTCCAGCGAGTACAGGCCCAATGCCCAATCTCTTCAAATGCTCATCATATGTTAACCCAATCATTCCTGGGTTCATTCTTGTTAAACTCCTCTGTACCCTCTCCAATGCCAGCACATCCTTCCTCAGATATTGGGCCCAAAATGGCTCACAATACTCCAAATGTGGTCTGGTCAGTGCCTTATAAAGCCTCAGCATCACATCCCACCTTTGTATTGTAGCCCTCTCGAAATAAACACTAGCATTACATTTGCCTTGTTGGTTGTAGGGTTGAACGAGGGATTACAGCAAAGGGAAGGGTAAAGCAATGCTGGAACTGGAAAGCACAGATTGTAATTTTCAAATCGAAGTGTGTTCGGAACTGAAATCAAGAGAGATGTGTGAGAACTGCGGTGATGGGTGGCCAGGGAATGGTGTGAGTTTGGATACAAGCAGCAGAAAAAAATCAACAGAATGTTTAAATGTGTTGTGCCATCTAAACATTGATGTTAAATAGCTAAATATATCATTTTCTTTTACTTTGTTGGATGTTTCTCAGATAATTTATCTGAGATTAATTATTTTCTTGCTGCGTTATAACAACATGAAGGCAGTGGTACTGTGCTAAATCCAGATGTGGTGATAAGCGAGGGGTTGATTGCTCATCATTTCCCTTTGTGGTGGTGTCTGCACCAGTTCCTCTAGACTATGGGATGTTATGTCTCTTTGTGGTTTCAGCACATTTGCAGGAATGGAAAAATGTATGGTGAGAATAATGATGTGGGAAAATGAAAAGGAAACTGCATTTGAGGCATAATTACAGTATTTGAACATGAGAGGACGAATCTTCAATACAAAACCCTTTTGCATGTATGACCCCATATTTGTCAATTTGTTTTATTAATAATTGACATAGTTGAAATATCAATACCTTCTAACTATAATTTAGGACATTCATGATTTGAATGTGTAGTTAAGACACTGTCTCTTAATTGAAGATATGTTGGTTGCAATCTGATCTGGATATATGATGAAGAAGACTTTATAACCCATTAATTCTTATTCTTTATAACCCATTCATTCCATTCATCAATTTGTCATTGCAACACTTAGTACACATTTTGAATTTAGCCTGGATTATAAAACTTAGTCAGCCTGAAATCTTTTCAATAAAAATAAAATACAAATTTACATCCTTGAGGCACAAAGAACTGCAGATGCTGATTTACCCAAAGTGCTAGAGCAACACGACAGATCAGGCAGCATCTCTGGAGAACATGGAAAAGCAATGTTTTATATGGGACCTTTCTTCAGACTAATTATAGTCCAAGTAGACAAAAGGTGTCAGATATGGTAATATGTCTGAAATAAAAAAAACAAAGGGTGCAATATAGGTGGGACAGAGGGGAAGAGAACATTTTCTTTATACTCCCAGTGGGATAATGGGAGAAATGGGTGTGCACAAAGATGAAGTACAGGAAAATGAGGGGGGAGGGGGGGGGGGGGGGAGAGGGTTACTTACCTAAAATTGGAGTATTTAATGTTCTTACCATTGGGTTACAAGCTACCAATGTGGAATATAATGTGGTGTTCCTCAAATTTGCATGTGGTCTCACCCTGGCAATGGAAGAAGTCTAGGACAGAAAAATTGGTATGGGAATGGGAGGGAGAATGTTGATTGTTAGCAACCGGGAGATCTAGTAGGCCTAGGCAGACGAAGCACAAATGTTTGGGGAAATCATCGTCGCCTTGTCTACGCTTGATATAAAGGAGGCCACATTGGCAGCACCAGTAGTAGATGAGATTAGAGGAGGTGTATGTGAATCTTTCACCTGGAAGGGCTGCTTTGGTCTCTGGATGGATATGACGGAGGAGGTGTAGAGTCAGCTGTTACATAGAAACATAGAAACATAGTGTAGATGATATGTGTGTACACCTTTAACAGTAGTGACGCAGCCCTTGCTAACCACTCCCCCATCATCGAGTATAACTGTGACCTTCCCACCCTTAGCTCTCTCTCTAGTGTCCGTGACAGACCACGTACAGCTAGGGCAGTGATGTGTGTGTTTAATTAATAAAGTTGCAGTAAAGATTCATCTGTGTATGGGCCTATTCTTTACATGGTGTCAGAAGTTTTTTATCCTGCGTCTCCTATCTATCGGTTTTTGTTTCTTTAGTCCCAGTACCCCCTCCCTGTGTCGCGATGGTTTCTGCTTGTCGTAAACCTGACATCCTGATCAGACTGATTCCTGGGATGTCAGGACTTTCATATGAGGAAAGACTGGATAGACTCGGCTTGTACTCGCTGGAATTTAGAAGATTGAGGGGGGATCTTATAGAAACTTACAAAATTCTTAAGGGGTTGGACAAGCTAGATGCTGGAAGATTGTTCCCGATGTTGGGGGAGTCCAGAACAAGGGGTCACAGTCTAAGGATAAGGGGGAATTCCTTTATGACCGAGATGAGGAAAACATTCTTTACACAGAGAGTGGTGAGTCTCTGGAATTCTCTGCCACAGAAGGTAGTTGAGGCCAGTTCATTGGCTATATTTAAGAGGGCAATAGATGTGGCACTTGTGGCTAAAGGGATCAGGGGGTATGGAGAGAAGGCAGGTATGGGATACTGAGTTGGATGATCAGCCATGATCACATTGAATGGCAGTGCAGGCTCGAAGGGCCGAATGGCCTACTCCTGCACCTATTTTTCTATGTTTCTATGTTTCTATGTTTCTGATCTTTGATGCTGACATCGCTCACCACTGGAGCTTTTTCAAAAAGTGATTTTGAGCACTTTGTTACCATCGCTCACCCTGCGGTTGCCCCTGCGGTCAAAGCCTCTCTCCTGCTCAACTTGGCCGGTCCCGAAGCTCTGGAACGATCGGAGTCGTTCGTCTGCGGAGTCAACGAGAACGCTCAGGACCCGGTATGTCTACTTGCAAAGTTTACTGAGTTGTGTGACATCCCTACTAACTGTATCCTGGACCGTTTCAAACCTTTCGGCCACCGCCAAAACCCTGGGGAATCGGTCGACAATTTCGTCGCCGCATTGCGGCACCTGGCTCGCCGCTGCAACCTGGATGCTTTAACCCCTGAAACTTTAACCCGGGCCATTCTGGTCTATGGGCTCCGGGATGAGAAGCTGTGATCTGAGCTCCTTCGCAAGCCTGATCTGACTTTTAACGAGGCATTGCATGCCTCTCGCCTGACAGAGGCTGTCTCCACCACCGTGTCGCCGCCCGATCATGAGATCCACGCGGCCAGTTTCGCCGGCCGCCAGTACTCTGCTCCACAGCGACAGAGGGTAAGCTCTGCGCCCGGGTCCAGGCCCCGTCAACGCTGCCGGAATAGCAACTTTGCTTCGCATCATTTTAATGTTTGTCCTGCGCTGGGCAAGACTTGTAATTTCTGCCACAAGCAAAACCATTTCTCGGCGGCGTGTCGTTCCCATGGGAAGCCTGCACAGCCACAGCAGAAGCTCTCTAACTACCTGACACGTGCTGATACGGCGTCTGGTTCCCATCACCAGCAAGAAGAACTCCCCCTGTCTGATTTGAGCTCTTCCCAGAGTGAGCTTAGTGTGTTTTCGCTGCGAAATGCACCTGCATTGATAATGGACCCAACCGTGCGAGTCACTGTGAATGGCACCACCTTCTCTGCTGAAGTCGACACGGGGGCTGCTGCCAATGTTATATCAACAAGCTTGTTCAAGAAGATAAGAAATAATGAGCTTGTTACCACTGACCGCTCTGTTCTGCGCGCCTATGGGCGAGGCGTGCTTGTTCCCGTGGGGAAGGCCTCTCTCCACTGCAAGGTACTGAAGGCCTCTCGGCCCCTCTGTTTCTTTCTGCTGGGCAGTAAATGTGACCCCCTGCTAGGCATTCGGGCCTGCCAAGACCTCGGATTGGTGAACTTCCACCGTGACATTTGCTTAGTGCAGTCACCCCTGGACCCGCTGGCCGAATACCCGGACCGTTTCGACGCCAAGCTGGGAAAGCTTCCCTGCAGCTACAAAATCCCCCTCAATCCGGATATCGAACCCGTCATCCGCCCACCGCACCGGGTGTCCTTTGCGATGAAAGACAAAATTGAGACTACACTTCGTGAAATGGTGACCATGGGCATCCTGAAGGAGGTGAGTGAGCCCACCCGGTGGGTCTCTACCATGGTCATTGCTGCAAAGAAGGATAAGAGTGAATTACGAATCTGTATCAACCCAAAGGATCTGAACTTGGCCATCAAGCGCCCGCATTACCCCATGCGAACCGTTGAAGATGTTGCTGCACAAGTCGGTCCAGCCACTGTGTTTTCGGTTCTTGACGCCAAGAGCTCATTCTGACAGATACCACTTGACGAACAGTCTTCATACCTGACAACATTCAGCACACCCTTTGGCAGGTTTCGTTTTCTCCGCTTGCCGTTCGGGATCAACTCTGCCAGTGAGGTGTTCCAAAGGACAATGGAACAACTGTTTGCCGGGCTCCCGTGTGCCATCATTGTCGACGACATCCTAGTCTACGGGAAGGATGTCGCGGAGCACGACTATAACCTCCGCCAGGTCCTGGAACGAGCTCAGGAAGTCAACCTGAATCTCAACCCAAAAAAATGCCGGTTTCGTGTCCCTGAGGTCACCTATGTGGGACACGTCTTCACAGCATCAGGGCTGAAGCCCGACCCACAGAAGATGGCCACTATATCCTGCGCCTGCTGACGTGCCGGGCCTCCAGCATTTCCTGGGCATGGTCAACTACCTGGGAAAGTTCATCACTGACCTAAGCGAGCTGAGCGCACCTCTGAGAGATCTGGTAAAAAAGGACACTGTCTGGGCCTGGTTCCCGCAACACCAGAAGGCTTTTGACATTCTCAAATCCAGGTTGGTCAGCACCCCAACGTTGAAGTGTTTCGACCTCCAGCGCCCCATCGTTCTCACATACGATGTGTCCAAGTTTGGCCTCGGGGCCGCCTGCTTGCAGCTCCACAAGGGAGTACAACTGCCCGTGTCCTACGCATCCCATATGATGACTCCCGCCGAACAGCGCTATGCCCAATCGAAAAAGAATTGCTGGCTGTCGTCTTTGCCTGCTCAAAGTTCAAGGACCATATTCTGGGCACCTGCTTTTCTATTGAGACGGACCACCAACCTCTGGTTACTATCCTCAACAAGCCAATAAACGTGGCCTCTTCTCGGCTTCAGCGCATGATGCTTCAGCTACAACGATTCACTTTTACTGTGGTTTATCGCAAAGCCAAGGACATGTTTGTTGCTGACATGCTGTCTCGGGCGCCTCTCGCATCCACCACACGTCACCTCTACGAGGCGTCCGATTTGATAGTTCTCAACGTTAATTTCGTGCCCTCTAATCAGATGAAGTCTTTGGTCCAGCACACGGCGGCTGACACTTCGCTACAACAGCTGGTCGCAGTTATCAAGCAGGGCTGGCCAGACCGCCGTTCTTCCCTGCCGGCTGCAGCGGTGCCTTATTTCCTGGTTCGTGACGAGCTGGTGCTGCGTGATGGTGTGATTGTGAAGGGGCACAAGGTGGTGGTGCCCGCAGCACTTCGAGAACAATATACGTTGAAACTGCTCATCGTGGCCATCCCGGGGCCGAAGCCACTCTTTCCATCGCTCAGAGCCAGTTCTACTGGCCTGATATGGCTCGTTATTTCCGGGATAGGGTATCCTCCTGCCCCACTTGCAACAGCCTCGCCCTGCAACAGCAACGGCAGCCCCTCTTGCAGCAGCCTGCTCCCGGCCTCCCCTGGTCTGTGCTGGCAACTAACATTTTCGAGTGGCGCGAAAAGCATTTTCTAGTGCTTGTCGACTCCTACTCCAGCTGGTTTGAGGTTGACCAGCTTCACTCTCTATCTTCATCTGCTGTCATCGAGAAGCTGCGCCGTCACTTCGCTGCTTTTGGGTCCCCGGCAAGCCTGCAGTCGGACAATGGCAGTCAATTCACCAGTGCTGAGTTCTGTGCTTTTGCTGATCGTTGGAATTTCCATCACTACACCAGCAGCCCAGAGTACCCGCAAAGCAACGGCCTGGCTGAGTGCGCGGTCCGCAGTGCTAAAGGATTGCTAGAACGTTGTCGCTTGTCTCGCTCCGACATTTACCTAGCCTTCCTGAACCTCCGCAACATCTCCCACGACCATACCCTGGGTTCCCCAGCTCAGCGCCTCATGTCCTGTGTTACGAGGCCTCCGATCCCGGTGGCACAGCAGTCGCTTGCTCCCTCCGTCCTTAAACCTGCCACGGTCCGGAAGCGCCGCCCACAAACACGGTATCCAGAAGCGCTCCCATGACAAGTCCTGCCGTGTCCTCCGTCCTCTATTTCCTGGCCAGGTCGTCCGCATGCGGTCTGCCTCCGGCCACTCTAGACTCGCCATTGTTGTCGGTTCTGCTGGTTCCCCTCGTTCATACCTGGTCAACCACGATGGTACGATCTACCGGAGGTCTCGTCAACACCTCCGGCTTGTGAACGAGCCTCGTCCCCCTTCAGCTGCTCCGTATGCCCCCCCTGTGCCACCCTTGTCCAGTCCGCCTCCCTGTCGGCCCTCTCCGGTGCATCTTTCCGCTGTGCTCCCTGGTTCTCCGGCCTTCTCGTCTACCCCCTCTCCATCCTCTCCGCTGCCTCCGTCACCCCGAGGTTCTCCTGTCAGGGGCTCACCTCCTGCCCGGGCGCCGGTCCCTCTCGTTCCCGTTCGGGGAGGATGTGATGGCGAGGTTCGGACCCGGTCTGGTTGCCTTGTCAGGCCGCCAGATTGTTATGGTGATTACGTGTGATTTTGAGTTCCTGCATTACTGATGTTTACTCTTCCTTAGTGCATGAGACGTAGTCGCCTTGTCACTGCTCATTGTTTTGTTTTTATAGAGGAAGGATGTAGATGATATGTGTGTACACCTTTAACAGTAGTGACACAGCCCTTGTTAACCACTCCCCCATCATCGAGTATAACTGTGACCTTCCCACCCTTATCTCTCTCTCTAGTGTCCGTGACAGACCACGTACAGCTAGGGCAGTGATGTTTGTGTTTAATTAATAAAGATTCATCTGTGTATGCGCCTATTCTTTACACATAGAAACATAGAAAATAGGTGCAGGAGGGGGCCATTCGGCTCTTTGAGCCAGCACCGCCTTTCATTGTGATCATGGCTGATCCTCCCCAATCAATAATCCGTGCTTGCCTTCTCCCCATATCCCTTGATTCAACTAGCCCCCAGAGCTCTATCTAACTCTCTCTTAAATCCATCCAGTGATTTGGCCTACACTGCCCTCTGTGGCAGGGAATTCCACAAATTCCCAACTCTCTGGGTGAAAACGTTTTTTCTCACCTCAGTCTTAAATGGCCTCCACTTTATTCTAAGACTGTGGCCCCTGGTTCTGGACTCGCCCAACATTGGGAACATTTTTCCTGCATCTAGCTTGTCCAGTCCTTATATAAATTTACATGTTTCTATAAGATCCCCTCTCATCCTTCTAAACTCTGGTGAATGCAAGCCTAGTCTTTTCATTCTTTCCTCATATGACCGCCCCGCCATCCCAAGGAACAATCTCGTCAACCTACACTGCACTGCCTCAATCACAAGGATGGCCTTCCTCAAATTAGGAGACCAAAACTGGACACAATACACCAGATATGGTCTTACCAGAGCCCTATACAACTGCAGAAGAACCTCTTTACTCCTGTACTGAAATCCTCTTGTTATGAAGGCGAACATTCCATTAGCTTTCTTCACTGCCTGCTGTACCTGCACGCCAACGTTCAGTGACTGGTGTACAAGGACACCCAGGCCTCGCTGTACCTCCCCCTTACCTAACCTAACCCCATTGAAATAATAATCTGCTCCCTTGTTTTTGCCGCCAAAGTGGATAACCTCACATTTATCTATATTATACTGCATCTGTCACGCATCTGCCCACTCACTCAACCTGTCCAGGTCCACCTGCAACCTCCTAACATCCTCTTCATAGTTCACACTGTCACCCAGCTTTCTGTCATTCGCAAACTTGCTAGTGTTGCACCTAATTCCCTCTTCCAAATCATTTATATAAATGGTAAACAGTTGCGGCCCCAACACCAAGCCTTGCGGCATTCCACTCACCACTGCCTGCCATTCTGAAAAGGATCAGTTCACTCCTACTCTTTGCTTCCAGTCTGCCAACCAATTTTCTATCCATGTCAACACCCTACCCCCAATGCCATGTGCTCTAATTTCAGTTGCCAGTCTCCCGTGCGGGACCTTACCAAATGCTTTCTGAAAGTCTAGATACACTACGTCCACTGGCACCCCTTCATCCATTTTTCTTGTCACATCCTTAAAAAATTCCAGAAGATTAGTCAAGCATGATTTCCCTATCATAAATCCATGTTGACTTGGACTAATCCTTTTACTGCTATCCAAATGCTCCATTATTACCTCTTTAATAATTGACTCCAGCATCTTTCCCACCACCGAAGTCAGGCTAACTGGTCTGTAATTCCCCGTTTTCTCTCTCGCTCCTTTCTTGAAAAGTGGGATAACATTAACTATTCTCCAATCCACAGGAACTGATCCTGAATCTATTGAACATTGGAAAATGATCACCAATGCGTCCACTATTTCTAGAGCCAACTCCCTGAGGACCCTGGGATGCAGACCATCAGGCCCAGGGGATTTATCATCCTTCAGTCCCATTTATCATCCTTCAGTCCCACTACCCAATACTATTTCTCACCTAATGAACATTTCTTTCAGTTCCTCTACCCCCTTAGATCTTCTGTTCTCCAGTACATCTGGGAGATTGTTTGTGTTCTCCTTAGTGAAGACGGATCCAAAGTACCTTTCAACTCTTCTGCCATTTCCATGTTGCCGATAATTATTTCACCCTTGTCTGCCTTCAAGGGACCCACATTTGACTTTGCTACTCTTTTTCCCTTAACATATCTAAATAAGTCTTTACTGTCCTTCTTTATATTCCTGGCCAGCTTCCCCTCGTACTCCATCTTTTCTGCCCGTAATGCCCATTATGTTTCCTTCTGTTGTCCTATGAAAGTTTCCCAATCCTCCGGCTCGCGGCTGCTCTTTGCTGTGTTATACATCTTTTCTTTTAGTTTTATTCTATCCCTAACTTCTGTTGTCAGCCACGGTTGCCTCCTACTCCCCTTAAAATCTTTCTGTCTTTTTGGAATGAAATGATCCTGCGTCTTCCAAATTATGCCCAGAAATGCCTGCCATTGCTATTCCACCGTCATTAATGCTAGGATCCCTTACCAGTCTAAGTTGGCCAGCTCCCCTCTCATGCCTTCAAGGTCCCCTTTGTTCAACTGCATCACTGCCACTTCCGATTTAACGTTCTCCTTCTCAAATTGCAGATTAAAACTAATCATATTATGATCACTACCTCCAAGTGGTTCCTTTACCTCGAGTTCTCTTATCATATCTGGTTCATTGGACAACACTAAATCGAGAATTGCCTTTTCTCGGGTCGGCTCCATTACAAGCTGCTCTAAGAATCCATCTCGGAGGCTCTCTACAAACTCTCTTTCTTGGGGTCCTGAACCAACCAGATTTTCCCAGTCTACCTGCATATTGAAATCCCCCATCACCACAGTGGCATTACCTTTGTTACATGCCAGTTTTAACTCCTGCTGCAACTTACACCCTACATCCGGGCTACTATTTAGGGTCTGTAAATAACACCAATTAGTGTCTTCCTGCCTTTACAATTCCTCAACTCAATCCACAGTGACTCTACCTCGTCATATGTCCATATGTCTTCCCTCACAAGGGACTGAATTCCATCCCTCACCAGCAGAGCTACCCCCCCTCCTCTGCCCACCTGCCTGTCCTTTCTATAGGATGTATAACCCTGAATATTAAGTTCCTAGGCCCGCCTCTTCTGCAGCCACGTCTCAGTAATCCCCACAATGTCATATCTACCTACGTCTAATTGAGCCTCAAGCTCATCTATTTTACTTCTTATACTTCGCACATTCATATACAATACTTTTAATTCCTTATCATCTCACCTTTCACATCGATCCCTATTACACTTGGCCATACTCTCCTATCCCTTTGTGAGCTTCCTTTCCTGTTAATTCTGGGGTCATTAACCATCCCTTTACTCTCTTTCCCTTTAACTCCATCATCGACTATCTCATTTGACACCCCACCCCCCTTATTCAGTTTAAAACCACCCCTGTAGCAGTGGCAAACCTGCCTGCCAGAATGCTGGTCCCCCACCTGTTAAGATGCAACCCGTCCCTTTTGTACAGTTCCCCCTTACTCCAAAACAGATCCCAGTGATCTAAGAATCTAAATCCCTGCCGCCTGCACCAGTTACTCAGCCACACATTCAGGTCCCGTATCTCCCTGTTCCTGCTCCCGCCAGCACGAGGAACTGGAAGCAGGGGTTTTAGATAACACCCCTGGAGGTCTTGCTGTTCAGCATTTCTCCGAGCTCTCTAAAGTCACGCTGCAGTATATCCATCCCCTTCTTTCCAACATCGTTTGTGCCGACATGCATTACCACTTCCGGCTGTTCACCTTCGCCCTTGAGGATTTACTGCAATGTCTGTGACATCCTGGATCCTGGCACCAGGAAGGCAGCACACCATCCTCGAATCCTGTCTGTTGCCACAGAAACCCCTGTCCGTTCCTCTTACAATGGAGTCTCCAACTGCAATGGCGTTACCTGACATTGGCCTCTTTGGTTTTGGCTCAACAGCCTTTTTGCTTCGCAAGCCAGTCCGCCAGTCAGTGTTTTAACGACTTCTGTCCCGACAGCTTCTAAGTGGGTAAACCTGTTCACAAGAGGTACAATGCCCGGGGACCTTTGCATTCCAAGTTTCCCACTATGTGCCAGTGGATAGGGCGGTTATGGGGTAAAAGGAGCAAATTAATAATATTAATATAATATCAAGGGCGGAAGTTAGTGTGTGTGACGCCGCATGCCGCCCCCCCCACCCCCCTCCCCCACAAACACACTTTGGGGGAACATCTCCTGATATTACAGGAGAACGTTTCATTAGTATCCGTTTCCACTACATCTGCTCCAAGGCCGAGCATTTCCACTCTAGGATATCAAATTTATTTCCGGTAATATATTTGTTTATCCTCCCTTTCACTGGAGATTAAAAATAAGTTATACTAGACCAAGTGCAGGCCCGTTGGGTCTGTTCCCCCAAAGTGTGGTTGCGGGGGATGGGGGGGGGGTGGCATGCGGCGTCACATTCATTAACTACCCCACTTGATATTATATTAATATTATTAATTTGCTCCTTTTACCCCATAACCGCCGTATCCACTGACACATAGCCCCCAACTCGCAGGCACGTTTAGAGAGTGGGGGGGGGGGGGGGGGGGGTAGAGAGTGAGGACAGAGAGCGATTGGGGAGAGACAGTGAGAGAGGCAGAGACAGAAGGGCAGAGGGGGGTGGAGGGGAGGAGGAGAGGGAGGGTGGGTGAGGGTGGAGGGTGGCAGAGGAGGGTTGAGAGAGATGGGAGGATAGAGAGAGGGGAGGAGAGATGGAGAGAGGGGGGCTGAGAGGGGGGAGGGAAGGGGGGAGAGGGATGGGAAGGGTGGGGGAGACGTGGGGGTAAGGGAGGAGGAGGGGAGGGAGGGTGGGGAGGGGATGAGGTGGAGGGAAGGGGGTAGGGAGGGGTGGAGGGGAGGGGGACGGAGGTTTAGTGGAGGGAGGGTGGGGGAGGGCAGGGGGTGGGGGAGAGGAAAGGGGGGAGAGAGAGAGGGGAGAGAGAGAGAGAGAAGGGGAGAGAGAGAGCGGGAGAGACAGAGAGAGCGAAATGTAACCGTGCGTCACACGTTCAGAATGTTCTGGAAATGAAGCATGCGCGTCTCATGCACAAAAGACGTCAGCAGCTCTATGGAATTCAGGGGAGCAGCCTGCCGTGTCACACACACACTAGCCACCCCCCACTCTAACCACCCCCTCACTCTAAGCACACCCCCCCTCCCCCTAACCACCCCCCACCTCTCCCCCTCCCCTCCTCCACCCCCCTCCCCTCTCCCCCCTCCCCCTCCCCTCTCCCCTCCCCCCCCCCTCCATTTCCCCCTCTCCCCTCCTCCTCCCCTCCCCACACACACGCAGTGGGTCCGATCTAACCTGTCAATGAATACAGCAATTTTTTTTAACTGTGAAATTAAAAGTTAATATTAAGAATTAGTGATGTTGGGGGGGGCGGGGCCGGGCGGGGCCAGCAGACTGGCTGGGGGGCGGGGCGGGGCAGGGCGTGGCCACTTGGGTCAGGTGCATAGGCACTGTGAGGTCAGCGGGCGGGGCCGGGCGGGGCCACCAGGCATGCTAGGGAGGGGGGCAGAGCCGGACAGGGCCAGTTGGGCCAGGTGCAAAGGCATTGTGAAAGGGAGGGAGGGAGGACGAGAGATCTCCCACCCCTGTCCCATTGTGATTAGACATCTGTGAGATGGCGCTGTGATTCATGCAGCAGTTTGGTTTTAATGGGGCCACGTGAAGGTTCCAATTTCGCACACCTGTCCCATTGTGATGTCATATATGTAAATCTGTGAGGTGGTACATCTGTGAGGTGGCACAGACTCATGCAGCAGTTTGATTTTAATTTTTTTAATGTTTTGTGCACAATTTTATTCAAAATCTGGGGAAATAATTGTCCAAATTTAGAGAGGAGTGCATTTATTCAATCGTAAGTTCAATCCCTACCGAAATTGTAAAAATCTCTGTGTTTTTGCGTCTGGTTTTCGATGAGATACGTTTCAAATGCAAAATGTTGTACACCCACACACAGAGAAACGGAGGTTGAGAGGTGGGTTGAGAGGTCTGTTCCCCCAACGTGCGGTTGTGGGGAGGGGGAGGCAGCATGCAATGTCACACACACTAACTACCCCCCACCCACCGCACACATGCTAACTACCCCCTTGATATTATATTAATATTATTAATTTGCTCCTTTTACCCCATAACGGCCCTATTTACTGACGCATAGCTCCCAACTTGCAGGCGCTTCTAGAGATGGGGGGGGGGGGGTAGAGAGTGAGGGCAGAAAGAGAAGGGGCAGAAACACAGAGAGAGGGGCAAGAGACAGAGGGAGAGGGGGGTGGAGGGGAGGAGAGGGAGGGTGGGAAGGGAGGGGGAGAGGTGGGGGGAAGGGAGGGGGAGAGGTGGGGGGAAGGGAGGGGGAGAGGTGAGGGGAAGGGAGGGGGAGAGGTGAGGGGAACGGAGGGTGAGAGGTGGGGGGAGGGGTGAGAGGGGGGAGGGGGTGAGAGGTGAGAGGGGGGTGTGGATGGGAGGAGCGAAGGGGTGAGGGGGACAGAAGGGGGGAGAAGAAGGGGAGAAGGGGGGAGAAGGGGGGGAGTGGGGGGGGAGAAGGGTGGGGAGAAGGGGGGGAGAAGTGGGGGGGAGAAGGGGGGGTGTTGTTACCGAACTGAACTCACTGTGGAATGAATCCATTAACGGAGCCACTCTGCTGCTGGATTGCAAGTTGTCCCTGTCTTCCCTCTGGAAGCCTCCTCGTCCCCATCAGATGCCGAGTTCCCAGAGCCCTGGTTAAACACGGGGGCCACTCACGGTGAAGTCTGTGAAAGCTGCCCCATCAGAGACTGTGAGGCTTCGCATCCTCGGCGCTTCAGACCCCGAGTATGGGGAAGGGAGGGTGGAGCGGGCGGGCGGGCGGGCGTGATCCGGAGTGAGCCTGTGGGCCACCAGCGAGGACGGCGTAAAGCAGCCGACCTGTGCCTTCCGCCAGCGTGTACGGGAGGAGGAGAGCCGGGCGGCAGCAGCCGTTATGGTTGTGTGGGGCACGCGTTGGGGGGGGGGAGGATTTTATTAAAAATGTGTACAGAAAAATGACTAAATTTAATGAGGAGTGGATCAGCGCATGTAAAAGTAAAATGGCTAATGAAATGGTAAAGATCTCGGCGTTTTTGCGTCTGGTTTTCGTGGAGTAATGAATCAAAGGCAAAAATACTGACACACACACACACACACACACCCACACACACACACACACGCACACACGCACACACGCACACACACACAGTTTTAAAAGAATATAGATATGATTAATAATTTTAGTAGGGATTTTGCATACCAGTAGATTTAATAGAGCATTTCTATGCTACCCACCAAAGTGCATAATAATTTTAATCAGATTTTAAACTTAGATAATGAGCTATACAAAGATTTCTCAAAAAATAACAAATCTAACGAGTTAATTTTTCTTACTATATAATTACTGGTCAATTCAAAAATCACTTTTTGTGACATAGTTATAAATGTTCTCTTTTTTTTGCTTGGTTAGCTAAATGAACAGAAATTCATTCTCCTCAGAATTTTAAGATATTCCAAACTGATCTAGTAAATAATTCCACACATGTGTTTCTAGCATCTTGATGTGTGGCACACATCTCCATATTAGTTCAAAATTCCTTAAATTAAATCTTGAGAAATTATGTACAGGCGATTAAATGGATAAGGGCCCAGAAAGGAATGTATAGGTGTAATGCAGGAGTTGCCTCTGAATCTGACTCCTACCACCATGTGGTGGAAAAGACTGACTTCATTTGATGGAAACTAATTAACTGGATAACACATATTGAGGGTTATTTTTCATTCTCTCTATCTGACATCAATTTATACATGCAGGTAAGTTTTATAAAATGATGATAATATTGTCAACATTGTAAAAGTGCCGTACTAACATCCCATTATATGTATCTCTCCTGCTCTGAGTTATAAGGTGCTTACATGATCAGCTCAGGCTAGACAAAAACTCCATTCAATCTCCCCAAAGATTAACGGTGACTATTTTAAGATTTATTTCCTAGATCCTGATAACCTTTGACCTTGAATTTGTAATAATGTCAGTCATATCATCCATGCTGTGAACCCAGGGAGACATAAAAAGATTTATATTTGTGATAAAACTTCTGTAAGTGCAATAATGGTAAATTTTTGAACCTCAATTCATGGTTGGCAACAAGTTTGTAATCTGATAAATAACAGAAGACCTGGCTTCATGACATTTATCGCATTTGTTTCTGACTCCTTTGAGTCTGCAAATTCTTAACACCGTCTGCCAACAATTAATATCCTGTCAGCTGAAGAAAAATAGGATTGACAAAATTAAAAAAAAACACATGTGGGTAGTTTTTTTGAGTCAAAATCTGTTCAGTATCATTCTGAAAGCTATTACCTATTTGGTTTGCTTGTCTGAGGAAATATGTGAAAGGAAGCATCAGACACAGTGGAACCATCAACCACACTCATTTCATGGAGCAAGTTCCCTTGATCTGTTGACTGATACAGTACCAGCACGGCCAAGTCACTGAGAATATTAGAGGTTCGGCAGGTTTTTCTGATAAGAACTGGGAGTATAAAGAAAATCGAAATTCAGTTTGATGGTAGACCGATAGAGATTGAATAGAGAAACTGTTCCATTGTTTGCACAATAGCGTGCTAATATATAAAACTATTGTCTTAGTCCAGAATCTTATTGTTGCACAACATCCTATTCATAAGCGTGTCTGTCTTTGATTTTGCCTTGAGGTGGTCCAACCTCAACATTGCTGGAAAATGAATTGCATTTGTTGCTTTATTTTTGAATGTCTACATTTCATTGCACATTTCATAATGAACGTGATACAATGCAAAATTATATGGGTTAAAAAGAAGGCTGACGGAGTGAGCAGAACACTGATCTTTAACTTGCTTGTGGAGCAGCAAAATAGATTTTAGTACATTAGCTGTCTGTTACATACCCCAATCCAATTTTACTCTACATTGTGGAGATGGCAATGAAGCAGTTGTTGCTGGTAGCACTGCTGCCTCACAGCACCTGAGAACCTGGTTTGATCCTGACCTCGGGTGCTGTCTGTGTGGAGTTTGCATATTCTCCTTGTGACTGCATGGGTTTCCATGGGTGCTCCAGTTTCTTCTCACATCCCAATGACGTGTGGGCTTGTAGCTTAATTGGCTTCTGTAAATTGCCCCTCGTATGTTGGGAGTGTCTTTGTGAAAGTGGGATAACACAAAACTAGTGTGAATAGGTGATTGATGGTCAGTGTGGATTCGATGGGCTGAAGGGCCTGGTTGTATGTTTTGTCTTTCAATCAAACAATCAGAGCTGCAGTGGAGAAGTGAGTATTTGATTTTAAAAATTGGAAGGTAAACTGAAGAAATGCCATTAAAAGAAAGAAAAATGAAGGAAAGAATGGATGATATTCGAGACACAAAATAATAATAATAAAAATAATAATAATAATAATAATATATTTTATTGTCATTACACATAAGTGCAACAAGATTTGGTTTGCAACTTCCATCCGATGTCATAACTTAATCGACAAATAAAATTTAGGTTTAAATACCCCGAGAACAAGGTTTGTAAAAACGAACATTTGACCAGTAACATCAACACAGACTAAAGTGCGAGGCCGGGGGAGACTGTCCATGGGGGGGGGGGGGTACTCAGCAGGGCCGGTTCGGAGCCGCTATAGCTCTGGGAATTAAGCTGTTCCTGAGTCTGGCAGTGCGGGCGTAGAAGGCCTTGTAACGTCTGCCGGAAGGGAGTAGTTCGAACAGTCCATTACAAAGATGAGAGGAGTCTTTATGTATGCTGACGGTCTTCCTGAGGCACCGTGTGTGGTGGATGCACTCCAAGGCTGGAAGCGGTATCCCAATAATCTGTTGTGCTCTGTGGACAATGCGCTGAAGAGCTCTCCTCTCCGCCTCCGTGCAGCTGAGATACCACACAGAGATGCCATAAGTTAGTATGTTCTCTGTCATGCAGAGGTAGAAGGTCTTCAGCAGCTGTTGGGGCAGACCAGTCCGTTTCAATGTTCTTAGGAAGAACAGTCGTTGCTGTGCCTTTTTGACCAGCGCAGTGGTGTTGGTGGACCATGTGAGGTCCTCTGAGATGTGAGTGCCCAGAAACTTGAAGCTGGACACTCTCTCCACACTGTCTCCGTAGATGACGATTGGGGCATATTCCCCATTCTGTGACCTCCTAAAGTCGATAATCAGCTCCTTGGTCTTGAAGGTGTTTAGCGACAAGTTGTTCCGTGAGCACCAGTCCGCCATGTTCTGCACCTCCACTGTAGTTTGTTTCATCACCGTTGGTGATCAGCCCGATCACCGTTGTGTCGTCTGCAAACCTGATAATGGTGTTGTTGTCAAATGCAGGGACACAGTCGTGGGTGAAGAGCATGGGGCTCAGTACACAGTCCTGTGATGTGCCGGTGCTCAGGGTGATAGTGGAGGACAGATGCGGCCCCAGTCTCACTGCCTGCGGTCGCTCCATCAGAAAATTCAAGATCCAATCGCATATCAGTGAGCTGAGGCCTAGCTGGTGGAGTTTGGTGGTGAGCTTGGTGAGGATAACCGTATTGAAGGCAGAGCTATAGTCAATGAAGAGCATCCTCACGTAGGTGCCCTGTCTTTCCAGGTGGGTCAGGACAATGTGAAGAGATGGCATCCTCTGTGGATCTATTTGCCCTGTATGCAAATTGATGAGAGTCCAATGATGCAGGGATGCTGGATTTGATGTGGGAGAGGAGCAGCCTTTCAAAGCACTTCGTAGGTATTGGAGTTAAGGCAACCGGGCGGTAGTCATTCAGGTTGGTGACTTTAGACTTTTTCGGCACCGGCACTATGGTAACTGTCTTCAGGCACTGGGGGACTGTTGCCAGAGATAGAGACAGGTTGAAGATCCTCGTAAATACCTCCGCCAGCTGTACAGCACAGTACTTTAGTACCCTACCCTGGACTCCATCCGGGCCTGCAGCCTTGCGTGGATTGATCCTACGCAGCGCGCACTGTACCTCCTGGGTGCTCAGTGTTAAGGCCTGTCCCTCCGCCCTAGCTGGGGTTGTTCCTCTCCTGGTGGTGTTGCCACTTTTGAAGCGGGCAAAGAAGGTGTTTAATTCATTAGCCAGTGTGATATCACTGTGGGGGCAGACGGGGCTGCTCTTGTAGTCAGTGATGTCCCTGACACCCTGCCGCATGCTTCTGGTGTCCGCAGTGTTGAAGTGGTCTTCCACCCTTTGACTGTGGATGTCTTTGGCCTTTGTTATGCCTTTGTTCAGGTTTGACCTGGCAGCACTGTAAGCAGAAGTGTCCCTGGATTTAAAGGCAATGTTGCGTGCCCTTAGCAGATTCTGAACCTCCTTGTTCATCCGTGGTTCATAAGGATTCTGAACCTCCTTGTTCATAAGGAGTGATATAAGAGAAATGAGTTGGTCTAAATGAATGTTTTGTATTGGCCTTAGTGGAAGAGGGAGTGCACATATTTGCATGTGGGAGAAATAACGTGAACTTTGGGAATTATGTTTGTAGAGAATGGTCTGGCATTTTTAAAAGTGCCCCAGCTAAAACATAGAATAGGCTTGTTCAAGGTGCATGGATGGAAATAGAGCAGGTCCTGACCATCCTCAGTTGCAGGAGTGGTACATATGGAGCAGAAAGTTTGTGGATATTGTACCATTGATGGCCACCCATCCTAACAACAGTGGAGGATAAATTACCTGGGGCATCAAAGTGGTGCAGCAGTAGAGTTGCTGCCTTACAACGACAGAGACCCTGGTTTGATCCTGACTGCTGATGCTTGTCTTTATGGAGTTTGTACATTCTCCCCGTGACCTGTGTGGGTTTTCTCCAGGAGTTCTGGTTTCCTCCCACACTCCAAAGATGTACAGGTTTGTAGGTTACTTGGCTTGGTACAATTGTACATTTTCCCTAGTGTGTGTAGGATAGTGTCGACTGGTCGACGTGGACTTGGAGGACCGAACAGCCAGTTTCTGCTAAACTAAAGGATTGAGGATTGAGGATTGACTGCATTGGTTTCTCAAGTCTAAGAATATTTTTCAGGAAGTAACAATGAGGGTATATCACATCAATGTCGGCTAGATAGACACAAAATGCTGGAGTAACTCAGCGGGTCAGGCAGCATCTCTGGAGAGAAGGAATGGGTTACGTTTCAGGTCGAGACCCTTCTGCAGACTGATGTCAGGGGAGAGGATGGGTCAAAGATAGAATGTAGTCAGAGACAGTAAGACTAATGGGAGAACTGGGAAGGGGGAGGGGATAGAAAGGGAATGCAAGGGCTATCTAAAGTTAGAGAAGTCAATGTTCATACCGCTGGGATGTAAGCTACCCAAGTAAAATATGAGGTGCTATTCCTCCAATTTGAGCTGGGCCTCACTCTGACAAAGGAGGAGGCCCAGGACAGAAAGGTCAGATTGGGAATGGGAGGGGGAGTTGAAGTGCTGAGCCACCGGGAGATCAGGAAGGTTAAGACGGACTGAGTGGAGGTGTTCAGGGAAACAATCATCGAGCCTGTGCTTGGTCTCGCCGATGTAGAGAAGTTGACACCTGGAACAGGGGATACAGTAGATGAGGTTGGAGGAGGTGCAAGTGAACCTCTGCCTCACCTGGAATGACTGTTTGAGTCTTTGGATGGAGTTGAGGGGGGAGGTAAAGGGACAGGTGTTGCATCCCCTGCGGTTTCTGGGGAAAGTACCTGGGGAGGGGGTTGTTTTGGGTCGGAAAGGGCGAGTTGACCAGGGAGTTTCAGAGGGAACAGTCTCTGTGGAAAGCAGAAAGGGGTGGAAATGGGAAGGTGTGGCCAGTAGTGGGATCCCGTTGGAGGTGGGAAAAATGTTGGAAGATTATATGCTGTATGAAGGCTGGTGAGGACAAGGGGGATTCTGTTTTTGTTACAAATGGGGGGAGAGGGAGCAAGAGCTGAGCTGCAGGATATCGAAGAGACCCTAGTGAGAGCCTCACCTATAATTGAAAAGGGGAACCCCGGTTTCCTAAAGAATTAGGACATCTCCGATGCCCTGGTATGGAACACCTCATCCTGGGCGTAGATGCGGTTGAGACGGAGGAATTGGGAGTAGGAGATACAGTCTTTACTGGAAGCAGGGCGGGAAGAGGTGTAGTCAAGATAGCTATGGGAGTCAATAGTTATTTTGTGGATGTCAGAAACTTTGGGACATAATTAAGAAGTTTGTCAATGATACTAAAACTGGCAGTATGGCTGATTGGGAGGAAGAAAGTCTTTTGCTGAGAAATTGAATTTTGCCTTTTTTTATTGTGCTAAACATGTGCTGCCTATGCGCTATCAATCAATTGGATCTCCACAACCCCCCCCTAAAAATTAGCCAAAAATACATTTGAAACGGTGCTACAGTGGTTCACATCCAGAATCTGCTGAGACCTGATTGCTGGGCACAATAAACTGACCGCACTCAATTTAGTGCAGCTGGAAACATTTTGCTGCAGTTAGTGGCAGGGTAGTGTCAGCTCTTAAAGATACACTCTCGGAGTGGGCAGAAACTGCAAACACACTCAACAGTTGCCATGGAGGAGAAAACAGCTGTAAGGGACGAAGAGAGATAAAAAGCTCAACGTTCACTCAATGAGGCGTAAAAGCCCTGGTTCTGGGAGAGAGATTCAGTATGTGAATGGTGCTAAGACACCCATTCTGATTTCCAGTAGAAGTACTTCAATAGAGGTGGCTACAGTAATATTGTCCAAGAATAAGAATCCACACAGCATGGACTAATGCTGAAAGAAAGTTAATTATTTCATCAAAGAGAGCAGTATACTAATATAATTGCTGGTCTTTCAATCGTTTAGATACACACATACGCACAGAGACAGAGACACATACCTTAACACAACCCAATATAAACCATGCTAGTCCCTGCTATTGACATTCTAACCCCACAAGACATTTAATCCAGCTAAATGATGTATTAAATTATGTATTAAAATATACCTCAATGTCTTTATCTCCTCAAAGATCGTGAGGAATAGGAGGGAGGTCACCCATATGGGTGGGAAGCCCTTAACTGCAGTACCTGACACAATGGGAAGACCATGCTGCACTTGAAGGGCAGAAGGATTGCAAGAATACATAAACAAATAGGAACAGGAGTAGGCCACCTGGCCCTTTGAGCTGCATGTCAACCCTAGCCAATTTACCCCACACTTCAACTCTAATGGTGCCAGAACCCCGATTTCATAAATTTATCTATCTTCACTTTAAATACTTTGACGATCTAGCCTCTACAATTCTATGAGGTAGTAAATTCTAGAGATTCACCACCATTTATAAGAAGATATCTTTATGCATGTCCAGATTAAAAGACCAGTCCCTTAAGTGGAAACTATATTCCTTTGTTCGAGACTCTTTCACATAAACATAGTAACCATCCCTGTATCACATGCCATCCATAATCTCCAAAGTATGTTGACAATGTTCCATTGGAATTACTACATCTGACTGAAAGATCAGCAATTATATTAGCCTGCTGCTTTCTTTGATGTATTGTCAACAAAGGATATGTTTTTTGAATCATCAATACATTATTTGAATTGACACCAGACTCCTGAAGCAGACCACCTACCATAGGTTCTATAACAGGAAGAGTTATCAAGAGAAACAAAGAAAAGATTCAATGGTATTAACAAAGTCTCCCTTGCAAAAGTTCAACATATCCAAGAAAGGATGTTCACCGGTACCTGGACGTGGCGTCAAAAGACAAGAAGCCAAAGCAAAGAAGTGGAAGCCAAATAACCGAATGGAAATGAAGCCGAAACGCCAAATATCCGAAAGCATACGTAGCCGAAACGCCAACTAACTGAAAGGACGGGACGCCTAAAAGCAAACTCACCAAAAGGCCGCTCTGCCGAAACACCAACTCACCGAAAGACTGTGTCGCCTACAAGCCAACTAACCGAATAGCGGCTCTGCCGAAAAGTCAAATAACGGACATTGACATTGCCGGGAGGGCTGGACTTGTCAGCGATTGGTCCAGACCACCACGTCCATCACATCACTGGCCAATGGAGACGGGAGGGTGGGGATCATTTTTCCCACACAAGACATAGGTGGCTGGGCACTCTGAACCTGAGCACCAAGTTGTAATGGGTGCCCTCTGCCTCGTCTCCCCTGCGCAGCTGCACTGTGATGGGCTGTGTGTCGGTCGGATGATGGCGATGGTCGACTGATTGCTACCGGTAGTCGGACCCCTAGATGGCCAGCGGTGTGGATTAACGCGCCAGATCAGCTGCTGAGCCAGGGTCGCCCCCGAAACAACTCCAGCAATGAGCTGGATATTCCCACTGTCAAAGAGCGGTGGTGGCGGCGGTCACCTGCTGTCTCTGGCCAACTTGCAGCAGTAAAGCCAGAGGCAGATCGAGTCAGTGAAGAGTTGGCACAGTGGGTGAGTGCGGCGCTCCGCTGCTGCTATTCCCCCCTCCCCCAGGTGGCATCACCACCGCAACCCCTGCTATTCCCCCCTATCCCCCCCTGGGCGGTACCGCCCCTGCTATCCCCCCCTCCATTCCTGGGCCCAGCAATGCTTCCAGCGGCGGTGGCGGTGGTGATGTCGCCCGAGGGAGGGCGAATAGCGGGGGGGCGATGCTGCCCAACAGCAGAGCGCCGCACTCACCCACTGTGCGAACTCTTCATTCGACCGACAAACAGAGCAGCTGTTGACAGTCGGAAACTTTTTCCCACATTGGAAATGTCCAACACTAAAAGGCATAGCCATAAGGTAAGAGGCGAACGTTTAATGGAGATGTGCAGAGCAGGTTTTTTTCACAGAGCGTAGATTCTTTAGACTACATTCAACAGCAAAATCAAACATAATAAAATAGAATATATCACATCCAACACATCATTCTCTAACATTTCTGGAAACCTTCAACATGACCCCACCACCAATCACATCTTCTCATCTGCTGGGACCTCTCCCTCCTCAACTCCTTGGTTCACTCATACCTTCCTTCCAAACCATCACCTCTCCAGGCACTTTTCCCTGCAACCATAGGTAACAGCTGTCTTTATACCTGCTCCCTCACATCCATCCAGAGACCCCAGCAGTCCTTTCAAGGGACACAGTGGTTCACGCGCAGCACCTCTAACCTCATCTACTGCGTTCGATTTTCCAGATGTGGCCTCCTTCCCATTCTAATGCTAACCATTTTAACTCCACTTCCCATTCCCATTCTGGCCTTTCTGCCCTAGGCCTCCTCAATTACAAGAGCTAATGCCAAATGCAAACCCAAACAACACCTCATATTCCACTAGGGGGCTTATAACCTAATGGTATGAACATTCAATTCTCCAATTTTACTTCGGAGTCACGTAAGTGACTTCGTGAAGACCCCGCCAGGCACGCATGGGTGACATATCGTCGACCGCATGTGAGCGACAAGCAGGGAGGAGCGTTGCTCCTCTACTGCAGGGACCTGCAGGTAAGGAAAACACTAACCTGCAGTCTTTTTCTTTCAGGTGACTCTGTTCACAGGGTCTTCAGGCCGCCTCGAATCTGACTGCCGTGGGCAGTTAGCAACGGCACAGTCTGGACTCGGGCAGCCCGTTGACAGGAGGGTCCGGGCTCACACACTCGCCAGCAGAGGACGGCAGAGGCAGCCGACTCTACACCGCAGCCTGCAGGGGACACCACAGGCTGCCGGCATACATGAAGGAGTGGGGCTTGCAGGCTCGCTGTACAAAGTAAGCAATGGCAGAGCAGCGGGCCCGACTCTACACCGCAGCCCGCAGGGACACCACGGGCTGCCGGCATGTATGAAGGAGGGGGCTTGCAAGCAACGGCAGAGCAGCAGCCCGACTCTACACCGCAGCCCGCAGGGATACTGCGGGCTGTCTGTATTACAGGTAATGGTGTTCCCCACTCAGTTTAAGTGAGTGGCTAGGGGCAATCCAGAAATGCCAGTGCCTCTCCTGCATGGATTGAGGGACTGTGCCCACACTCATGGCAAAGACAGCTGCCATGCTAGTCCAGGGCATGTGTTGTCTTCAAGAAGCTGAGACTGCCAGCACATAAAGTTTATTAAATCATGAGAGTCTGGTCACCATTGGAGCTGGGTAGGGGGGGGGGGGGGGGGGAGAGTGTGCTCCTCCACTGGATACTTCTTAAAGACCCTCAGGTAAGATACTAACCTTGAATAGCTAAGCTTCTGTACTAGACTTTGCTTACAGATGGATGGAGACCAGTATGAAGGCATCGAAGCATGCCTCCAAGGGCCATGGGACTTTGGATGGTAGTCAGCGGCCACCATTCCCAGAGCTGCCCATAACACCGGCAGTACCCGCTCTGCGGACCGGGATAAGAACGCGGAAATCGGGGAGCCCTGCGCAGCCAGGACCCGTATCTCCACCACGGCTGACCATGGGGCAACAAAGTGGTGGAGCACCGCACGGGAGCAGCGTAGGCAAGACCCTGAATCCCTACCACTGTCACCTAAGGGTGCGTAAATGTGTGACCTGCTCGGCGGCTCGTTCTGTCTCCCCTACTATGCAGGTCACCAAAGCAGGGGGAGAACTGCGCCCAGGTCATGCCCCGCTGCAGCGGAAGGCATCGACATACCGCAGGGAGTAACCTGCTAGATTGCGGGTCGGTGATGGATCTGCTGGGAAGTCGGGGAGCCCTGCAGGAGCAGGATGTACCGGCATACCACCGGAACAGGCTGCCAGAGCGCAGACTGGTGGCAGCAGATTTCGGTCGGGCAGCCCCGTTGTGACGGGTACAGCCGACTATGCGCCGTCACAGACCCATGTGGTCAAGGGTGACGGTAAGCCTGACGGACATCGGGGAGTCCGGCTATGGGAGCCGGCACCGACTCATTCCCGCAGTCTTTCCATCAGGCAGGGGGACCGCTAATGTCCAAACGACGGCGGACTAGCGGTACGTCCGTGCGGGAGTCGTACAGCCCCGCAGGAGCGGCTGCTGATGATGACCTGCCAGCGCACCTCGAGGAGGTGCGGTTCACTGGTAGAAGCCCCAGTGTCTCAGGAGAGCCTGGGGAAGTCGGCTTGTTGTCCGCGTGTAGCGGCAGCGGTCGCATGGCTAGGATGGAGCTAATGGTGGAGCAACTATATCAGCGGGACCTGGATCGGCAAGAACGGGAGTCTCAGCGGTCTGGGAGCCGGATCATGCCGCCGCCTTAAATCTCACTTTCGTCTGTCGGCAGTGCTAGGAGTCAGCAGATGACCGATTTTGATGAAGAAACAGCAGCAGAAGAGCCCACTGCTCTAGATCCAGAAGAAGAAATGCTGGAGGTAGTGTTGAAATTTGCGAAGCCTGTATGTTCAGGGGAACTGCTGCACCCTAAACTGGCAGTAAGTAAGAATTTCCTGACGACACACCAGCTCTAAGACCATGTACTTTCAGAAATCATGGAGAAGTACAAGGATCCTGGAAATTGTGTTACCCTGAACGTCCCGACGGTCAACTCTGCCATCTGGGGGAACATCTGTTCCAGTGCGAGGGCACAAGAGGTTCAGAAGCAGAAAATTCTGAAGCTGTTGACGTCGGGCATCACGGCGCTCGCCAGGACCCTTGATGGGGCAGATGTATCCGCAGAGCAGCATGATGCTCTAGCCCTCCTGTGTAGCACACTTTGAAATAAACTGTTTTAGTCAGAGCTCAATTCGGCCCGACCTTAACCCTAAATTCGCTGGGTTGCGTCATGCCTCCACCACACCACCACCAAGACAGCTGTTTGGGGAGGACCTGCCCAAGCAGGTCAAAGAACTTGATGAGGAAGCCAAAACCGTGGGGCTGATGAAACCACCATCATCGTCAAAGGTGCAGACTTACCGAAGACCACAGCCTTATCCTCCCTCCAAACCTTGGGGGTGCAGCCGGAAGACTATCAAGAACATATCCGCCACCAGCTCCCCAACAGCAGAAGCCTTTTTTAGGGCAGGGCCACCGTAGACTACCTTACCACACACCAGCTGCAGGAACAGGGATTTACCGAGGCGATCGAGCAGCACCCAGCAACGACGGAACACCAGAAACCAGAACGTCAGGCCTGCCGGTAACCATGGAGGTAAGGGGGTCTGGTTCTCTTGGAAGTACTGCATGCATAACCTCACAAGTTGGAGGGAGGTTACATACATTCTGGGGCTCTGTTTGTCACTATCCCAGGGAACAGAGCAATAGGCATAATAGACACATGTAACAGCCTTGCTTGCGCCAGGGAACTGACTATTAGACATGCTGCTAAGGTAATTGGTAAACTTGTAGCTACATTCCAGCCACATAATTTGGGCCGTTACACTATCGAAGCTTGCAAAAAGCAAAAATCTCAGCATTAAAAGCGAATGCTGGACATTTACGAGCCTATGCAGCTGCCAATCAAAGCATAAAGTGAGCTACAATGGTGGATTAGCAATGGTTGTGATTGTTAAATCCCATCATTACATCAAATCCATTAGTCGTGTTACAAACCGACGCAAGCGCCAAGGGCTGGGGAACTACCAACACCATTCCAGTTGGGGTGGTAGATGGGATTTGCATAAGTCTACTTCTCTTCAATCACAAGGTATAAACTGTTTAGAAATACTGGGAGCATGTCACGGGCTGCGGGCTTAATGCACTAATCTGCAGCATACGTATGTTCGTCTTCAAAATAATACCACTGAGGTGGCATATTTAAACCTTATGGGTGGTGTCAAGTCAATATCTTGTGATGAATTGGAAACATTAATTTGGCTCTGGTGGATTGAAAGAAATATTAAGCTCAATATAGTGGCGGACACCAGGTCATAAGTATTTAATAACGACATCAAGTGGATTTGAACCTCCAAATATTTGCTTAAAATAATAGCCTAATATGGAACAACAGATAACGACCTCCTTCTGTCCAGGTTGAGCCATTGGATACCAACATATGTCTCTTGAGAACCAGATCCTGGGGCAGTGGCGATGGACGCATTCTCACTACATTGGGGGGAAATGGGGTTTTTCTATGCTTTCCCCATTCTGTTTCATCAGACAGGTGTTGCAGGAAACGCAACCAGGCTCTGCAACATAAAGGACCGTGGACATCAAACAGCATAGTGCAGAGAGAGTCCACTAGAAGCAGTACCTACATAAGGATATGGGAGGTTTTCCGTAGTCGGACCGAGACCACCTACATATCTGCTACGATCTCCAATGTGCTGGAATCCTCACGGGTCTTCATCATGATGAGTCCCTCAGTTACAGTGCTGTATACAGTGCCAGGAGTGCATTGTCATCCTATCGCAACATTGGAGTGGGATCTCACCACTTGGTATCCAAACTATGAGGGGTATGGTATATCCATCTCTCCCCGACCATGATATTATATTACCTGAGATTAGAGGTAGTGTTGACCCTACTCAGGAGCTGGTCGCCTATGATGGATTTACCACTGAACTTACTTACCTTCAAAGTGATGATGGTAATGGCACTGAACACAGCACAATGTGTCAAGACTCTACAGGAATTAAACCTGGATAGAATGATCGACCCATATTAAAGTAACTTCTTTATAGAAGAGTTGCTTAACCTACACAGACCTGTGACTACAGGTCTGAAAATGGGCATCAGGTATATGGAGACGGATCTGTTTCAGCCATGTAAACCCATGTCACAGGGTGATCATGCAGACTATCTCCAGATGACTCAAGGTGGTATTTGGTGCAGCAGGTAAGACACTAACTTTTTTTAAACGTCATTCTACCAGGGCTGCATCCACATCAGTGGCAAGGACCATGGAGGTGTTCATGGATTATGTCCTCACAATAGTGAGCTGGGCCAGTGAATCTACATTTCAGCAGTTTTATAACTGACTTGTAGCCGCTCCCGCAACGTTGGCAGATTCAGTTTTAAGTGCTGGTCCTTAAACGTTTGTCCCCGAGTTCAGGGGTTTATTGTTGTATTAACAAATGTTATTATTTTTCAGCTTGTACAAGTCTGAAATACGTTAACATACTTCCTCCATCAGACTTACGGCAGTGTGTGAGCATGGACATGATCCAGGGCATGTAATCACAGAGCTTTGAAATCTTCACAAAGTCACTCACGTGACTCCGAAGTAAAATAGTAAGATTAAACAAGAACTTACCAGTTTGAAGTTTGATCTTTATTTTATGAGGCGTTGCGATGAGGGATTTCGTGCACTCCGCTCCCAAACCCTCTATCATAAGGTCAACTGGTATGTTAGTTCTCTTAAATCTTACTATCTTCAGTCATTGTTGTTATCTGTGATTCCACACCGCTGCTTTGAAGAATGTCGCGCATGCGTGCCTGGCGGGGTCTTCACAAAATCCCTCATCATAACTCCTCACAAAATAAAGATCAAACTTCAAACTGGTAAGTTCTCATTTAATCTTACTATTTTAGGTAACTAACCTTCAAACATCCCCCACACACGTCCCTTCCCCCACTCCCCACCTCCTTCCTTTGGCTTCCTTGAATTTCTCCCTTCTATCTTTATCTCCTTGTCCCAAACTTTTTGTCTTTTAATCTCTGGCCTTTGCCCAACTGCCTGCAAATCAAAACCCCATGCTCCTAATCTGCCTATTACTTCCCAGGCTTTGTCCTGCCCCCACTTCGCTTCCAGTTTCCACCCCAACTCCCCGCCATGTTCAGACTGAAGAAGGGTCCCGACCCGAATCATCACCTATTCATGCTCTCCAGAGACGCTGCCTGACCCGTTGAGTTACTCCAGCTCTTTGCGTCTTCTAAAAACAAAAATTAGAATGTACTTTTCTGGAAATAAAGATAAAAATAAAAATTAAAAGATTATTTTTGTTTGGATGAATATAAAACTACAGTCAAATCCTAAATAATCTGCTATTTTAAAATCAATGGACTTGTTACATTTCATCTTTACAAACCTGGGAGAACATCCCACAAGTTATTAGCCATCTGCACAATTTTGCTTATGGAAAATTGTAAATTGGACAAAGTGTTGCTGGCATCTACTTGAATAACCATGCTGACGGCAGTAGGCTGCACGGGAGCAAAATGAATCAGTTACAAATTATTGCAACAGAATACTGTAAAAATGTTTTATTAATTATTTTGTTATGGTCTCACTGAGCACAAAACAACTATTTTTTCCTAACTGTAATCAGATACTTTCTACCAACATTTTATTTTAAATTAATCAAAACACAAAGTGCTGGAGAAATTCAATGGATTAGACAGTATCTGTGGAATGGGCAGATGATGTTTTGAGTTTTCAGACTTTGTGGAACGGTCCTTATTCAAAATGTCGTCTGTCAATTCTCTCCACAGATGCTGCCTAATCTGCTGAGTTCTTCTAGCACAATGTGTTTTACTCAAGATTCCAGCATTGGCAATTTATTGTGTCTCAATTTATTCTGTTTGTAATTTGTATTTTTTTTAGTTATGGGACAATGAAAAGATTTAGTGTTGCTTTACCCACAGCATTTATGTTTGAATATTTATTCAATGTATATTCAAAATGAGTATACACAATCACGTTATTTACAGAAAATGTTTTTATTTCCATTTAGCCTATAGTGATTTTTTTTAATATTTTGTTCCTGAGAAATCATTGACAGAAATTCTTGGTATTGAGACCAGGCAATCAAGGTGAGTGAAACAAAGGCTGCCCCCACAGTTGGTACAGAATTGATCATCAGTTGGTCAAAAGACATCTCGCTGGTGAGATTTCTGAATCTGTTGGGAAAGGATAGATTAGAGTAATCCAGTCTTGTGCCTCCATGTGGAAAATAAAAGCTTTTAAAGAAGCGTAAATTAATCCTACCACCGGTTAAACCTTTCCCTCCCCACTCCTTCCTGC
The DNA here is from genome assembly GCA_963514005.1 of Raja brachyura. Next base: position 40,467,489 of record OY740790.1, on the reverse strand, counting down.
TTTCAACAGAAATCATTCTTTCCATGATGCCTTGGTTCACTCATCCCTCCCCCTCCCCAGGTACTTTTCCCTGTAACCTCAAGTGGTGCAACCCTTGTCCCTATACTTCCTCCTCCCATTCATTTTGGGACCACTACAGCCCTTCTAGGTTAAGCAGACCAACATGCACTTCCTCTGACATCATCTGTTGCATTTGATGCTCTCAATGTGATCTTCTTTATATTGGTGAGACCAAGCATAGGCAATGCTATCCGCATCACCTAACACTTGCGCTTTGTCCACTAGGGCCTGCTAGATTTCCTGGTTGCTCAACATTTAAATTCCCCTTCCCATTCTCATACTGGCCTGTCTGACCTCGGCCTGCTCCGTGGCCAGGGAGAGACCATACACAAACTGGAAGGACAGCACTTTATATTCCGCTAATGTAACCAATAATCCAACAGCATGAACACTGAACTCTCCAATTTCTGGTAAATCCACCTCACCCCATCCAACCTTATCATTTACTCAACTGCCACACTCCTATGCACAGCTCGCTTCTCCCCCTCCCCACACCTATCACCCAGTTCCTTCCACCTCCTCTACGTCCTCCACCTGTTCTTCACCCACACTCCAACTCCGTGTCACCCATTTGTCTTCCTCTCCTCCCTGTTCCTTTGTGCCCATCATCCCTTGCTCTTGTCCTTCATTTCATTCCCCACCTTCATTTCTTATCGGATTGCACCATTTTCAATTCCTCCATCCCTGGTTACTTATCTCCATTCCTGGTTACTTATGTCCATCCTTTTCGCCCTCATCTGAACCCTCTGCCAATCTATACTTGCTAATCTGGTTCAACCGATCACTGGCCAGCTCTTGTCCCATCTCTTCTCCTCACCTCTTTCTACCGGCTATCTCCCATCTCAGTCCAAAGAAAAGTCCCGAACTGAAACGTCATCTATCCAATTCCCTCCACAGAAGATGCCTGATCTGTTAAATTCCTCGGGCAATTGTTTTTAGCTAAAAATTCATATTCAACTGATGTCCTTATTTGACAGATGAACTGTACCTGTCGAGTATTTTATTTTTACATATCCCACAATCATTGTCTTGCTCAGACACATCGGTATGTTGCATAAATCTATACATACTAGCCATGTCCACTTCTAAAATGGAACTCGTGAATTCTGCACGACCTGCACACCAGCCCCCTCCATCTGTCTGGAACTTCAAGGTTCACTCAAAGGACTCCGAGTTTGTTATTATTACACATTTGGAATGAAAGCAATTACCAATCCCATGGGCAATACATTTTTTTAAGGAAAATTAAGGATGGCATTTTGCTTCAGCAAAGTGGATCTGTGCAGGCTCATGTACTGTAAATGAACTGACAATGCCTGTTTTTCCCTATAAAGAGTTGGATGGTGTTCCACATCATTAACAGTATACTTTCTCCAACTTTCACAATTTCTTTAATCCGCTTTCGGGTTTAAGAAATAGTGGTTTCTTCTGAGGTATAGACATGGTTTATGATGTGTGCATTTGAAATGTTGGACTTGATATATGATTTATGAACATATAGCTTTAGAGTAAGGAGGTAATGTCTGCATCATGCTTTTGCATGTAGGATTTTGTGAAATGCAGATAAAGTTGGATGCTGAACATTATATAAGTGCCTCGCTGTGTTCTGCAATGATTTCTTTACAATTGTGCCATATTCCTACAGTTACCTTATGTTTAATATTTTTAAATGGTGATTCTCATAAAACACAGTGTCAGGCAAAAATTTATGAAGCTTGGGTTAGGTTAAATATGTTTTCTTTTCCCTTAAATGTGATATTTTATGATAACATTTGGTTCAATATATAAAAGCAAATCAAAGTTGTTTTTTTAAACCTTAATCATCTCCTGCATTACATGTTAAAATTCATCAGTGGTCAGTTATACTTTATGTTGCCCTGAAGTTGCTTTAGCTGTGCACTAATATAAATTGTGTATTGACAATTGTACATTGCCATGCCACCAAGTTATATTTTAAAACTACAACTTTAATGTTAAAGTATTCAAAAATAATATTGGTGATATTGTTTGGGAGCAGGTGAACAAATTCTTGCATATGCTTTAGCAGGTCATCATACAATGCAAGGTATCATGTTCTTTTTGCCAAATTTATGGATCGTGAAAGCAAAGGAAATCAAAGTGAGTTCTGTGTTACATGAACTGATCTCACATGGTACTAGTATATAAAGCCAGTAATTTTCCCTTTGTGACCCTTATGTTAGTTGACATTTGTTTGGTTCCTGTCTGCCCACTGACATTTAAATATCCCTTTCACTTAAATGGGATTGGTGGCATTGGGGAAGTTTTTTTTCTTTATTTCACTTCATATTTATGTTTTTAGCAGCATAGTGCATTTTCTTTAAAAGTATATATATTTTAGTCCTAAACGCTTTGAATTCTTTTTTATTTTTTTATATCTAGCACTATTTTAACAATGAAAATTCTCTGAGGAGCATGAATCTGAGACCAGGTCAATACCAGTGGCTCACTCTGTCTCACGGAGAGACAGCAGAGTGAAGGCCTCTCTTGGGTAAGAAGAATGGTAGGATTAATGTGGGGACTCAGTGTGGCCTTTGGGCACAACTGTACACAATCCAGCACCTCAAATTAATCAAACATTGACACTTTCAAACTTAAAAACACCACTCACCTGTAGGCTCCATTTTCTCACCAGTGTCCTTAAATGTGTTATCCTTCCAAATTTATTTTCATCGTTCTAAGGAACTCCCTGACTGAAACCCTTGAATAGGCCTGTCCTATACTAGTAAAACACCTCTCTACCAAATTACTAATTGCATTTTAAGTGATTGTGACAACAATTATACCTTATTCAGCTGTCAACATTATATGCAGCTACAAGTTCCAATGTATTTTCATCACGGTTCTATCTTTGACCATCAACTACTGATCCCACTCTTTCCTTTCAATCTTTCCACAGTTGCCCCATTTTTAATATCATCTAAACACATAGTGGGCATACTGACCATGTGTATGCTGACGACACCTAGCTCCACCTCATTCCCACCTGTCATGACCGAAACATTGTTCCTTCGATGCTATAGTGTGTGCATCCATTTCTAAATGGCAGAAATTCCCAGTCACTCAATATTGGGAAGACTAATATTTTTGTTTTCAGTCTCCAATACTAATACTGTTCCATAGCCATAGCTCAATTGCTCTCCTTGGCATCTGTCGCAAACTGCTAAGAACCTTGCTGTAAAAATGTGACTCAAATGCATTTCTGATGACTCTCATAACAAAGACCACCTAAGAAAGACACAAAAAGCTGGAGTAACTCAGTGGATCAGACAACATTTCTGGTGAAAAAGAATAGATAATGTTTTGGGTCGAGACACTTCTTGAGAGGAAGGGCTTCGACCTGAAACATCTCCTGTTCCCTTTCTCCAGAGATGCTATCTGACCCGCTGAGTTACTCAAGCTTTTTGTGTCTATCTTGGTTTTAAATCAGCATCTGCAGTTTCTTCCTAAATTGAGACTACCTACTTCCATCTCCACAACATTGCTTGACTCCAGGTCGGCAGCTCATCTACAATTAAAGCCCTTATTTCTGCCAGTGTTACCTCTAGAGCTAATTTGCATTAAGTTCTGTTTGTGAATGAACACTGGATTTATCCTCTGTTAAGCAATATCTTGGTTTAAAAAAATTCACCCCAGTTTTTTTCATAAAGTCATGGCCACTGTCCTCCCTACATATTGTCCTGCATCTTTGATTAATCTGGTTCGTCCAATTCAGGACACTCCATCGATAGCCAAAACTCTTGGGCTGAGATTCCCTCTCAAAGCTCCTTTATCTAACCCTCCACATTTAATTTAAGCAAACTCAATGCTAGCAGTTATTTCAAGAGGGCTTGTATACCAAAACAGGGATGTAACGTTGAGGCTCTATAAGGTGCTGGTAAAGCCGGATTCAGAATTTTGGGCACCATATCTGAGGAAGGATGTGCTGGCTCTGGAGAGGGTCGAGAGGAGGTTTACAAGAATTATCCCAGGAATGAGTAAGTTGACCTATGATGAGCATTTGTCGGCACTGGGCCTGTACTCGCTGGAGTTTAGAAGAATGAGGGGGGACTTTACAGAATAGTTAAAGGCTTGGTTAGAGTGGATGTGGAGAGGATGTTTCCACTTGTGGGAGAATCTAAGACTCTAGGTCATAGCCTCAGAATTAAAGGACTTTTTTTAGGAAGGAGATTAGGATAAATGTCTTTAGTCAGAGGGTGGTGAATCTGTGGAATTATTTGCCACAGAAGGTTGTGGTGGGAGTCAGTGGATATTGGCAGAGATAGATAGATTTTTTATTAGTACAGGTGTCAGAGGTTGTGGGGAGAAGTCAGGAGAATTGGGTTGGGAAGGAAAGATAGATCAACCATGATTGAATGGCGGAGTAGACTTGATGGGCCGAAAGGCCTAATTATACTTCTATTCCTTATGACCTTAATTCAGACTTTAAAACATACCTCAGGATGTCAGTAAACTGGAAAGGGAGCAGAAGGGATTCACAATAGACAATAGACAATAGGTGCAGGAGTGGGTCATTTGGCCCTTCGAGCCAGCACCGCCATTCACTGTGATCATGGCTGATGTTACTGAGACTGGTGTGCTTGAGTTGGAAGGAGATGCTGAATATGTTTGGGTATTTTTATCTGGAGCATAAACGGCTGAGGGGTGGCATTATAAAAGTAAATAAAATCATGAAGGGCATAAATAAGGATAATGAGTGGCCACAGTCCTTTTTTCAGGGTCTAAAACATTTAAGGTGAGAGATAAATAATTTAAGAGGGATATGATGGGCAGCCTCTTCACATAGAGGGTAGTGGTCATATGAAATAAGCCGCCAGATGAAAGTCTTAAGAGATGGGTGCAATTACAACGGTTAAGTACATTTAGACATTTGATGGAAAAGACATGGAGAGATATGGAACAAATGCATGCAAATGGAACTAGTTTGGATAAACATCTTGGTCGGCATGGATGAGTTGGTCTGAAGGGCATGCTTCTGACTATCTGATCAGGATTTCGGTCATTTGTCATGGTATCATTATGTTCCTCAGCATTAAATTTTATTTGATATTAAAAATGAAATTCAAAGTAAAACTGAAAAATCGTCATCTTGAGGTATTTTGCTAAATTAAACAATATGTTAAAATATAACTTGCTGACACAAAATTGAACTCAAATTTGACTTTAAACCTATAATTAACAAGTTTGTCGATGCTAAGCATGGAGAAAGACATTGGTGCACAAAGTAGTGTTTACAACGTGGCAGGAATCATCTTAATAAAAGACCATTCAAGACAGAAGAACTACAGAAATTAAATGGATAAATTGTGAAATTAAAATATACTACATGGCACAGTGGCGCACTGGTAGAGTTGCTGCCTTACTACACCAGAGACCCAGGTTTCATCCTGGCAACAAATGCTGGCTGTATGGAGTTTGTATGTTTCCCCTGTGACTGCCTGAGTTTTCTCCGGGTGCTCTGGTTTCATCCCACATTCCAAAGATTTGTTGGTTAATTAACTTCTGTAAATTGTCCCTAGTATGTAGGATAGAACTAGTAAACAGGCGATTGTTTGTTGGATCAGACTCGGTGGGCCGAAGGACCTGTTTTCATGCTGTATCTCTAAACTAAACTAAACTAAACAACCAAGAATGTAAATCTATCACTGAGTTAAAGTACATAGAAACTTTAAAAATAACTCTTCAATATTGAATATATTTTGGCGTGAGTTGGAGAGTAGTAGGTCAGTATTTAAAATATAAAAGAAAGCATACATCAAACAAGTTGTGCTTTAGGCACAACTAAAACAATTGAGGCTTCTGTGTTGGCTGCACCTATCATTTTGATTAGTACTCAGTTTTCCAAGAACAATCATATACCACGAATGCTAGAAGCCCCGAAGAAGCACATTTTTATTTTAACTTACAACATAAGCCTTGGACTTTTTTGAAAAGTGCCTCCAAAGACTGAAATACTGAACTATTGCATACACTGGTTTCCTTTGCCAGTGGCCTTTGGAAGAGCTGCCGCAGGTCATCCACTTTGTCAATACTTTTTCCGGAAGCCACCTGGAGTAGGTATGCTTCTCTTCATCTGCTTGCTCCACAAAATTCTTCCAGTGCATGCCTAAATTTTCAATTTCTTCTCCAACCTCACGTTCTCAGATTGCCTCATGATCACTTCCAGGCCATCTCTGGAATGAGTCACTGGATTTCCCAATGATTCTCTTTCCCAACCAGTGAGCTTCCTGTTAGCACTTCAACATGGTCAGTCTGACAATCATTTGGGTTATGGACGCACAATGTCAAATCACCCATTGCTCTCTGCAGATGGACAACAATTTCAAATCCAGTCCAAGTAACCAAAAGTGCAAATTCTAATAATTAATATATTACTTACATCTTACTTAATATATTTCCTGTATACACTATTTTGCTGATAGGTTGTAGCTTTCTTTTCTATACCCAAGCCAGGGGAAAAAAAATATACCTGAAACATATGCATTTAATCTTGCTTAACAATATAACAATACATGTGTATGTATGCTTGCACACATCCATATGCACATTCAATTGAGATGAATAGCCAAATGTGTTGCCTGTACAGTTGAGGTTTTTAACTGAAGTATAAAAACATCTTCTAAATTAAGTCCGTTTTGATTCTAACTCACTCTGATTTGGATGGAAAGAATGCTGTATAAAGACACCAGTCCATTTATGGTTGGTTCTTAAGCACACGGCGATGAATGCTTTGCTTGTGCCAACATTTAAAGAAGCCTACGCAAGATTATATTGGTCTCACGATAGTCCGGCTCTCAACCGATTTGTTGGCTGCAGAAAATTTGGCATTCAAACAAAACAATTTATTTGCATGCTGAAGCAAAACGTATAAAACAAATTAATCTTAATTTCACTTGTGATTTTTACATTAAATAACCACCAAAAATCTTAAAAACAACTATTTTTATTATTTCAATTATCTCATTCATTACATAACAAACATCAATGGATCAGTGTAGCATGCTCCCTGTGCAAGCAAAGAGTGCCTGGTATATTTATTGAGAAGAACTATTCCCTTTACAGTTAGAAGTCTTAGTTTGTCATATATAACCAGTTCACTGGGTCTGAAATTTTGGTATTTTACAGTGGATTTAAAAAAAAGGTAGTAAAGGAACCTTGCTGTATATTCTATGTCTGCTGGAGAAAGTGATATATATATAAGACAATGTTGAGTCTAATCCTCAGAGAGTATATTGAATTCTGAAATCAGAGTGCAAACTGAGAAATCAGAAGGGATATGGACATGTGAACAAAATTTGTCATGAACAACATTCATTTTAATAATGTCATGGAGCAATATATCACAGGCCCTCCAGCCCTTCATGTACACGCTGACCATCAAACAACATTTATTTTCTTCTTCAGGAATATGGTCTCGCATGAAATCGACTGAGAATCCTGTGAACATATCCCTGGTACAAATCTGTTGGAACCATTTATAAAGTGCAAATCATCACACAGGAATATTGATGGAGAATCAAGTCAATGGCCTGGATTTTGTGTTCAGCACTGAAGGAATGGGTTCCACTACTGGCATTAAAGAAAGATATCCCTGCTGCACAGGATTAATTGCAATCTAGTTTTCCACTTGGCCCCTACAGGGGGATGTGCTGTCCAAAGAAGTCAAGTCATTGAGCCACTAATCAGGCAATCAGATTGTAGAACTCTCAATGGAAGTAAAAAATATAGGAGCTGAATTAATTTGTTTTTTTTCATTTCACACAAAGTAATATAAATATTGGACATTCCCAAGAAATTATTGAAAAAGCTGAAATGTCATTAACTTTAACCAAACCAAATGAAAAAATAGTTTTTAATGTTCACAAAACAATGATGGGACCCCCTTTACATGGAGTTGAAGGAGTGATGCTTTATGGGCAGAAAAATATTCAGTCATAATCATGACTTCCAACTATGTTAAAGATTCAGTAATGGCTCACCCACCGCTGCTCCCGTGTTATTTTATGGTAATGTAAAATAACGCAGGTGCATTGTACATAAAGAGCCAATAATGCATAAAGAGCTCCCATTAAATGATCATTGTATCTGTGGAACTCCCTGCAATGCAGCCTGTGGAGATGCAGGGTAATATTGAGAGCAACCTCCAGATTCCTGCTTTAACTACATGTGTGCAACTTCCAGAAGTTGCTGTTACGTACAAGGTAAACATGAACATTTTTTTCAGGCACCGGAACTCCAAATTATGGACCTTGATGTCCACTTCATTCATCCAGATCAGGTGAGTGTGGGTGGGCAGGGACCTGGGCAGCACCTCTGCAAGTCTGAAGAAGGGTCTTGACCCAAAACATCCCCCATTCCTTCTCTCCAGAGATTCTGCCTGACCCACTGAGTTATTCCAGCTTTTTGTGTCTATCTTCTGCAAGACAAGCCTGGTCCAGTGACATCTGGCCAATTCTCAACAATGTGCTTACATTTGAAATGCCTGCCAGCATTACAGTTGCCAACTGAGAGAGAATATGAATGACCACTGTTGGAAGATACAACTGTTGGAATCTCACTGGCTAGTTTTAGAAAGGGAATAGTCATAGAGTTGTAGAGTACAATACAGAAACAACTCATCCATGTCAACCAAGTTGCCAAATCAAGCTAATCCCATTAGCCTGAGTCTGACACGTGTTCCTCCAAATCTGTCCTATGTATGCATCTGTCCAGGTGCCTTTTAATGTTTGCCATTGTACCTAACTTTACCACTTCCTCTGGCAGTTCATTTTATATATTAATATCATCATCTGAGTGACAAAGTTGCCCCTCAGGTCACTTTTAAATCTTTCCCCTTACCGAGAACCTGTGTCCTCTAGTTTTAGACTCCCCTCCCCTAGAGAAAATACTGTGATTATTCACCTTATCAATGCCCCTAAAGATTTTACCTATCTTCATAGGTTTACTCCTTAGCTTCCTACGCTCCCTGAGAATAAAGACCCAGCCTATGCTGCCTCTCCTTATAACTCAAACCCTCCAGACTCGGTTACATCCTCATAAATCTTTTATTGTGCCCTTTCGAATTTAATGATAATCTTCCACTAGCTGGGCAACCAGAACTGTACACGGTACTCCAAATTATTTTGGATGACTGCAAGTTAATTTTATTTTTATTTTTGCAAGGAAACAGTTAGGAAACTAAAATGTTCTACATAGCAAAATTAATAGCATATAAAATGACAATGCAAAGCAAAACTGAACAAAGGGTTAAACTTACATTCATAATTTATTAGATCAGAAAGGAAGATGGGAATTCAGAGATTGAATTTCACTGAAATTTTGGTGTAAAGCCATCTAGTGACCTGAATGTGTAAATACAGTGTGATTATACATACAGAAGCAAAGCCCAGAGATACATATTTTACAACGAGAACAATTCCGCTGGAAGAACTGTTGTCAGGTTGAGAATATTGTCATGTGCACATGCATTATATAATAATAATAATAATAATAAACTTTATTTCAGACCCACGGTCCAGATAAGGAACAACATGACATAAAAATACATTGAATATAAAAACATCATAAAATACATATAAAATCTTAGTATATCACATAAAAACATCATAAATTATATATTAAATCAATCAATCAATTACTTTATTGTCATTCAAAATTACACCAACTAATGCAAGTCTGAATGAAATTTTGTTGCATCTGGCTCACTGCAACGAGCTAAAATAAATTTCTGAGAAGAAAGTTAATGTGCTGTTAACTGCCCCCATTGATCTCACATAATCAGAGATATTTCCTTCCCTACTGCCTCTGCTACTAACAACCAACTTTCATTCCCAGTGCTGGCGAAGGGTCTTCAATCTGAAATATTAACTGCTTCTCTTTCCACAAATGCTGACTATTTTGTTGTGCATTTTTAGCTGTTGATTATCACTTTCATTTCTCTATATATTTCTTATTTCCAACATCTTGGGTCTTTTGCATTAATACTGGGGAAGAGTGATTGAAATTTGACAAATTTTGTGTTGATTGTATTAGCTCAGCATATTCAGCAAACCAGAGAAGCCCCAATGGTATATATTTTAACCAACTTCTTATTACCCCAAATCCACACTGGATTTTTGTGGCTTTGAATTACATTTGAAATAACATTAAAATGTCTTTGAATGTCTAAGTAAATAACATTGAAGGGAAGTCCACTAGCTACTTTAGGAAGACCTCAGATAAAACAAATCATTACTTTGGATCAAAACCAGCTTTCTTTCAGGTTTCTCACAGGACCCCTATGTTGAATCTGAAATTATATATAATATGGTGCCTACTGCTGCTGCAGAACAGTTATTCCAACAAAACCATAAATAACTATTTGTGGATTACATTTAATGATATAAATCTTAATTGGGTAGTTTTGGAATTAGTGTGGTTTGGCAGTTAGTTTGTCCAAATGTTTGTGCACCAAATACAGAGTTTTTTTCTTTCAACTGCTAACTTTACGTGACAAGGATGAGAAATATCTGATAGACTCCATAAAATTGATTTTGGTACTGATTTTGGATGATCAGCCATGATCATATTGAATGGCTCAAAGGGCTGAAAGGCCTACTCGTGCACCCATTTTCTATGTTTCTATGTAATTCTAATAGCTCACCTTTAATTGGCGCAGTTTTACTTCCTGAGATTATTACCAGGTTAGACTGTCAATGCAGATTATCTCTTTGTGGTCAGCTGATGTGGGTTTTGAAAGCATTCACAGCTTATACAGTGGGTATTAGTTGATCATGTATGACTCTGACATGCTTCTTGAGTCAAATGAAAATTAAGAACTCTGTAGATTCTCTTTTGTTCTTTTCTGGAAAATGTATCAGTAGAATTGCAGAGATATCAGGGAAATTGCACTGCCCTTACCCCAAAGGAAGTACTATCAATACTCTTTCTATTCCACCAGAAGCCTAACCACCCTTTCAGTGGAACAGAGCTGGAAAATTTGTCCAATTATTTTGTGTTGTGAAATTATGATTGCAGATCCTGGGACTCTCAGGTTGCACTTCGCGTTGGCCATGTGTGCATTTCAAGTGACATATTAATATAATCTAGACTATCATATTAGCGCTGAGGTAATGCTGTCTTGCTATCTTTTAGATGAGCAATTAAGTAGAGGACATGCCTACTCTCTAGTGGATGAATTTCAGAGACGTGTGACAATTTCATAAGGTATTGGATAGATATCTATCCTCAAATAGTTATCAATAAATGCCAGCACTAAATAAGACACTAGTTACATCCAGTATGAGTAGAGCTTACAGTTCTGGTCATGACAAAAAATATGATTACATCATAGAGGATACACAGGAAATGTTTGAGGTTGTTAATAAAATCAGAAAATTGTGGAACTGCTCAGCAGATCAGGTAGCATCTGTGGAGTTAACAATTCAGATTGATAAACTTTCCATAGACATTGTCTCGCTTGTTGAGTACTTCTAATATCTTTTTATTTGATGACCGTGCCAAATTAATCTCAATGCATGCTTCAATGTGCTTTGGGGCATATAAGTTGCAAACCTCTGCTATTTGGCTGTGATTTGAAAAAATGCTGCAATTTCGACATTAACCCTGTGAGAAGAACATATTTGTTTTTCTCAGGGGATACCAGAGATACTGCATATGGAAAGAAGCAAAATCAACAAGGTTGCTGTGGTGGTTAACCATAACTTCCTTCATTTTAACTGTGATGCCCTCAGTGCAAAAGGCTTAGATGGGGCAGAATTTTAATACGTGTATCGCAGATGGTTTCTTGAAGCGGTATGTACTTAGTCCAACTAAAAGATTGACCAGATTGGGTCTTGTATTGGGAGTTAAACATGGCCAAGTGACTGGCATTTCAACGGGAGTGCATTTGCATTAGGGTTAGGGTTCACAACTCCTTAAGGTCTAGTATAGTTATGAATAAGGATAATTTGGACATTGTGAGAAAGTACTAAATCAGGATAGGGCGAATTATAACGTTATTAGGCAGGAGCTAGGGAGAGTAAATTGGGAGCAGGTGTTATTGGGTAAGTTCATCTCTGACAAGTAGGAGTCATTTAAAGAGCAGCTGATCAGAGTTCAGGACTGGCATGTTCCAGTGAGGAGGAGGGGCAAACATGAAAAGATAAGGGATCATTGGATGTTGTACATTTTGTTAAAAAGGAAAAGAGACCATGTGGACATTTAGGAAGATAAAATCAGACAGGTCCTTTGGGGAATATAAAGAAAGCAGGAAATAAGTTAAGCAGGGAATTAGAAAGGCTAGAATGAGCCATGAAATGTCATTTGCAAATCAGATTAAAGAGAATCCCATGCCTTTTTATACATACATTCAGAACAAGAAAGTATCTAGGGAGAAGGTGGGACCTCTCAAGGATAAAGGAGTTAATTTATGCATGGAGTTGGAGGATAAAGGCGAGGCACAAAATATATACTTTGCATGGAGAAGGAAATGGAGGATTGCAAGTTCAGTGTGGGGTACACTAATATGCATTTTGAGGTCCTGAAGGAGGCCATATTTGGTCAATTGATTAACATTAAGGTGGATAAATCCCCAGGGTGTGATGGGATCTATTGTAGGTTATTGAGAGAGGCAAGAGAGGAGATTGCTGGGGCCTTGATGAAGATCTTTGTATATGGGTACTGTCTGTATGGAGTTTGTACAGTACGTTCTCTCCATGACCTGCGTAGGTTGTCTACAGGTGCTCTAATTTCTTCCCACATTCCAAAGACATACAGGTTTGTAGGCTGAGTGGCTTGGTAAATTTGTAAATAATCCCTAATGTTAGTGTGCGGGACAGCGCGGATTCGGTGGGTCGAAGGGCCTGTTTCCGCGCTGTATTTCTAAACTAAAACTAAACTAAATATGCACGTGAAAAAGCTGAGTATAGAGTGATATGGACAACATGCAGGCTAAAGGGAGTAGTTCACTTTGGCATCATGTTCAACACAGATATCGTAGGTAAAGAACAGACCATGCTGTACTGGGAATTGTGCAATGAGATTGTACAAAGGAACACCTAGCAGTCTTGTTATATGTGGTTATTCTATAAAATAATCAAATTCATCATTAAGATGGGGAATGAATCAGCGAATCAGCTACCAGCTTAATGAATCCAAACAAGGAAACTGTGAAGATGTGAGGCACTAACTGATTATGATAAATTTAGAAATGTATTAAGTGGGTTGATGGTGAATAATATCTATAGAATGTGTATATGAATCTCAACAATGAATCATTCCTATTTGGCATAAAAATAAATCAGAAAAGAGCGTTCAACCATAGCTTGCAAAGTCCAGATTGTATTGTTCCAATGAGGAGCCGTGTAAAATTACCAATAGAAGGACTGGGAGGAATTCAGATGTCACCAAATAAAGATAAAAATATTGATTCAGTGGGTATGAGAGTAATTTTACAGGAAACCATAAAAATCTTCCATCAATATGTGAAGAGAAAATGGTGAGAGGAGGTAAATGTATGTTGCCTACAGAAAGAAAGAGAATTATAAATGGAATTAAGTAAAGACAGAACAGTTAAACACACAATTTGGTTCTGTCTTTACAAAGGAAGACACAATCTCCCAGATAGGTTAGGGAATCGGTATCCGTACGCGGTGCCGACAGACAAGAGCCGAAGCATAGAAGGGACGCCTAAATGCAAGCTAACCAAAAGCGCGGGACGCCTAAACGCCTAGTTTAGGAGGAGAGAAGAGGCTAGAGAGAGGAGGAGGAGAGAGAAGGGAGAGAGAGCGGGGGGGGGGGGGGGGGGGGGCGACGGGAGCGTGGGGTTCATTTTCCCACACAAGCCACAGGTGACTGGGCAATCTGAACCCAAGCACCAAGTTGAAAGCGGCCGAAGGTGCGCATTCCTCGGGCCAGCCCCCACTCTCCCACGGCCACCCTCCGCGGGCTGTGGGTCGGGTGGAGCGGAGGTTTGGGGCAATGTTCATGCCTTCACGGTGATGTGATGGACGCGTGGGTCTGGACCAATCGCTGACTATTCCCGCCTCCCAGCAACGCCAAGTCCGTTATTGGACTTTTCTGTTGAGTGGGAGTCGGTCCTTTGGCCTGTAGGCGACGCCGCCTTTTGGGTAGGTGGCGTATTGACTGAGCGGCCATTTTGCTTTTAGGCGACACAGCCTTTCAGTTCGTAGGCATTTAGGCGTCCCGCGCTTTTGGTTAGCTTGCATTTAGGTGTCCCATCCTTTCGGTTAGTAGGCGTTTCGTGTTCGGACTACTTCGGCTCATTCGCATTTCGTCCTCGTTTCTATTCGGTTCTTTGTCTTCGGCTCCTTTGCTTCGGCCTCTTGTCTGTTGGCACCGCGTTCGCACACGTAGGGAATCAATGCTCTAGAGAGAGGGAGACGCTATCTTAAGAGCTAGTTCTCTCTTGAAAGTATCCAGAGAACCGGCCTCCACCGCCCTCTGAGGCAGAGAATTCCACAGACTCACAACTCTCTGGGTGAAAAAGTGTTTCCTCATCTTCGTTCTAAAAGGCTTACCCCTTATTCTTAAACTGTGGCCCTTGGTTCTGGTCTCCCCCAACATCAGGAACATGTTTCCTGCCTCTAGCGTGTCCAAACCCTTAATAATCTTAAATGTTTCAAGAAGATTTCCTCTCATCCTTCTAACTTCCAGAGTATACAAGCCCAGTCGCTCCATTCTCTCAGCATATGACAGTCACGCCATCCTGGGAATTAACCTTGTGAACCTAGGCTGCACCCCCTCAATAGCAAGAATGTCCTTCCTCAAATTTGGAGACCAAAACTGCACACAATACTTCAGGTGTGGTCTCAGTATGGCCCGATACAACTGCAGAAGGATCGCTTTGCTCCTATACTCAACTCCTCTTGTTATGAAGGCAAACATGCCATTCGCTTTCTTCACTGCCTGCTGTACCTGCATGCTTACTTTCATAGACTGATGAACAACGACCCCCAGATCCCATTGTACTTCTCCTTTTCCCAACTTGACAACATTTTGATAATAATCTGCCTTTGTGTTTTTGCTACCAACGAGGATAACCTCACATTTATCCACATAAAACTCACATTGACTTCAGTTTTACCAGGAATCCTATGCCTAATGATTAAATTCTGCCTTGATGTACTTTCATCTCTCTCTGAAAATTCAGTGCTTTAGTCCAATTTGAAGCAAGGTTGTGAAGAAGTCTGGTGCTAAATGGTCCTGGAAGAACCCACATTGGCAATTGAGCAGTTTATTGGTGGAATGTGCCACTAGATGACATTGTCAATGATAATTAGCCAACAATTAACTTGATTGAATTTACCCACATTTAGTATGCTGTTAAACTGAAGAGAGAGAGATGCACATGGATTTGCACTGAGTATGACGAAAAATCAGCATGAAACATGCTGTAAACAATTGTGCTGTTCTGAGCAACGTGGCATGTCATTCAGTGCTGTGTATGAGATGCACTACTTGTTACCTCATGATTTGTTGAAGAAGGACCTTGACCCGAAATGCCACTTATTCCTTTTGTCCAGAGATGCTGCCTGACCCACTGAGTTACTCCAGCATTTTGTGTATATCTAATTGTTTACTGGATGCCCAGAGCTGAAATGCTATCATCCCCTTTAGGATGTGCAGCTGCCTTTATATATCATGAAGGTACCTGATATTATGTACTGAAATTAGGTGAACTATCAACCACTAGTGGAAACATTCCTCATGATAACTGAGTGCTTCTCTCCTCTCCATGTACTTGGCATAAGTGATTAGTCCAGCCGTTATGCTGGGCCAGGAGTGAAGTCCATCCAAGCCTCCACAGTGTGGTCAAAAGCAATGATGGAAATGGGGGGGGGGGTATGCAGGGGGATGCCGTTCCCCTAGTTTTCAGTTTCCAGTTTCCATCCTGTGCGTGAATTTGCAGCTTTATCCTGCGCTACTTAATCCAAGGGCGATTCAACGAGCGGACAGACGGACGAAAGCAACGATCATAGAGCGGAATAGATGACATTTCGGGACGAGACACTTCTTCAGACTGCGTCAGGGGACAGAGGAGCAAGAGAGATAGACGGTACTAAGGACAAATGAATGGAAGATACACCTATATCTAGGTATGTTACAAAACTTACCTTCAGCGGCGCTGCAGTTCTGCCACTGGCCGTGTGCGCGACTTTGGTGCCTTTGAGAGAGGGGCGGGTTTAAAATGCCAGAGGGGCGTGGTTTTCCCCAGCCTGTTGAAGTCGATCTTTGTCAGGCTCTTTAGCTGCTGAAGAATAATCGATCCAACTTGCGTTTTATCAAGTTTTTTAAAAACATCAAAATTGTCACCTGCAGCTGAGAAAATAAAGATGATTTGTGCGTGAAGAAGCCATGACCAAAGCAAAGATACTAGAGCGGAGATGGAAGCCGGTTACAGGAATGGTGCTGAAGATTACACATGACCCTACTACAGCTTTTTCGTTGAGTGGACTATCTTGCTCCGCTATAGGATCTCTGGTTTCCAGTCTCCATGAGATGGAGAGTGTGGAGGAAAGTGGCAGTCCACATCTTTCACCAGCTCATTGGAACTTTTCCCAGTTGCATAATGACTGTCTAAGAACTTGGCCCTCATCAGACCTGGCATCTCTCCGCTGTAAACGGAGTTTATCTCCTGGACGCTCAACTCGTAGACCACCGGCTCCTTCCTGAAGCGGATATCAAACAGCTGTAAACCGCTGGCGGGACTGTGGCGGAACGCGAACTCCCAGTCAAAGTAGCGAACGTGGTTGTTTACAACGTGGTACCTTGGTCCACATGGCTCGAACTTGAGGGGGCTGTAGGTTTGAAACACTCTGCCGAGGTCTCAGCGAGGCTTGATTGGGATCCGAATCTGTCCTTTGGATCTCTCTCGCTCTCTTACTCCCTCTTTCTCACCCTCTCGCCTTGTCTTTTGGCATTTGGAATCATTTGGCATTTTGCGGGGATGGCTGCATCTGCGTTTCCTTTCTGTTGGGGGGGAACCTTGGCCTGTGGCGGCTCCTGGTCCATTCCCTCTGCGGGTGCCGCCTGGCCTGCTGAGTTCCTCCAGCAATCTGTGTTTTTTGTTTGGCTCTGGAGTTGAAGGTGGACATGGGGGGGCTGGGGTGGCTCAGCGGGACAGGCGGCGGCTCTGAGGATATGCGTGGCGTTTTGGGTCGAGATCCTTCTGCAGACAATCACAAGTACTCTCACCGACGAGAGTTCAGTTCCATCTGAAGAAGGGTCTTCTCTCCAGAGTAGCTGCCTGTCCTACTGAGTTACTTCAGCTTTATGTCTAACTTCAATTTCAAGAGTTAAATAAAAAACCCAGAGTGCTGGAGGAACTCAGCGGGCTAGGCGGCATCCGTGGATGGCATGGATTATGAGTTGTTTCGGGCCAGGGTTCTTCTTCAATAGGAAGGAACTGCAGATCAAAGGCACTAGAGCGGATACTAGTATCTTTGCTGAAGATCAGGCATGCTATTCTTCCGATTTAAATTGTAATTCTGATTTTATTGTTTTCCTATTTTCAATTTTTTGTGCCCGATTTTTTGGCGGCCAATCAACCGCTGTTTCTAAGGGGGTTGCGTCCAATCACCGACCAACTTCCCTTACAATTCCCGTCCAATCAACAAATCGGTCTCCTCCCGTCCAATCAGCCGCTGTCTCCAAGGGCATTGTGTCCAATCACATGATGCGCTGGTCACTCGGCGGCCAATCAGAGAGAGGCAAGAAAACAGCTATGACATATAACACATAATAAACTATATTATAAATACACATTAAACAAGTGATGCATTCTTCTACTCTTACATGGGTATGATCGCACATTAAAAAAAAATCACCCCCCTCCTTCCCAACCTCAGCCTCATGGATCATAGAGTACCCCAAGTTCCTAAAAACCATTTCCATCACTGGTCAAAAGTAAAATTCTGTGGATGGATACAGGAAACCAGAAATGAAAGCAGCAAATGCTGAAAAAACTCAGCTCATCAGAAAGTTTTGGTTGTGGGAGAAGTGCTATTAGCATCTTTGACAAATGACTTTCATCACAGCCTGTTGACAAGAAACATTAGGCCTGTTTCCTGCAGCATGATCTCTGGCTTGTGTCAGATTATGTAATAATTTGCAAGGTATCTCAGTGGTGGGTTGTAACCATCATCTGTCACATGTATTTATTTGGATGCTACCCAGAGACGAGGAAAATGCAATCATGAAAAGAAATTTGAGAAGATGGCCATTTTCACAAGAGTTTAGAAGAATAGCCTGAAAGATTAAGAGGTTTTTGGATAAATTGTCTTTTCCACCTGGCAAAGTTTTAAAATTTGATTAAGAAGGTAATTTGTGAGGAAAAATCCAGAGTCTACCATTGGAGATAAACAGTGGAATAATATAGTAACAATATAGTAAAATGTGAGGTTATGCACCTTGACAGCAAGTAGAAAAGGATAATACTTTCTATATACAGAAAAGCTATCAAGATTATTGGAAGAATCTTGCTGTGCTGGTTTATGAGAAGAATAAAGCAATTAAAAAGACAAATGGCATTTATCATAAGTGGGTTGGAGTGAGGATGTCTTTCTGATGCTGTGCAGAGCTTTGGTGAGATCTAATTTGAAGTAATGTGTGCAGATTTTGTCTCCATAACAAATAAATTATATACTTGCCCTGGGGTAGAAGTAGAATGAATTTACATGAACGTTTCTTAGAATGGGGGGGGGGCTATTCTTTGAGGAGAGTTTGCGCAAAAAGTTTTGCTGGAGTTCAATTTATAAGAGGAGAATTCATGAGGGGTTGAATCAGTATGAATTGAGAGGGTATTTTGTCAAGCTAGACAGTTCACAACCAAATCTCAAGATGTGGGGTTTGAAGGGATATGGACCTGAGGCTCAGATCAGCCAGAATCAGGTTGAATGGCAGAGGTTGAACCTTCAGCACAAGCTTCATTAAAACCTGGGAATCCACTTCCACAATTTGAGTTCAATAGCTATTTCATTTCGGAGTCACGTGAGTGACTTCGTGAAGAACCTGCCAGCATGCATGCGCGACATATCGTCGCTACGCATTGCAGTCGACGGCTGGAGGTGGAGCGCGGCTCACCACCAGCCCTTCATACGGGCCACTCAGGTAAGTACAGGCAACCTTGAGCTGGTTGTCCCTGCTGTTTTGAGTATTTTTTCTCTCCAACAGGGACATGGATAAGAGGAGTACGGGCCGCAGGATGTCCGAAAGGAGTCGCCGGCCACCTATCCCGGAGCTCTCTTCAACGGCAGTACCCGCTAGACGGGCCGGGAAAAAGGCGCGTAAATCGGGGAGCCCTGTATTCACAGGACCCGACCCACTGACACAGCTGAGCACAAGCGGGGTTCCCGCAGAGCAGGAAGTCGGTACAGCGCCGGAGCAGGTAGACCCTGACTCCATTTCATTATCACCAACAGGATCATTGGCTGATGCGAGCAAACGGGTTTCACGTGCTGCTGCACGGCCCTTCTCCCTGAGCCCTCGTGGAAGAGCCAGGGATAGAGCTCGACACCCTAGCCCTTTTCGGGCAGAGGTTTCACCAGAGGCCGCTAGATTGCGGACTGGTGGATTAGCGAGACCCGAGTCCACTGGCAGACCAGGGAGGGCCAGTGTAGACTCACCACCTAGTTGGACCAGGAGGAGTCACACAGGTGGAGTCTCGCCACGGTCACCGCATCCCCCGTTGGTGGCAGGACTGGACCGTATGCCGTCTGGGTCCAGGAAAAGGACAGTTGGCAAGCCCGCGCGGATGTCGGGTCACCACGCTGCGGCGTTGGGTGCCGACTTCACACCGCATATGCCCTTAGAGGCAGCCAAAAGGAGACGTATGAGCAGATCCGCGCGGGAGTCGTTCAGTTTCGCTGAGGCGGCTGGAAGTGACTTTTCGTCTCGGCACCGAGATTACCTCGACGAGGTACGGGCCGATGATAGGAGCCTCAGAAGTTCCTTTGGGCATGAGGACTCTGACCGCCCATTCACGCATGACGAAGGGCGTATTGATCGGATGGAGAGGATTATGGAACAAATCCTGCAGCAAAATCAAAGGCGGGAAACATTCAGTTCCAGGGGACTCATGGACATATCCCCATCATCAATGGATAGCATGAGGCAGCCAGAAGAAGAGGAGATCTTGGTACACGCACCAGTAGCACCTGAGGTCCCTCAGGAAGAACTCCTGGATGTGGCAGCCAAGTTTGCGTTACCCGAATCATCGGGACAACCCCTCAATACCAAAATGGCCGCTACCATTGATTTCCTCACCAACCATCAACTACAGGAGCAGGTCCTTGCGGAGGCCATGAACAGACGCAAGGCACCGAGTAATTGTAACTCGCTCAATGTGCCTATTGTGAACATGCCTATTTGGGGCAATATTAGCCCGGGCATTAGAGCACAGGAAGTGAAGCTACAAAGAATCCTGAAACTGCTCACATCTGGGATTACCGCTTTTGCGAGGTCGGTGGACGGTGTGGACTTGAACACCAAACAGGAGGATGCTCTGGCACTGCTATGCAACACGCAATATGAAATAAATGCGTTTTGGAAAAGCATCATCAAGCCTACATTAAACCCCAAATTTGCGGGGCTATGCAGAGCACCCCCAACACCACCACCCAGACAGCTACTCGGAGAAGACCTCCCGAAGCAGGTCAAGGATTTAGATGACCATGCCAAGACAGTGGGTCTTATGAGGTCACACACCTTGACCAGAGAAACGGCCAGGAAAACATCATATTTCAGGCCACGAGGTCAAACCGAAAGGCCAGCAAGGACCTACGTTCTGGCGCCTCCACAATACCAACAGTCTCAACAGCCCAGGCCTTTTTTAGGGCAAGGCCCGCAGTGGCCAGCATGGAAGATGCGGGCTCCGCATCACCAGCACAACCCAGCACATCCACGTCCCACCAAACATGTCAGGGACCGCCGATAACCATGAAGGTAAGGCGGTCTGGATTTCATGCACTTGCATGTCTAACCTCACATGTTGGGGGTAGACTACGGTTTTTTAAGGAGGCATGGGAAACCATCACCTCAGATGAGTTTATCTTACAAAGTATTCAAGGCCATGAGATTGAGTTCATAAATGGTCAAATTCCTCCACCTCAGCATATGCCGAATCGCAAATTTGCACTTTCCAGGAAGGAAACAGCAGTAGGCTAAGCTGAAATCTTGAGACTACAAGGGAAAGGCGTGACAGAAAGAACTATACACGAACCAATTGAATTTGTATCCAACATATTCACAAAAACCAAGAAAGATGGTGGATGTCGGGTCATTATAGATCTAACCCATTTGAATACTTTTGTAAAATATACCCATTTCAAAATGGACACGTTCGAAACAGCCAAATCTTTGATTTCTGAGGGCTGCTTCATGGCATGCATTGATTTAAAAGATGCATACTATTCAGTATCCATTCAGAACATCACAGGAAGTTCTTGAAGTTTACCTGGATGGATCAACTTTGGCAATACAAAGCTTTGCCTAATGGGCTTACCACAGCCCCCAGATTGTTTACTAAATTACTCAAGCCAGTGCTGGCAAAACTGAGGAGGCAAAATCATACGGTTATGGCTTACCTGGATGATATCCTAATCATTGGGAATACACTGGAATCAGCAAAATTGGCAGTTTCAGCCACTGTGGAAATATTTCAAAAAATGGGATTTATTATCCATCCAGATAAATCAAAGTTCTGTCCTTCACAGATCATGGACTATCTGGGATTCATGGTGGATTCCAATCGCATGATTGCCACCATACCAACTAACAAAGTTGGGGATATCATTCAAGCATGTAAGAATCTGGTCTGCGCCAGTATACCATCAATTAGACAAACTGCTAAGGTGATTGGGAAAATCGTAGCAGTTTTTCCAGCTGCTCAATTCGGACCTTTACATTATCAAAATTTGCAAAGATCCAAGATTTCAGCGTTAAAATTGAATGCTGGACATTTTGATAGACCTATGCAGCTGCCCCTTAAGGCAAAAATTGAGTTACAATGGTGGATTGATAATATCCATAACTCATTTAAACCCATCATTGTGCCTCGTCCGGTGGTATACTTACAAACAGACGCAAGCTCCCATGGCTGGGGAGCTACGGACAACTACACTAGTTGCGGAGGCAGATGGGACACCCTTGAATCTACCCTGTTGTTATCACAAGGGATAAATTATTTGGAGATGCTAGGAGCATTCCACGGACTTAGAGCTTATTGTTCAAACTTTACTGACACTCATGTCTGTCTCCAAATAGACAATACCACTGCGGTGGCATATCTAAATCATATGGGCGGTACCAGGTCAATTTCATGTGATGAATTGGCAAATACAATTTGGCTCTGGTGCATACAACGGAATATTTGGATTTCAGCTACCTATTTACCAGGTAAGCTGAATACAGTGGCGGACACCAGGTCACGGAAATTTAATGACAACATCGAGTGGATGTTAAATCCCCAAATATTCGCCAAAATTACAGCCAAATTTGGTAAACCGGATATTGACCTTTTTGCGTCACGGTTGAACCATCAGGTACCAACATACGTATCATGGGAACCAGATCCTGGGGCAATGGTGATGGACGCTTTCTCGCTAGACTGGGGGAAATGGTTTTTCTATGCATTTCCTCCATTTTGCCTCATCAGTCGGGTATTGCGGAAAATCCAGCTAGATGCTGCTAAAGGCATTTCTTGTCATACCCGACTGGCCTACTCAGCCATGGTATCCGGTGGTCCTTGATATGATCAGTCAACCATGGGTCCTCTTAGAGGGTTGCCCACAATTGGTGACGAACCCTGTTTCAGGGGAACAACATCCCTGCCATAGTCACTTGAAATTATTGGCTTGCAGGTTCTGAACAGACCATTACTGCAGTATGGTCTCTCATCAAGGACAATGGATACAATTGGAGCATCATGCAGGGAGTCCACAAGACGGCAATATCTAACGCATATCAGGAAATGGGAAACCTACTGCGGCCGCTTGAACATTGCATATGACTCCGTTACAATCACAGATGTGCTGGAATACCTTGCGGGGTTGCATCATGACCAACACCTCAGCTACAGTGCCATCAACAGCGCCAGGAGTGCGCTATCATTCTACCTCAATATTGAGGTAGGATCCAATAAACTGGTGTCCAAACTTATGCGGGGAATATTTAATTCCAATCCGCCAAGACCCCGTTACAACGTCACCTGGGACATTGGGAAAGTACTAACCCTACTCAGGATGTGGTCGCCCATGGCTGGGCTTGAATTCGACAAACTCACCCTTTTAGCTGGTGATGTTATTGGCACTCACTTCAGCACAAAGGGTACAGACACTTCATAAGGTCAAGATTGACAGAATGATCTCTACCCCAGAGAAAGTAATCTTCTTTGTTGATGAATTACTTAAGCAGCATAGAACTGGATACACAGGGCTGCAGCTGGAGTTTCCAGCATACCCCGCTGATGCTAGGCTATGTTTAGCCACCCATATCCGTCACTATATAAGAGTGACGCGGAAATTAAGGGGAATGGAAAAATACCTGCTAATCAGCCACAAAAAACCTCACCATAGAGTGACGGTACAGACGATCTCCAGATGGCTCAGGATCGTCTTGAACGAAGCAGGTTTTGAATCCCATTCTTTAAATCCCATTCCAACAGGGCTGCATCAACGTCGGCGGCAAAGGTCATGGAGGTGCCCATGGACCATATTCTTGCCACAGCAGGATGGGCCAGTGAAGCCACCTTTCAACGGTTTTATAATAAACCTGTTACCGCTCCTGTATTGTTCGCAGAGGCCGTGCTGAATGTGGGTCGAGAACATACAGCTACTCCCCAGTGAGGGGTTTTCTTTGTTGTTCTTAATAAATATTATTATTTTTCAGTACAAGCAGTCTGAAAATTTGATTACTCCTATCCATCCTTACAGTGGCGTGTGTGACAGCATGGACGTTGTCCAGGGCATGAAATCACAGAGCTTTGAAGTCTTCATGAAGTCACACACGTGACTCCGAAATGAAATAGTAAGATTAAACGAGAACTTACCAGTTTGAAGTTTGATCTTTATTTTATGAGGAGTTGCGATGAGGGATTTCGTGCCCTCCGCTCCCAACCCTCGATCATGAAGTCAACTGGTAATTAGAGTCTCTTCAATCTTACTATAACAAGTCATTTCTTTGTTTGTTGGTTCTGTGATTCCACACCCCTGCTTTGAAGAATGTCGCGCATGCGTGCTGGCGGGTTCTTCACGAAATCCCTCATCGCAACTCCTCATAAAATAAAGATCAAACTTCAAACTGGTAAGTTCTCGTTTAATCTTACTATTTTAGTTGATTGCAAAAAAGTAGTGCCTGTATGTATTTTTCTGTTTGGCTATGTCTAGATTTTAGACTTTTAGACTTTAGAGACACAGCGCGGAAACAGGCTCTTCAGCCCACCAAATCTGTGCTGACCAATTCATCCTATATACGACCATTGTCCTATACATTAGGGACAATTTTACAACTTAGCAAAGCCAATTAACCGACAAATCTGTATGTCTTTGGAATGCGGGAGGAAACTGAAACACCCAGAGAAAATACTCGTGGTCACAGCGAGAACGCACAAACTCTGAACAGAAAGCATGAGTAGTCAGAATCAAATCCGGGTCTCTAGCGCTGAAAGGCAGGAACTCTACTGTTGCGCCTCTGCGCCGCCCTCTAGGTTAAACCCATATTCCAATCCACAACCTGAAACTCCCACCACCCCCACACCCTCTCCACTTCCACCGGCCCCATCCTCTCTAATCTTACTTGTCTGGTTTGTAACTCAAAATTACACGGCACCTTCAGTTTCAAACTAAACATCTTTTCTTCCAAGGCGAAGAGATGTGCAAAGGAAGCAACGTTATATCAACTTACTCTGTAAACCTCTGTTAAAAATGTGATTGAAGTCGTAAGGAAAATTAATGACATAAATATATAAAATGCATTTTGGATTTCAGCGGTTCCTCAGGGACCGTGGAAATATCATATGTGGAATGCAACCAGTTAGGACTGAATAGTATGAGTTGTAATGTTAGATTGATATCTTGCAATTTTGTTACGCAACTTTAGCGATTTGGAGAGAACTTTCACATTATCTTCAAAGGTTTACCTCCACTTAATAATCTCCTTTGGGCATACCTCTTTTACAGAAAATAGAGTTTTTATTTGCAGTAATTTCAAACTTTTGATAACCTTATGATTTTAAGCTTATGGTAACATCTGGCTGAGTTCAAGTACTTCACTGGATTACAATAAAAGCTTCTTATGGATGATTTGTCTGCTTTAGACAACCTATTAAGATTTGCTTTGGAATTAATCAAATTATAGATTTCTTAACAGCGAGAGACTTTTTTATGGATGGTTCCATAATCAGCAGAAACAGATGTTTATATAAACTTTATATTGCAGTGTAAAGCACATATTATTGGATCATCTACCTATTTTCATACATCTCATCCAACTTTTTTTTTCACTTTTTCCAATTAAGCAAGGTGCACAAGAGGCAATGTATTCAATATCATCACTTTTTTTTGGACAATATTGCAGATATTGCAATTACCTTAATGCTTCCAGGTCTTCCAGCTGTATGATCTGCTCAGTATTTCCAGCATTTTTGGTTTATCCCTCAAATTTTCCGCATCTGCAGTTCCATTTTATTGTTATTAACATTACTCCCTTGGTTTAGTTTAGTTTAGTTTAGAGATACAGCGCGGTAAACATGCCCTTCGGCCCACCGAGTCCACACCGACCAGTGATCCCCGCACATTAACACTACTCTACTCACAATAGGGACAATTTTAAATTTATACCAAGTCAAATACCCTACAAACCTGTATGTCTTTGGAGTGTGGGGGAAACCAAAGATCTCAGAGAAAACCCACGCAGGTCAATTAAATTCAATTCAATCTTTAATTGTGCAGTGTACAGGTCACAGGAGAATATACAAACTCTGTACAGACAGCACCTGTAGTCAGGATAGAACCCGGGTCTCTGATGCTGTAAGGCGGCAGCTCCACCATTACACCACCGTGCCATCCGTATTGTATTTTTTTCTTCTTCTGAGGACATATGGTCAGTCTGATGAATATATGAAGAAAGTTAACAATTTTATATTTTGAAAAGCCAAAAGCAAAATTGCAGATGTTGAAAATCCAAAGTAAAAACATAAAATGCTACAAACACTCAGTGAGTCTGGCAGAATTGGTGGAAAGACAAACTATGTTAACATTCAGGTGGATGACTGATTGTCACAAATGGGAAAGCTTTGAAATGAGGATAGGGAGAGAGAAAATACTAGCAAAGAAGTGAAAAGTTATGAAAATCCACATGCCTTTCTTGTTTAGAACGGGTGTCAGGGGTTATTGGGGAGAAGGCACGGGGTTAGGAGGGAGAGATAGATCAGCCAAGATTGAATACAGATTAGGAAAAGGGGAGATGCAACGAGACCTGGGTGTCATGGTACACCAGTCATTGAAAGTAGGCATGCAAGTGCAGCAGGCAGTGAAGAAAGCAAATGGTATGTTAGCATTCAAAGCAAAAGGATTTGAGTATAGGAGCAGGGAGGTTCTACTGCAGTTGTACAGGGTTTTGGTGAGGCCACACCTGGACTATTGCGTACAGTTTTGGTCTCCAAATCTGAGGAAAGACATTCTTGCCATAGAGGGGGTACAGAGAAGATTCGCCAGACTGATTCCTGGGATGTCAGGACTTTCATATGAGGAAAGGCTGGATAGACTCGGCTTGTACTCGCTGGAATTTAGAAGATTGAGGGGGGATCTTATAGAAAATTACAAAATTCTTAAGGGGTTGGACCAGCTAGATGCTGGAAGATTGTTCCCGATGTTGGGGAAGTCCAGACCATATAACCATATAACAATTACTGCACGGAAACAGGCCTTCTCGGCCCTTCCAGTCCGTGCCGACCATTTATTTTCCCCTAGTCCCATCTACCTGCACTCAGACCATACCCCTCCATTCCCTTCCCATCCATATACCTATCCACTTTACTTTTAAATGTTAAAATCGATCCTGCCTCCACCACTTCTGCAGGAAGATCATTCCACACAGCCACCACTCTCTGAGTAAAGAAGTTCCCCCTCATGTTACCCCTAAACAAGGGGTCACAGTCTAAGGACAAGGGGGAATTCCTTTAGGACCGAGATGAGGAAAACATTCTTTACACAGAGAGTGGAGAGTCTCTGGAATTCTCTGCCACAGAAGGTAGTTGAGGCCAGTTCATTGGCTATATTTAAGAGGGTGTTAGATGTGGCACTTGTGGCTAAAGGGATCAGGGGGTATGGAGAGAAGGCAGGTACGGGATAGTGAGTTGGATGATCAGCCATGATCACATTGAATGGTGATGCAGGCTAGAAGGGCCGAATGGCCTACTCCTGCATCTATTTTTCTATGTTTCTTTGTTTCTATGAATGGCGGAGTAGACTTGATGGGCTAAATGGCCCGACTCTGCTCCTATCACTTATGACCTTATGAAATCATTACTACTTACACCATCACAATTTAAAAGTCTCATTTTTGATACTTCGAGTGCCAGCATCATAGAAAGAAAGAGGCTGCTGCGTCTGCGTCATGATAAACATGTTGTGGTACTCAGTCTGGTGGGTTTTGTCTTGTGCCTGCTCCCCCGACCAGGGACAAGTGCCAACCATTCTCCCTTCCGAGGGAGATCTCCGCTGTCAACCTGACTGATGTCTACATCCCTCCTCAGGTAGACATCATGTTAGCGCTTGATGAATTGTGCACCATGAACAACAGAGATGAAATGGCATATCCCAATACCTCCTACATCCAGGTTAGCTTGAAGAATTAATTACTGAACTACCACCACCACATCACCATCAACACCCATGCATCCAACCCTCTGAACCATTGCATTACCACCATCAGGAACCCCTATCGCTGCATCCCTCGTATGTACTTTGGAAACTCTGACCACCTAGCCGTGCTTCTTCACCCTGCCCACGGACAGAGACTGAAGAATGTGGTACCAACAAAAAGGACTACAAAGTGCTGGTCAAAGGAGGCAGAGGGGCGGTTATGGGATTGCTTTGAGTTGGAGGATTGGTCCATATTCAAGGATTCATTGGTGGACCTGAATGAATATGTCCAGTCATCGGCGACTTCATGAAGAATTATGTGGATGTGTATACTTACAAAATATTCCAAAACTTCCCCAAATTCTCGAGAGCATCAGCAAGGCTTACACGCCAACACCTCCTACAAGGCAAAACCTGATAGCAAAAAAAGAGGCAATGTTGCATCCCTCCCTGATAAGCTGAACGCCTTCTTTACACACTATGAAAGGGACGGCAATGATACACCTCCATGAGCCTCCACAGTCTTTGACAACCTTGTGATCTCAGTCTCTGAGACCGTTGTCAGTGCATCCTTCAAGACAGTGAATCCACCAAAAGCACCAGGTGGTGTATCAAGAGACATTTATTTGTCACATGAACCAATTGGAACAGTGAAATGTGTGGTCACCATACAGCCATGCGAATAAAAAAGACATAAACATCCCCACACAGCGGAATCAAGGTTTCCCACTGTGTGGGAAGGCACCAAAGTTCAGTCATCCTCCTCTGTTGTCCAATGTTGTTCACCCGTGGTCCGGGTTCTCCCGAACCCCTCGCTGTCGCCGCTACGGGCGGCCCGATGTTCAGGCCCGCTCGCCGGCTGATGGGACACCGACGTCAGAACGGGAGAACATTCTCAGCCGCTTGAACTTCCGAATCGGCCACTTCCTACCGGAGACCGCGACTCCTGAAGTCCACAGGCCGAGCTGGGCATAGATTCATGCTGGTGGCCCTTGGCAAAGAGATCCCAGAACTCCACGATGTTGAAGTCAGCGCCGCTCGCTCTGGAAGCTCTGCAAACCACAGATCTGCGATGTTGAAGCAGCAGGCTCAACACTCCGGAGCTTCAAACGGAGATCCAAGTTAGGCATCGCCCGCTCCACAGTGAATCCAGTGCTACACCACTGCTGAAGCTTTGGCCCGGTCCCCGGCAGGAAAGGCCGTGCCAATCCAGTTGGTAGGCCGTGGGGGGGGGGGGTGAGAGGGGGGCGAAGATGAGATTCAGAGAATAGTCACATCCTCGCCAGGAAGTGACTGAGAAACGGTTTCCCCCCTATCCTACCTCCCTCCCCCACATAGAAATACTAAAAAAATCCTCCAAAACATACTTTTAAACAAACTAAAAAAAATTTAAAAGATAGAAAAACAGACAGACTGTAGGCAGAGGCTGCCGTCAATGCTGTACCCCTAGTGACAAATCTGATTATGTGTTTGCACCACCGTCTTGTTGGTTTTTGCACAGTCCTCTTTCTTTAAGAATTATATTTGTGTGTAATTTATGTATAATTAGTGTTGGGGTGTTTGAGTCTATGTGCCTTTGATAGTGTAGCAAGAAATTTATTTCATTGTACATGCATCTCACCATACTCATGCCCTGACAGTAGGTCCCTTGCAGTCAGAAACTGGTGAACTGGTGAATTGATCATGGGGAACAAGGACATGGCAGACCAATTGAATAACTACTTTGGTTCCGTCTTCACTAAGGAAGACATAAATAATCTGCCGGAAATAGCAGGGGACCGGGGGTCAAATGAAATGGAGGAACTGAGTGAAATCCAGGTTAGCCGGGAAGTGGTGTTAGGTAAATTGAATGGATTAAAGGCCGATAAATCCCCAGGGCCAGATAGACTGCATCCCAGAGTACTTAAGGAAGTAGCCCCAGAAATAGTGGATGCATTAGTGATAATTTTTCAAAACTCTTTAGATTCTGGAGTAGTTCCTGAGGATTGGAGGGTAGCTAATGTAACACAACTTTTTAAAAAGGGAGGGAGAGAGAAGACGGGGAATTACACACCAGTTAGTCTAACATCGGCAGTGGGGAAAATGCTAGAGTCAGTTATTAAAGATGGCATAGCAGCACATTTGGAAAGTGGTGAAATCATTGGACAAATTCAGCATGGATTTATGAAAGGTAAATCATGTCTGACGAATCTTATAAAATTTTTTGAGAATGTAACTAGTAGAGTGGATAAGGGAGAACCTGTGGATGTATTATATCTGGACTTTCAGAAGGTTTTCGACAAGGTCCCACATAAGAGATTAGCAATCAAACTTAAAGCACACAGTATTGGGGGTTCAATGTTGATGTGGATAGAGAACTGGCTGGCAGATAGGTAGCAAAGAGTAGGACTAAACGAGTCATTTTCAGAATGGCAGGCAGTGACTAGTGGGGTACCGCAAGGCTCAGTGCTGGGACCCCAGCTATTTACAATATATATTAATGATCTGAATGACGGAATTGAATGCAACATCTCCAAGTGTGCGGATGACATGAAGCTGGGGGTCAGTGTTAGCTGTGAGGAGGATGCTAGGAGGCTGCAAGGTGACTTGGATAGGTTGGGTGAGTGGGCAAATGCGTGCAGATGCAGTATAATGTGGATAAATGTGAGGTTATCCACTTTGGCGGCAAAAACAGAAGGGTAAACTATTATCTGAACGGCGGCCGATTAGGAAAAGGGGAGAAGCAACAAGACCTGGGTGTCATGGTACACCAGTCATTGAATGTAGGCATGCAGGTGCAGCAGGCTGTGAAGAAAGCGAATGGTATGTTGGCATTCATAGCGAAAGGATTTGAGTATAAAAGCAGGGAGGTTCTACTGCAGTTGTACAGGGTCTTGGTGAGGCCACACCTGGAGTATTGCGTACAGTTTTGATCTCCTAATCTGAGGAAAGACATTCTTGCCATAGAGGGAGTACAGAGAAGGTTCACCAGACAGATTCGTGGGATGATAGGACTTCCATATGAAGAAAGACTGGATAGACTCGGCTTGTACTCGCTGGAATTTAGGAGATTGAGGGGGGATCTTATAGAGACTTACAAAATTCTTAAGGGGTTGGACAGGCTAGATGCAGGAAGATTGTTCCCGATGTTGGGGAACTCCAGAACAAGGGGTCACAGTTTAAGGATAAGGGGGAAGTCTTTTAGGACCAAGATGAGAAGGTTATTTTTCACACAGAGAGTGGTGAATCTGTGGAATTCTCTGCCATAGAAGGTAGTTGAGGCCAGTTCATTGGCTATATTTAAGAGGGAGTTAGATGTGGCCCTTGTGGCTAAAGGGATCAGGGGGTATGGAGAGAAGGCAGGTACAGGATACTAAGTTGGATGATCAGCCATGATCATATTGAATGGCAATGCAGGCTCGAAGGGCTGAATGGCTTACTCCTGCACCTATTTCCTATGATTCTATGATTTGACAGTGTACCTGAACTTGAACCTGAAGTGCTGCAAAGATTCGTTTGATTTCGAAAGACTCTTACACTGTTCATTTTGACTGTTTTGATCCCTAATTAATGACATATACTCTCTATCAAGCATGATGTAAACAACAGTTGCCTTCTTTGTTGCTGCCACTGAGATACTGTGCACGCTTAGAAATCTGCAGTGTCTGAAAGAGGAAGTACACCATTTTCTTAATGGGGAAATGCAACATTGCACAATGAGATTAGATAATGCAACAACAAAACAACAGTATATCCCTCCTCATGTTATTAAAACTTTCAGATTTTCCTCGTCTTGAAATCTTCCTGTATGTCTTGTATCGCTCTGTTATGGTCTTTTAGATATGATGGGGATTTCTGCTCATGTGACGGATAAATCTTAGTGATTTCCAGATGTGTGGTCAATGGTTATTGCAACATCTGGAGTTGCTCATTTTCTTCATAATTCTTGCGATTACCCATTTGGGATTCAATAATGAATGATGCTTTGAGTGATTGGAAGAACGATTGCGTTTTATGTAAACTGAGTGATCTGTGATCATGGATCCTTTTGTGCGGTCCCTTTGAATGTTTAATGGACTTGATTGCTTGTCTGTATGTTTATTGTCTTTTACAAGAACTACATTCCCAGGCTGTAATTGCGTATATCTGAATTTCATTTGTATTCATGCTGTTTACCTTGGATGTTTGCACTGGCTTAGATGTAGATCAAAACTCTCGCAGGGTATCTTCAGAAGACATATACGTACAGGCAGTGTAGCTGACAGCAGTCCCATTGTTGCATGTCAATATTGTGCAGTTTTTTTTTAACTGGTAAAGTTCTTGTTTTCTTGACTTTAGCATAAGTGGAATGGATGAGATCTTCAGTATTTGCATGAATCTTGCCACCAATCTTGCCAATGCCATACAGCCAATGAGATGTATTTTTTCAATCTCTGAAAATTAAGTCAATCACACACTTGACGAAGTCATGACTATTAACAGAGATCAATTCTTATTTCATTTCGGAGTCACGTGAGTGACTTCGTGAAGAGCCCGCCGGCGCGCATGCTCGACATATCGTCGTACCGCGTTGCTGCGACGGCTGGCGGTGGAGCGCGCTCCTCGCCAGCCCTTCATAAGGGGCCACGGAGGTAAGTATCCTACCTTTAGTTGGTGGTCCTTGTTGTTGGTTATGTCTTGCAGCAAGGACATGGATGGGAGTCCCAAGGGCCGGAGGACGTCAGGACGAGTTCGCCGGTCAACAGTTCCGGGGCCTTTACCAGTACCTGCAACGCAGGCCGGGACTCAGGCGGAGATGTGGGTAAGCCCTGTGATTACAGGTCCAGATCCGCCAGCACACCACAGCTCGGAGGAGTTCGACGAGGAGGAGTGTGGTGTGCCGCCAGAGCAGGGGGACCCTGCCATGGCAGTCAGGTCGTCAGCGGGCTCGCTGGCGACCTCGAGCTGGGTGCGTGCGGCTGCACGGCCCATTCCACTCAGCCCTCCGAGTAGGGGAAGGGCAGCAGCCCAGAAGCCTAACCTGCCAGGGCTAAGGCATTGCCTGACACGGAGGAGCGGTCAGGTTCCAGGGCAAGACCCGGGGCGGCTGTGAGGTCCAGCCGGCACACCCCGACTCTCGACGCCGGGACGGGTCGGTTGAGTAGGGTCTCGTCACGGTCGCCGAGCCCCCCATGGATGGGTGGGCGAGACCATGCGTCGGCAAAGTCCACGATGTGGGCAGCCGGCAAGCCTGCGCGGGCTTCAGGCAGCCATGCTTCGGCTGGTGCCGACACCACGCCGCAAGTGCCCTTAGTGGCAGCGGCTTCAGCTCCCGCTAAACGGAGGCGGTTGAACACGCCCGCGCGGGAATCGCGCAGTTTCGCCTCGGCGGCTGTTAGCGACAACTACCGGCACCGGCTGGGCCTCGATGAGGTGCGGGCCGATGATAGGAGCCCGGTTTTCTTTTCAGAGCCGGAGGACTCCGACCACCTGAGTGTTCAGGGTGAAGGGCGTATTGACCGTATGGAGCGGCTGCTGGAGCTCCTGCTTCAACGTCAACTACAGCAGGGCAGCAACAGGCACAGGGCGTCGTCACCAGCCTCTACCATCAGCCTGGAGCAGCAGGAGGAGGAGGTTTTGGTGGATTCCATACCACCTCCGTTGGAGGTGCCAGCGGAGGATCTTCTGGATGTGGCGACCAAATTTGCGGCCCCACATTCATCTGGACTTCCTTTAAACGCAAAGCTGGCAGCCACTGTGGACTTTCTTAACAACCAGCAACTACAGGAAGAAGTCCTCATTCAGGCAATGAGCCGTCTCAAGGCTCCATCCAATTGCAACTCCCTCAACGTGCCTGTGGTCAATACGCCGATATGGGGCAACATCAGTGCGGCTATCCGTCAACAAGAGGTAAAATTGCAAACCACCTCCGCCGCCGCCGCCCCGTCAACTCTTTGGGGAGGACCTCTCGAAGAGAGTCAAAGAGCTTGACGAACAAGCCAAAACGGTGGGGATCATGCGCTCTCAGAGTGCCCCCACACCGTCAGGCTCAAAAGCTCCATACATTCGCTCACGAGGGTCTGCTAGTACCTCGACGAGGACCCACCCTCAAGCTCCACAACGACAGCAACATCAGACCCAGCACCAGGGGTCTTTTTTAGGACAGGGTCGGCAGAGACCCTGGTGGAAAACGAAGACGCCGCGCCCTCAAGCCAACCCAGCACCTCCACGTCCACCCACACGTGTCAAGGACCGCCGGTAACCACGGGGGTGAGGGGGTCTGGTTCTCTCTTTTCTCTTTGTTTAACTTCACATGTTGGTGGTCGCCTTCGGCTGTTTTTGGGTGCATGGGGTAATTTTACTGGTGACGAGTATGTGTTGCAGAATATTCAGGGGCATAAAATTGAGTTTATTAATGGCGACATTCCCCCATCCCCGCACATGCCCGGTCAAACGTTTAAATTATCTGCTGCAGAACAGGCAGCAGGCTACAAGGAAATTTTAAGGCTTGAACAGAAGGGAGTGATTGAGAAAGCGGTGCATGAGCCAGTTGAATTTGTTTCGAATATATTCACCAGACCTAAGAAGGATGGAGGTTGTCGTGTCA
The DNA here is from genome assembly GCA_963514005.1 of Raja brachyura. The sequence goes on along the minus strand of OY740790.1, from coordinate 40,432,986 downwards.
TTATTGATCTAACCCGTTTGAATACTTTTGTAACATATACTCATTTTAAAATGGATACGTTTGAAATTCATCTGGATGGGGCAACTCTGGCAGTACAGTAAGGCTTTGCCTAATGGGCTCACCACAGCCCCTAGATTGTTCACTAAATTAGTGAAACCAATTATGGCTTATTTGAGACAGCGACATCATATAGTTATGGCCTATTTAGATGATATCTTAATTGTGGGCCACACCCTGGAATTGGCGGAACAGGGAGTTGCAGCTGCTGTCAATATATTTCAACAATTAGGGTTTATTGTCCATCCAGAGAAATCAAAGTTCTGCCCTGCCCAGGTGATTAATTACCTAGGGTTCACGGTGAACTCTATGAGCATGAGGGTTACCATACCAATTAACAAGATTGAGGAGGTTACCCAGGTGTGTCAAGGTTTAATCCGCACCAATATACCATCGATTCGGCATACAGCTACAGTAATTGGTAAGCTTGTAACTTTGTTTCCGGCAGCGCGATATGGACCTTTGCATTATCAGAGTTTGCAAAGAGCTAAAATTGCTGCGTTAAAACAGGACGCTGGTCATTATGATCGATCAATGCAGCTGCCGTCCGAAGCGATAAATGAGTTGCAATGGTGGGTGTGCCACATTAGCAGCTCATTCAAGCCTATCAGGGAGGCTAATCCGGTGGTATATTTGCAGACTGATGCAAGCTCCAATGGCTGGGGAGCTACGGATAATTGCTCTAGTTGTGGGGGCAGATGGGACACCCTTGAGTCAACGATGTTGTTGACTCAAGGGATTAACTATTTGGAGTTGCTGGCAGCATTCCACGGACTTCGTGCGTATTGTTCCAAGCTTGTTGGAGCACATGTCCGTCTCCAAATAGACAACACCACAGCAGTGGCATACTTAAACCATATGGGTGGTACCAGGTCAGTTTCGTGTGACAAATTGGCTAACTAAATTTGGCTCTGGTGTGTTCAAAGAGACATTTGGATTTCAGCTACCTATTTGCCAGGTGAGCTTAATACTGTGGCGGACACCAGGTCACGCAAATTTAATGACAATATTGAATGGATGTTGCATCCTGAGATTTTTGCTAAAGTCACAGCCAAATTTGGTAAACCGGACATTGACCTTTTTGCGTCACGGTTGAACCATCAGGTACCAACCTACGTTTCATGGGAACCAGATCCTGGGGCTATAGCGCTAGATGCATTCTCGCTGGACTGGGGGAATTGTTTTTTCTATGCCTTCCCCCCGTTTTGCCTCATCAGTCGGGTATTGCGTAAGATTCAGGCAAATGCTGCCAAGGGCATCCTTATTATACCCGACTGGCCTACACAGCCTTGGTATCCGGTGGTCTTTGACATGCTCAACGAACCTTGGGTCCTTTTGAAGGGTTGCCCACAATTGGTTACTCACCCTGTCTCAGGGGAGCCACATCCCTGCCATGGCTATTTAAATTTGTTGGCTTGCAGGTTCTGAACAGGCCGTTAGTCCAATACGGCCTCTCAGCTCGGACCATGGATACCATCGGGGCGTCGTGTCGAGAGTCAACAAGGCGAAGATACCGCTCGCATATTAAGAAGTGGGAAGCCTACTGCAGCCGCTCTCGCATCACGTACGATGACGTGACAATAACCGACGTCCTGGAATTCCTCGCGGGGTTGCACCATGATGAACACTTAAGTTACAGTGCCATCAACAGCGCCAGAAGTGCGCTCTCATTCTACCTCAATATTGAGGTAGGATCCAACAGGCTAGTGTCCAGACTCATGCGGGGTATATTCAATATGAATCCGCCTACACCACGCTATAATATCACCTGGGTTGTCAGGGACGTATTAAACCTGCTCAGGACGTGGTCTCCCATGGAAGGGCTCCAACTGGACAAACTCACCATGAAGCTGGTGATGTTACTAGCGCTGACTTCAGCTCAGAGGGTACAGACACTACACAAACTTCGTGTCGACAGAATGACATCTACCCCTACAGAAGTAGTCTTTTTCATTGACGAGCTACTAAAGCAGCATAGACCTGGGTGCACAGGGCTGCAGCTGAAGTTCCCGGCATACCCCGAAGATGCTAGGCTATGTTTAGCCTCACATATCCGCCACTATGTCAAGGTGACGGCACGCATCAGAGGAATGGAGAGATACCTGCTGGTCACTCATAAGAGACCTCATCATCGAGTGACAGTCCAGACGATATCCAGGTGGCTTCGAGTCGTCTTGGGTAAGTCAGGTATCGACACTAATGTGTTCAAGTCTCATTCCACCAGGGCTGCATCGACGTCAGCGGCGAGGATTATGGAGGTGCCTATGGACCAAATTCTCGCCACAGCAGGATGGGCTAATGAAGCTGTGTTCCAGCGTTTTTATAACAAGCCTGTTGCTGCTCCTCTACAGTTCGCAGAAGCCGTGCTGAATGCAGGTCAAGAACGTGGAGATGTCCCTGCATGAGGGGTTTTTGATTTGTTATTCATAAATATGCTCTTGTTTTGCAGTATGAACTATTGAGCAAGTTTGTTCCTCCCATCCATCCCTGGTAGTGGTGTGTCAGCATGGACGTGGTCCAGGGCGTGTAATCACAGAAGCTTTGAAGTCTTCACGAAGTCACTCACGTGACTCCGAAATGAAATAGTAAGATTGAACGAGAACTTACCAGTTCGAAGGTTGATCTTTATTTTATGAGGAGTCGAAGTGAGGGATTTCGTGCCCTCCTCGCCCAACCCTCAATCACCTTCATCTGGTAATCTTAGTCACTTCAATCTTACTATGCGAAGTCATTTCTATTGTTGGTTTCTGTGATTCCACGCCGCTACTTTGAAGTATGTCGAGCATGCGCGCCGGCGGGCTCTTCACGAAATCCCTCACTTCGACTCCTCATAAAATAAAGATCAACCTTCGAACTGGTAAGTTCTCGTTCAATCTTACTATTCTTCCTCACATTTGTGAAACACCAAAGAATGCAAAGATATGGCTGGAATCGAACATAGGTTTTTGGTGCTGTAAAACAGCTGGTCTGCCAGCAATGTCCAGTTTTAAACATAATTTAAAAGGAAAATAATACCATAAATGTCAAAGGTTTACTGCAGCTGCAAGGCACAGTCACGGCATTTCCTCATTATGTTAGAATAAGGGAGCAATGAAAAGTGTAGCAGGTTCATTCACCCATCACACTGAACATCAAGCATTTTGATATGTGTGTTCACTTCTCTTCATGGCTGTGTTTCCTGTTGATCGTAGTAAAAACAAATGCACACTCAGGGTCATCAGAATATTTTTTTTACCATTTTTAACATTTACTACATGCTTGGGTGAGCCCTGACGCATTGGGTTTGCTGACAAACTGTCATGAAATGGAGATTTTCCACACAACTTGCGCTGTTTTCCATTAACAGCACATTCCAGTTTGTGGAGCTGCTGGCAGGACAATAGCAGCACTGAGCTTTGTTGTCTCAGTGAAGCTATGATTGTTAATTGACAATTTTGAGGAAAAATAAACTCCTAGTTTATTTTTCCCCCAAAATTTCCTCAATAAACTCCTATTTTCTCCTTTGATTCTATTCATATAATTTCTTGGTCTCTTCATATCAACTACATTTAGCAATGGGGTTGCAGATCCATGAGGTCTCCACATCTTGATGTCTTTTTCAGGTCGTTTTCTTCGATGTCACTTTATATTCGCACTTCAATGATCTGCATTCTGAGCTCTTCCTCAAAATCAGAACATCTGTGGAAAATTGCCTCAGCCACATACAATGTTGATACATTTGTCTATTTTACTCCTTGCCATGCCCAATATTGCACAGTTGTCTAATTTATCCAATTCTGTTTTGGAGTAAAATAAGATGCCAATGCAGTTTTTGCTCCACACAGTCAACTTTCCAACTGCTTTGTCCAACTGCTCTTCCCTAAAGAATTGTACCCTGTAATTCTCCATCACCATTGGTAATAGGAATAATTCCTTCCTGATGACATCTCTAATTCCAAATTTGGCGATTGTCACTTCAAATAGGCAAAACGCATTTATCCCAATGGATATGTTTAAGGGGAGGCGTGGAATGCTGGTGAAATGGCATAATATTAGGATGCCTCTAGATGGGATGTTTTTTCATGTCTTTTTATTTAATTCCTAAATTATTGGTAAACCCCTCCCCCTCTCCTTTCTTCACAACACCCCTTTTTACCATCCCCTTCCCAGTGCTCCACCTCGACTCACACTTATTTCTCCTCTCATCCCTCCATCTACGTTCCTTCCATTGTAGCATTGTTACAAAACCTACCATCAGCGAAGCTACAAATATTTTCACACTAAATATCCACAACAGTTTTACTCAGATGTATTGTGCAAAAATAATTATTGTATCTTGAGAGTGGATGTTTCTGGATTAAATTATGGGAATTAAACATTAAATTCCTCCATTTGGCATATAATTTTCATAAAGTGAGATTATAAATCATTGTTATATGTTATATTGTGAACACATGTCAGTTTGTTATTTGTTATTTTTATTTATTAGGCTATTTTAAAAAAAATAGAATTTTCTTAAGAAATAGGTAGATGATAAGATTTGGTAATTGAATTTATATTAATTTAATTGTTTAGATGAATTTAATTGAGTTGATGAAACTGATGAATATTAATTTTTTGTTGGGTATTTACTATTTATGTTAGCGTTTGACCCGAAACATCACCAACCACATTCTCCAGGATGCTGCCTGTCCTGCTGAGGTACTCCAACATTTTGAGTCCTTTTTGAATACCAGCCTCTGCAGTTTCTTGTTTCTACATTCTGTTTATTTATGAGGCAGGCTTAGTTTAAGCAGATGTGACATTGACAGCTGCTCCTGGGAACCACTAGTCCAAGACCATTTGGAATGGAGAAGGAATGGTTGTTATGGCGATCTCTTGATCGGGAGACCACAGGAGCACAGAGTTTGTAATGGAAAGAACTGAAATGCCTTCCAAATTCCACATAGCCTGGCCCATCTGTGGCAGAGACTGTGAGTCCAACATTGCCCTTGTCATCCATTTCAGAACCCGCAGAACTGGAGGGGAAGCAAGTGCTTAAGAAAAACAGTTGATGATGATGCTCTGAGAACCCACATACATTTTTCAAAAATGTACAGCAGGACTTCACTTTGGACATGCACATACACACAAATGCTGAAAATGACAGGAATTGTACGCTCAGTTGCTTGATGCTTTTCACCAGAGGAACAATAATTGTTTTAATGTTTATATTTGTGACTAATTGTACAATCACTAGTGAGCACGATGTGAGCATGGACTGCTTTCATTATCCTACCCCGAATATACAGTGCCCTCCATAATGTTTGGGACAAAGACACATCATTTAATTACCCCTCCCCCACTATCGATGAGGCTCGCACCAGGGTCTCCTCCATTCCCCGCAACACTGCCCTCTCTCCCCATTCCCCCACTCACAACAAGGGCAGAGTCCCCTGGTCCTCATCTTTCACCCCACCAGCTGGCACGTACAACACATAGTCCTCCGCCAGTTTCGCCACCTCCAACACGACCCCTCCACTCGCCACATCTTCCCATCTCCCCCCCTGCCTGCCTTCCTCAAAGACCGCTCCCTCCGCAACTCCCTTGTCAATTCTTCCCTTCCCTCCCGCTCCACCCATTCCCTGGGCACTTTCCCTTGCAACCGCAAGAGATGCTACACTTGTCCCTTCACCTCCCCCATCCACTCCTTTCAGGGACCCAAGCAGTCCTTCCAGGTCTCACAGAGGTTCACCGGCTCCTCCTTCAACCTCATCTACTGCATTTGTTGCTCCAGATGCCAGCTGATCTATATCGGTGAGACCAAGCGGAGGCTTGGCGATTGTTTCGCCGAACACCTCCGCTCGGTCCGCAATAACCAACCCGACCTCCCGGTGGCTCAGCACTTCAACTCCCCCTCCCATTCCGTATCCGACCTCTCGGTCCTGGGCCTCCTCCATGGCCAGAGTGAGCAACACCGTAAGTTGGAGGAACAGCACCTCATATTCCGCTTGGGGAGTCTGCATCCTCTGGGCTTAAACATTGAATTTTCTCAATTCCGTTAACCCTGGCTGTCTCCTCCCCTTCCCATCTCTCCCTCAGCCCTCGGGCCCTGGCATTCCTTCTCTCTTTATCTCTCCCCCACCCAAGTCGCACAAGCTTCTCATTTTCACACTACAAACAGCTTACAATGGCCTGTTTCCTTTATCATCGATACTTTTTTGCATATCTTTCATTCATTGTTCTTTATCTCTCCACATCACCGTCTATATCACTCGTTTCCCTGATCACTAACCAGTCTGAAGAAGGGTCTCGACCCGAAACGTCACCTATCTCCTTCGCTCCTTAGATGCTGCTGCACCCACTGAGTTTTTCCAGCCTTTTGTGTGCCATCATTTAATTATTTGCCTCTGTACTCCACAATTTGAGATTTGTAATAGAAAAAGTTGCATGTGATTAAAGTGCACATTGTCAGATTTTAATAAAGGCCATTTTAAAACATTTTGGTTTCACCATGTAGAAATTACAATGGTGTTTATACATCATCTCCCCATTTCAGGGCACCATAATGTTTGGGACACAGCAATGTCATGTAAATGAAAGTTGTCATGTTTAGTATTTTGCTGCATATCCTTGGCAAGCAATGACTGCTTGAAGTCTGCGATTCATGGACATCACCAGTTGCTGGGTGTCTTCGCTGGTGATGCTCTGCCAGACCTGTATTGTAGCCATCTTTAAATTATGCTTGTTTTGGGAGCTAGTTCCCTTTAGTTTTCTCTTCAGCATATAAAAGGCATGCTCAATTGGGGACTGGCTCAGATCGGGTGACTGGCTTGGCCATTCAAGAATTTACCACTATTCAGCTTTGAAAAACTCCTTTGTTGCTTTCGCAGTATGTTTGGGATTATTGTCTTGCTGTTGAACTGCCGGCCATTGAGTTTTGAGGAATTTGTTTGAACTTGAGCAGATAGGATGTGTCGATACACTTCAGAATTCATTATGCTACTACCATCAGCAGTTATATCATCAATGAAGATAAGTGAGCCAGTGACTTCAGCAGCCCAGGCCATAACACTCCCACCACCGTGTTTCACAGATGAGGTGGTATGCTTTGGGTCTTATGCAGTTCCCTCTCTCCTCCATGCTTTGCTCTTGCCCTCACTCTGATATGTTAATCTTCGTCTCATCTGTCCACAAGACCTTTTTTTCAGAACTGTGGTTGCTCTTTTAAGTACTTCTTGGTAAACTGTAACCTGGCCATCCTATTTTTACGGCTAACCAATGGTTTGCATCTTGCAGTGTAGCCTCTGTATTTCTGTTCATGAAGTCTTCTGCGGACAGTGGTCATTGACAAATCCACACCTGACTCCTGAAGAGTGTTTCTGATCTGTCAGACAGGTGTTTGGGGATTTTTCTTTGTTATACAGAGAATTATTCTGTCATCTCTGTCAGACAACAATACAATACATTTGCTTTCATTTCAGGTGAGCTTATGCAAAGCAAATGCAAAGCAAAAGCAAAAGCACAGGGCAGGCAGGGCCAGCCAACAATACAATCCATTTGCTTTCATTTCAGGTGAGGTCAAGCAAAGCAAAGGCAAAGCAAAGGCAAAAGCACAGGGCAGGCGGGGCCAGCCAATAATACAATCCATTTGCTTTCATTTCAGGAGAGCTGAAGCAAAACAAAGCCAAAACAAAAGCAAAAGCACATGGCAGGCCAAACAACTCATTTCATTTCATTAAGGGCTAACAAATCATTTATTGCAAACACATTAAGGGTTAACAAATCATAATTCATTGAAAGCACATTGCTGGCTAACACATCATTTATTGCAAGCATATTAAGGGTTAACAAATCATCATTCATTTCAAGCACTGTTGACTAACAAACAATTTATTGCAAGCACATTAAGGGTTAACAAATCATCATTCATTGTAATCACTGCTGGCTAACAAATCATTTATTGCAAGCACATTAAGGGTTAACAAATCGTCATTCATTGCAAGCACATTGCTGGCTAACAAATCATTTATTGCAAACACATAAAGGGTTAACCACATAAAGCACATAACCACATAACTACATAAAGCATTTAAAGCACATAAAGCACATAAAGGGTAGACACAGGTCAGCAGAATCACAGAGAATTGTGGCCTCTCCCTTCCAATCTTGACTGACACACGTCTAGGCATCTGGGGTTTTATAGTCCTGCCCTCCCCCCGGAATGAGCGTTATCTTCATCATGGTGATTGACAGGCGAGAGGAGCAATCAGTTGATCTCAACATTTCTTTAAACACTCATAACGTTTTTATTTTTCATCGATTGAAAAAATCCCCGGGGCTGCCTCAACGGAGGAGGACTGTGAGTAAGATGGCCACAAATCATAGCGATATAGGGTAGCATTTTTTCTAAAATCAATATACAGCACATGTTTCTTTGTGTGTCTTGTGTGGGGATGGTGTGGGGGTAAGGGGGAAACTGATTAGGTCGCCTCCTCCACAGAAAGGCGATTTTTTCAATGTTGCCTCCCCCATGGTCTACCATCAAGAATCGGTGCGGCCTTTCCCGGAGACGCGCCAGGGACATCAGCTGAGGGCGCAGCGCGGACATCTCGTCACTGAGCGGGCGAGCCCTCGCCGGGGGTTGCCGGATGGGAGTGCTCTATTCGCTGGTCAGTGGCAACCTGAAGCCACGGTCCGCAGAGCTCCAGCTGGCGCTGCGTACAGAGCCTGGGATCCCTCGTTGGTGACACAGAGAAGAGTTCCGACCGCCGGCCCGCGGCCTACACATTCGGAAGCCGCGGACTGTGGTGCTTCCAGCTGGCGCAGCGTCCGCAGCCTGGGATCCCTCATTGGGGACCCCCAGAGGAGAAGAAGAGCTCCGACCGCCGGCCCGTGGCCAACCTCTACCGTGGGCGCGGCGGGGACTTACCATCCAAAGAGGGGTCCCTCGCCAGGGATCCCTGGAGAGGAGCTCTGACCGCCAGCCCCACAGTCTGTGGTGCTTCTGTCTGCAGCGCGGCAGGGACTTTAAATCTTTGACCGCTGGCCTGTGGCCTACACCATCTTGAAGCCATGGCCTCCGGTGGCAAGGCACTGATTCAGGACTTATGTGCAATTGACGAATAAAACTTGATTGATTGATTGACAGGAAGTGGTCAAGATGAGACTTTCAGTTATATAGATATATAGATATATACATATATACTAGACTAAGGGGACCCATTGGGTCCCATGTTCACATGGGAAGGCTGGTCCCCCAACACAATATTCCACCTCTCCACCAATTCCAATATTGGTGGCCAGTGGGGGAGCTTTCTGGAGCGCTAGTATGGGTGTTGTGGGCAGAAGGGACTGGTTTCCAGAGGGCTAGTATAGACATTGTGGGATGAAAAAATTCTTGGCGTGGCAGCTTAGGCATTCAGGACTGGTGGACTAGCAGCTCAGTCACTTAGGCTGGTTAGGCTGGCAGCGCACTCACTCAGGGTTGGTGGGCTGGCAGTTCAGTCACTCAGGGCTGGTGGGCTGGCAGTTGACTGACTCATGGCTGGTGGGCTGGCAGTTGACTGACTCATGGCTGGTGGGCTGGCAGTTGACTGACTCAAGGCTGGTGGGCTGGCAGTTGATTGATTCACAGCTGGTGGGCTGGCAATTCACTCACGGCTATTCCTTGAAATACCATTTCAAGCAGAGTGCAGGCCACCAAATCCAAATGCAATTTCATACCATTTCAAGCAGAGCGCAGGCCACCAAATTCAAATGCAATTTCATACCATTTCCAGCAGAATGCAGGCCACCAAATTCAAATGCAATTTCATACCATTTGGGCTTTATACTCCTGGCCCCCTGGAAGGAGCGTTACCTTCATCATGGTGATTGACAGGCGAGAGGACCAATCAGCTGATCTCAAGGTTTTTAAAACGTTCATAACTTTTTTATTTTTCATCGATTGGAAAAATCCTCGGGGCTGCCTCAGCGGAGGACTGTGAGTAAGATGGCATATTTTCTAAAATTAGTATACAGCGCAGACAGGAAGTGGCCAAGATGAGACTTTTTGTTGCATAGATATATAGATATATGTGTGTGTGTGTGTGCTTGTGTGTGTATATGTGTGCATATATGGTATATATGATATATATGTTAATATGTATATATATACAGTGGCTTGCAAAAGTTTTCATATGCCTTGAACTTTTCCAAATTTTGTCACATTACAACTACAAAAGTAAATGTATTTTATTGGGATTTATGTGATAGACGACACAAAGTGGCGCATAATTGTGAAGTGGAAGGAAAATGAAACATGGTTTTCAAATTTTTTTACAAATAAAAAAACTGAAAAGTGTGGCGTGCAAAAGTATTCAGCTCCCTTTACTCTGATACCCCTAAATAAAATCCAGTGCAACCAATTGCCTTCAGAAGTCACCTAATTCGTAAATAGAGTCCACTTGTGTGTAATCTAATTTCAGTATAAATACAGCTGTTCTGTGAAGGCCTCAGAGGGTTGTTAGAGAACATTAGTGAACAAACAGCATCATTAAGCCCAAGGAACACACCAGACAGGACAGGGATAAAGTTGATCAGAGAAGCAGCCAAGAGTCCCATGGTAACTCTGGAGGAGCTGCAGAGATCCACAGCTCAGGTGGGAGAATCTGTCCATAGGACAACTATTAGTCGTGCACTCCACAAATCGGGCCTTTATGGAAGAGTGGCAAGAAGAAAGCCATTGTTGAAACAAAGCCATAAGAAATCCCATTTGCAGTTTTCCACAAGCCATGTGGGGGACACAGCAAACATGTGGAGGAAGGTGCTCTGGTCTGATGAGACCAAAATTGAAGTTTTTGGCCTAAATGCAAAACGCTATGTGTGGTGGAAAACTAACACTGCACACCACCCTGAACACACCATCCCCACTGTGAAACATGGTGGTGGCAGCATCATGCTGTGGGGATGCTTTTCTTCAGCAGGGACAGGGAAGCTGGTCAGAGTTGATGGGAAGATGGATGGAGCCAAATACAGGGCAATCTTGGAAGAAAACCTGTTAGAGTCTGCAAAAGACTTGAGACTGGGGCGGAGGTTCACCTTCCAGCAGGACAACAACCCTAAACATACAGCCAGAGCTACAATGGAATGGTTTAGATCAAAGCATATTCACGTGTTAGAATGGCCCAGTCAAAGTCCAGACCTAAATCCAATTGAGAATCTCTGGCAAGATTTGAAAATTGCTGTTCACAGATGCGCTCCATCCAATCTGACTGAGCTTGAGCTATTTTGCAAAGTAAAATGGGCAAAAAATTCAGTCTCTAGATGTGCAAAGCTGGTAGAGACATACCCCAAAAGACTTGCAGCTGTAATTGCATGAAAGGTGGTTCTACAAAGTATTGACTCAGGGGGGCAGAAAACTTTTGCACGTCACACTTTTCAGTTTTTTATTTGTAATTAAATTTGGAAACCATGTATCATTTTCCTTCCACTTCACAATTATGCACCACTTTGTGTTGGTCTATCACATAAAATCCCAATAAAATACATTTACATTTGTGGTTGTAACGTGACAAAATGTGGAAAAGTTCAAGGGGTATGAAAACGTTTGCAAGCCACTGTATATATAACTAAAACTCTCATTTTGTTTATTTGCCTGTCTGTCTGTGAGTGAATGAGTGAGATCCTGAAATTACGCCAAAATGGTACAGGATAGCGCTATAATTTTTGCAGCACCCAACAATTGTCCTGTGGTGTGCTTTCAACAAGTTTCGTTCAGATTAATGTTATAATTTATGTTATTACATTTTTAAGTTTATAAATCCCGACGTTGGGAAAGATTTTTTTCAAATCTGCACTGGCATTTACCAGTTATGATGCCGCAATGGGATTGTTGCCCTGCCCACTACACTGTTGCTATCCCAGTACCTTTAGCAAGTACAATTGCATTTTTTTTAAGGTTTACTGTGAGGGAGGGTGAATAAAGGGAAATGAGCCGGCCTGCACAATTGGCGGCTATGGCTGAGTGGTGGAATATTGTGTTGGAGGTCGGTGTGGGCGCTGCAAGGCGGCTGCCCTGCCAGCAGCATGTTAGCCATTTTTCTACTTTTTTGTTTTTTTTTGTATGTCCCAACGTGTGTTTTTAATCTTTCTCAGTGTGTCTTGTGTGGGGGGTGGTGTGGTCGCCTCCTCCACGAGAGGCGACTTTTTCCATGTCGCCTCCCTCGCGGCCTAACACAAAGGATCGGTGCGGCCTCTCCCAGAGATGGGCCCGGAGCTTCTGCAGTGGGCGCAGCGTGGACTTTTTCAACGCGGAGCGGGCGAACCCTCGCCGGGGGTTGCCAGATGGGGGTGCTCCGATCACTGGCCCGCGGCAGCCTGAAGTCGTGGTCTGTGAAGCTTTAAACTGGAGCGGCGTCTCGAGCCTGGGATCCTCATTGGGAACCCCGGAGATGGAGGGTGGGGAGGGGATGGGGTGGAGGAAAGGGGTAGGGGAGGGGGTATGGAGGGCAGGAGGGAGATGGGGTATGGGAGAGAGGTGGAAGAGTATGGAGGGAGGGGGAGAGGGGGGAGAGTGGGGAGGGGGGAGATGGGGTAGTGGAGAGAGGGTGAAGAGTGGGGAGGGAGGGGGAGAGGGCTAGGGGGAGAGAGGAGGAACAGTCTCGAGGGAGGGGGAGATGGGGTAGGAGAGAGAGGGGGAAGAGTGGAGGGGGCGAGGGGTGGGGGCAATCCATCTATTCCCCACTCTCTATCACCCCCACTCCTCTCCCTCTATTCCCACACTCTCCCTCCTCACCCCCCCATTCCCCCCTCTCCCTCCCTACTCCCTCAATTTCCCACTCCCCCTCTTCACCATCCCAGGATCTCGCCTGTCCTTTGGTTCTGCAGAACTTGCTCGTTCACAGGGAGGAACACAGAACAGGGAGGTCAGAGAGCCAAATGCCAGTGCGCGTCGGGGCGGGGTGGGGGGAAGGGGTGGATGGGTGGGGTGTTGATGTAACTCGTCCTCGCGACGCCCACAGACATTGATAACTACCAGCTGACAACAGCCCTTTTAAGCCACTAAAGGGCCTGTCCCACCAACATGCGACTCCATGTGGTGAGCGTGACCTAACATGGTTGCTTAAGCCATCTGGCCTCACGGGGCCGGTCCCACTTCGATCGCCAGAGCCGTATGGAGTTGTGCGGAGCTGGTCCCGATATCACGCGGGGCTCTGAAAAACTGACCATGTTCAAAAATTCCACGCGGCAACGAGCCTGTTGGCCCGCAGCCACCTCGACGCATTACGCACCGCCTCGACGTCGTGCCACCGTGTCCCTCTCTGTGTGGCTTCTTGTCCCTCTCTGTGTGCCTCCGTGACCCTCTCTGCGTGCCTGTGTGTCCCTCTCTGTGTACCTCCGTGACCCTGTCTGTGTGCCTCTGTGACCCTCTCTATATGTGCCTCCGTGTCCCTCTCTGTGTGCCTCCGTGACCCTCTCTATATGTGCCTTCGTGACCCTCTCTGTGTGCCTCCGTGTCTTTCTCTCTGTGTCCCTCTCTGTCCTTGTGAACTTACCGCGGACTTCGCTCTAACTTCGCGCCACTTTGCGCACTCACCCGACCTCCGCGCGGCCCCCACTGCCAGTTTGGTCGTGCTCGCCGCATGCAGGTGCATGCTGGTGGGACCGGCCCTGTACGGGGATCACTCAACCTCCGCGCGGCCCCCGCTTCCAGTTTGGTCGCGCTTACCGCATACAGGTCGCATGCTCATGGGACAGGCCCTTTAGGCAAGACGCGTTCACCCAGGAACGAGCGTTGAGAGCAAAGAAGCACCGGCTTCTGACTCACTGGAAACCCACGGTTGGAATGAGCACGCAGGGGATGGGATGGGCGCCCACCGGGCGGGGTTTCACGAGCTGCGCTGGCTGTGAGGAGAAAGTTCAGCGGAACTTATGCGGAGAATTTCAGTGCGTGAGGAGTCGCTGCCCCGAGATCTGTAGAACAAAGAAGCTATAACGGAACGCAGCTGTAGAATCTTTGTTCTGCAGAACTTTCTCGATCTTTCAAGCCTGGATTGGTGGGCATGTGGGCATTGTGACATCAGCAGCTAGCGAGCGGCGTTTATATTTAAAAAATTGAGTTTTGTGATCAATTTTATTCAAAATCTGAGGAAATAATTGACCAAGGAGTGTATTTCTGAACCCATAAGATAAATCCCTACCGAAATTGTAAAATTCTCCACGTTTGTGCGTCTGGTTTTCGAGGAAATGCATTTCACATGCAAAACAACACACACACACACACACACACACACACACACACACACACACACACACACACACACACACACACACACACACACACAGGCACACACACACACACACACACACACACACACACACATACAGAGTTTTAAAAGTATATAGATTATGTCGTTTTACGATTTTGCAGGCATATGATTTTAAATAAATCTAAGTGTAAACACATTTTTTTCAGTCTTGCCTAATCCGTTCAATTCAAACATTTCATTCAATTGAAATATGGGCCTTTGTACTCCAAGATTGCATGATTAAAAAGTGATTCAAGTGTGGCATGCATCTCGCACTTCCTCAGAGAGATTATGATTCATTTGGCCTTAATTTGATAAACAGTTTGAAACATAGTTAAAAGTTTAAATTATATGCCATTTAACAAAATATTCAAATCTGTGTGAAATTGTGGCTGTCGGACAGAATAAAGATAGTCCTGCAAAATGAAATATTTAAATTATCTTTTATCGATACAGTTTTAATCAGAGGATTAAATTATTTGAAAAGAAAGATATCTGCCAACTCAGAAAGAAATGTTTTAAGTGCCCTTTTGTTCCTAAGCAATATTAGCAACTGCTATTCATGAAAATAATATTTTTTGCACTTTCTATAACAGCTGTTATTATGACTTTTCTGCAAAAGATTAACAGTCAACGCCTAAATCACAGGTAGTCTGTACCATAGCCATTATGAATAGAGACAAGGATTTCCTGGTCCATTCTCAGTGATATTTTCGATTTGAATCACGAACAACAGAAGGCAAAGCACCTTTCTTTTTGCTGACTTGAACAGGATACATGTGTTTCTCCCAGAAATAAACTGTTGCTAATCAT
Organism: Raja brachyura; assembly: GCA_963514005.1. Next base: position 40,417,867 of record OY740790.1, on the reverse strand, counting down.
CTGAATAATGCCATTCCCTTTCTGAGACATCTACGAAGTTACAAACTGTATGTATTTGTGATTGTGGCTTCAACTGGCTACTAATGATTGAAGAGGTTAATGATAAAGATTTGTGTGCTTTTAAAAAAGAAGGCAATTATCATAAGTAAAGGCACTTTAAGTCACTTCTAAATTCTGTAAAATAATATAGAATTAAATGACCTAACTATTCACGTATGTTATTTGTTCATTAATCTTGTATGAGAATGTACAAGGCATAATTAATAAGTTTGCAGTTGATATTAAAATAGTTATCAAAAATCACAATGGGATCTTGACCAGCTGGGCAAAAAGACCAAGGATTAGGATCTTGTAAATGTATGTGTTTACTTTTCTTAAGGAAATAAATTGTTTTTATTATCAGTTTCTCTGTTCATGATAATTATACTATTCTCTCGATCACTCAGGCTAATACTGTATCCATCTACACTGTCCTAATTGCCAAAGGAATGTCTACACTTAGAAGCAAGGCTGGGGTAATAGAAAGGAAAGGTATATATGCTCGTCTGCTAAACAGATATGCCTTGCTTTATATTAATATTACAAATCTAATTTATGTACCTTGCACAATTAGAACAGATGAAGAAATGAAACATTTAAAAGCTAAAGAGAAAAGTTGGAATTAAATTGATCAACATTATTGTTTTGGAGCACTTTGTGCAGACTCTAAAAAAATGATTCCATCAGGTTTTAATAGATCCGAGCTTTAATCGGGATGTATTTCCTTAATGTTCAGTTGGGAGGAAAAGTTAGATATTTTTCAACGATTAAATATCTTGCCTAGATCACATGCCAGGAAATGGAAATTAAAGACAGGAAAATGAATCACTTGGACAATATTGTACTATTTTATCCTGCTACATGTATAGTTTTTTTACTTTGATATATATCTTCCCTGAAAAATAACTGGTTGCAGTTTAATTTAGTCTCCCTCTTGTTTTTTGACAAAACTTTCAAAAACATTCATAACTGAGTATTTTTACATCACAGTTAATAGTACTGTATATTGGGACCCCACTCACAAACAGTCTATAAGTAATGGCTGGACTGTCACCTTTTCTGAATCACCAGATTTATTCTCCTGCAAACTAACTCTCAAGAGGATATTTTAGTACACGTTTTCGAAGTGAATGGCATTTCCTACATTTTATTTATCTGTCAAGCATTTGGACGGAGGAGAAAGGCTAAATTACTAATTGTAAAAGCAGAAGGAATATTGTTGTTATATTCTTTTTAGTTAGCTCCAAACAGATTTCTTATATACTTTAAAACAAAAATATAAGTTTTAAAAAGTTTCAAATGATGCCTCATTGAATTGCTAATAGGTTTAATCTGTTCCATTTCACCAGATATTTACGATTATAGAGATTGTAATAGAGAATTACTTCCCTTCCCCTCCCCCCCCTCCCCCCTCCCCAATCTTTGCACATCTCAAATTCTGGACTTTCCACTCGTCACTTTATTTTCATGTTTCATGTATCTTGTTGTATTTTATGACTGTTGGCAGACCAATTTCCCTCCTGGGATAAATAAAGTTCTATCGTATTGCATCATATCATATCGTATCTCAACTGAAATCAAGATTGAACCGGATTCACTAGAGCCAAGATGGAACAGCACTGCCAGGCACCACTGTGACCCTCCATTTATTTGTTTCACTTTCAGAAGAACCATTCTATTATGCAAGCACAGGAAGGCTGAATATGAACTAGAGAACTTGTGTTTTTTCTTTGTCCAGTAATTAAATCCACCTAGAAGTTTATCCTTAGTCTATAGTAGCAGTAAATAAAAGTGACTGCATCAAGAGAAGAAGCGAGTTTTATTGTCATGTGTCCCTGATAGGACAATGAAATTCTTGCTTTGCTTTAGCACACCAGAACAGAAGTCACGATACTGAATGATCAGTGTGTCCATATACCATTGCATAAATATATACACACAGATTCCACTTATGAAAATTGATTCCTTTGACTCTGATGGAAGTGAATTCATTGGTATGCTACCACTATGTACCTGTAACTCTACACTAGTTGGGGATATTCTTGATTTAGCCAATTAGGATCAAAGACATTTTCATTGAATCATAGAATCATAGAAAATAGGTGCAGGAGTAGGCCATTCAGCCCTCCGTGCCTGCACCGCCATTCAATATGATCATGGCTGATCATCCAGCTCAGTATCCTGTACCTGCCTTCTCTCCATACCTCCTGATCCCTTTAGCCACAAGGGCCACATCTAGCTCCCTCTTAAATATAGCCAATGAACTGGCCTCAACTACTTTCTGTGGCAGAGAATTCCACAGACTTACCACTCTCTGTGTGAAAAATATCTTCTCATCTCGGTCCTAAAAGACTTCCCCCTTATCCTTAAACTGTGACCCCTTGTTCTGGAGTTCCCAACATCGGGAACAATCTTCCTGCATCTAGCCTGTCCAACCCCTTAAGAATTTTGTAAGCCTCTATAAGATCCCCCCTCAATCTCCTAAATTCCAGCGAGTACAAGCAGAGCCAATCCAGTCTTTCTTCATATGGAAGTCCTGCAATCCCAGGAATCAGTCTGGTGAACCTTCTCTGTACTCCCTCTATGGCAAGAATGTCTTTCCTCAGATTAGGAGACCAAAACTGTACACAACACTCCAGGTGTGGCCTCACCAAGACCCTGTACAACTGCAGTAGAACCTCCCTGCTCCTGTACTCAAATCCTTTTGCTATGAATGCCAACATACCATTCGCTTTCTTCACAGCCTGCTGCACCTGCATGTCTACTTTCAATGACTGGTGTACCATGACACCCAGGTCTCGTTGCATCTTCCCTTTTCCTAATCGGCCACCATTCAGATAATAATCTACCCTCCTGTTTTTGCCGCCAAAGTGGATAACCTCACATTTATCCACGTTATACTGCATCTGCCATGCATTTGCCCATAAAGTCATACAACACAATGACACGTCTTACCACCCATGAAGTCCACACTGATCATCAAGCACCCATTCACCCAGTTCCCTTGGTGCATAGAATCTTTGAGTAATAGTTGTTGAAAACAGGTCTTTTAGGCTGTAGAGGACACATTTACTATCAAACTCCCATTTATATTAATCCATTCATTATTAATTAGTTTACTTTTTCTCATCATGATCTCATCAACTTCTCCAGTTTCTTACCACACACCACACACTGAGCAATTTGCAGCAGCTACTGATCCTACTACCCCACATGTGTTTAGGATATTGGAAGAACACAAAGCACCTGGGAGACGTCAGTGGGAGAACGTGCAAACTCCACAAAAACAGTTCCAGAGGTCAGGACTAAAGCCAAGTCACTGAAGTTGTAAGGCAGCAGCTGTACTAGCAGGTGAAGAGGAACTTACCATTTGCTAAATATGCTTTTTACCAATTTGAATTCATATCCTTGGATTACCTTGGAAATCAATGATTTACCTGGATGATTTTTATCTATCACAATGGCATAATGAGGAAATTTAATTCTCAACCTATTCTATTTGCTTTGCTAAATAAATCTGGTTGTCATAAGTTTGTGAAAGATGTTTTCTATAATTTATAAAAAATTGATTTGTGATGAACTTTTATTGGCACGCTATGTGGTTAATGGCTGGCTGTAATGCCTAAACTCTTGGCTGGTTAAGTCCACTTTCCTTTTGCCAGCACTGTGCTGGTTTAATGACTGGGCTATCTGCTCCTATTATTCCTCAGATCATATTATTTAACATGACATACTGTAGGACTTATTTACTGGTATTTGTGATGCTTGACTTGACAATAAAAAACTTAATCTAAAAGTAAAACCATCTTGGAACATGATAATATGTTATGACTAACAATGATAGCATGATTTGCTTGCATGCAATAACAAATTTGTAACTCTTCAAGCTGAAAGTGTTTTGGTACTTTAGAAAGACATGAAGTAATTTACAGAATGCAAGAGGTTTTTTTTAAGTTAATGAACTTAAATTGTAATATTGGAATGTCTAAATGATACAGGACCTTTGTTTGTAAATCTGATTGCTGATTTGTTTTTAAAGAAAATAAATCTTTTTGTAAGGCTCTGAAATCCAATCTACAAAGACATTTGCACAGAGAAAGCTGTGTATACCCAGTTAGCCAAGCATAGTATCTCTTCCAGGGAATGCACTGCAAACAACATACATAGATTCATGTTTTCATATAGCATGGAAACAAGCCCTTCAGCCCACTCTTCTATGCCAAATCAAAATGTCCACCTAAGCTAGTCCTGTGCTTGTGTTTGATCCTCTAAACCTTTCCTATCCTTGTACCTGTCCAAATGCCTTTTACATGTTATTATTCCTGCCTCAACCACATCCTTTGGCAGCTCATTCCATATACCCATCATCCTCTGTGTGAAGAAGTTGCCCTTCAGGTTTCTTCTAAATATTTCCCTGCTCACTTTGGTCCTATCCCCTCTGGTTCTTGTTTCCCCGAGCTTGGCAAAAAGACTGTGTATTCACTCTATTTGTGCCTCTCATGATTTTATACACATCTATGAGATCATCCTATAATCAGGGAACTTACATGCAAATTATCGGGAGCAGATGCTTAAAGGATCTCCATGTAGGTCAGTGTAGGCAAGTTGGGCTGAAAGGTCTGTTTCCACACTGTATGACTCTATGCCTCTATGTATGTCGAAGACTGCATCACTCGCCTGAAACCGTTTGTTCAGGATAAAATCTGTCTCTTAGGGTACTGGGATTGCCTGGAGGAAAAGAAATAATCTTTTGTAATATCTTACAAGAGCCCATCTTGTAGATGTGATTCTTGGCCTTGAATCTTTTCAGAGATATAATTAAATATACATAACACTTTTTTAAAACAAGCAAAGTCTGAAAACTCAGTGCTAAGAGGTTCTATGCTAAGAAGTTCTATGCTAAGATGTTTTATGCTGAGAAGCAAAGGTTCAGTTCCCAGTATTCATAATTAAAACGGAGATGTATACATTTTAAAGTGTGCACACTGTCATAGCTGAAGTTTCGTGACTGTAGAAATGTTACTGTTGAAACACTTTGTTCAATTTAATAATGACCACTACATTTATCTGAATAAATCCACAGCATAATATTGGATAGTGTACATTTGGGTGAAAATTCACACCCCATCATGGTATTAACGTACAGTGAAGTGTTGCATGTTGCAGTAAACCACCAATATGTGGCAGAACAGAGCAGTACTGGCAGATTACTTTGAACCTCAACCTCACTTCTCTAGAAAGACATTCACCAGAAGACAAGCAAGGGGAAACACTTTGTAGCAGATTGTATGAATTTGTTTTATGCCAACTGCTTAGGTCAAGATGATGATCCCTCTTTGTTGTAAATTGTTTTATAGAGACATGATACTGTAGTGCCCACTATGCCATTTATCTGCCAATCTATTATACCATTACAATGTTCAATAGAGGTAACTTACCTAATCAGCATTACCCATTTTGGGTCCTGTGAAGGATAGAAAACTTATATCTGTGTATAATATCTTCAACATAGCGCATCCGATATACATTACTGCCATTTTATTGCATTTAGTTTAATTTAGTTTAGTTTAGAGATACAGCATGGAAACAGGCCCTTCGGCCCACCGAGTCCACGTCGACCAGTGATCCTCGCACATTAACACTATCATAACACACTAAGGACAATTTACACATACACCAAGAAAAATTAACCTACATACCTGTACGTCTTTGGAGTGTGGAAGGAAACCGAAGGTCTCAGAGAAAACCCATGCGGTCACATGGAGAACATACAAACTCTGTACAGACAGCACCCATAGTCGGGATTGAATGCAGGTATCCGGCCCTGCTAGCGCTATAAGGCAGCAACTCTACTGCTGCACCACAGTGCCGCCCTTGTACTTTTCTTGTACTTTTTCTTCCTCGGTGGGGAGAAATTTAACAAAGAGGTAACAGACAGGTTGTTGCCATGTATGTTGTCTGTCAGAGCAAACTATGGCACACAATAACGGCAACATCTCTATGATGACATCTGTTAAGGTCTACTTTGGGATATCTGTACGTTCATTTAAAAATATGCTTTTATTTCTCTAGGACATTTACTAATGTTCCAAGTCACTTCAGAAAATCTGTAAATACTTATGAGATTGATAAAATCTCCTGGGAAAGGAAGATTAAAATAATACGTTATCAATTTAGTGGAAAATAACTGTTCACTTTTTTTAAAACTATCCCTAAGATAACACTGACTTGAAATAATCAATCTATCCATCTAACTGTTTCTAAAACTCTGACTTGTTAACTTCCGGTTTGGTGGTCTTTCTATTTGCGCAAAAACAGTTTGCGATAGTGCTATGATAATTTGCCAGTTCACTCACCGTTCTCCTGTTCTGCGAATGCACCAAGTTTCGTTGAATGTCGTAAAAGTTAGTGAGGTTTAAAAATCTTAAAAACCGCACATGCACAGATTGATCTCTTCTCGTGCTAGTCGGTGCTGCGTGGAATAGTCTCTTCCCCTGTCACTCCCAGGGACGGTCCGCCCCTTCCTGCACCATCGTGTCTTTACTGGAGCTGAGGGTGGCTGGCGGAGGTTTCCATTCCAGCCCCACCCCAAGCAGCAGCCCAGCCCCAAGCAGCAGCCCTGCCCCAAGCAGCCGCCACGCCCCAAGCAGCAGCACAGCGTCAGAGACCCCACCCAGCGTGGGGGACCCAGCCCAGCCCAGAGTTGGAGACCCAGCCCAGCCCAGCCTGGAGTCAGAGATTTTGCCAAACGGAAAGCGGAGACTCCGATCCCGACGGAGGAGAATGACCAGTGCCCGCCATGAGTCTGCCAATTCCAACCACTACCCCTCTGGTTCCCCTCTTTGGCTCCTCCCCCTCCCCCATGATGGCCCCCTCACCCCCATGGCAGCCAAGAGAGGGGGGACGACTTCAGTCGGGGGCTGTCGGGTCTGGTGAGGGAGGTGAGCGTCTTGCAGTTGGGGGAGGGGGGTGGCTTCAGGCAGAGGCTGGCACGACTGGGGGGGGGGCGTCCTGCAGCGGGGGATGGGGAGGGCTTCAGGGAGGGCTGTCAGGTGTCGTGGGGGGGGGGGTTGTCCTGTAGCCGGGGGAGGGGGATGGCTTCAGGCGGGGCTGTCAGGTGTCATGGGGGGGGGGGTGTCCTGCAGCCGGGGGAGGGGGATGGCTTCAGGCGGGGCTGGCTGGAGCTGGTGGCGGTGGGGGAGAAGCGAGCACTGCTGTGTCCTACTGCTGCCTTGGTCTTCCGCTACTGTTGCCGTGGCCTGCTGCTGCCATGACCTATCACTGCTGCTCCCCACTGGCTTCAGGAGGGATCCGGTGGGGAGTAATCTGCACCAAGTACGGCTTCAGGCGGGGACCGGTGGGGGGAAATGTCCTGCAGCTGGAGGGGGGGGGGAGGCGGCTTGAGGCGGGGGTTATCGGGCGCGTCCTGTAGCTGGAGGAGGGGGATGGCTTCAAGTGGGGGCCAGCGGCATCGTCCTGTGGCCAGGGATTGGGATAGCTTCAGGCGGAAGACAGTGGGAGGGGGGTGTGTCCTGCAATGGCGGTTGGGGATGGCTTCAGGAGGGGGCTGTCGGGGGCGGGGGGAAGTATGTACTGCCATGGCCTGCCACCGCTGCTCCAGCTTCAGGAGGGGACTGGTGGGGAACATCCCACAGCTGGGGACAGGAACGGCTTCAGGCGAGGGCCGGTAGGGGTGGGAAGTGTCCTGCAGCTGGGGACGAGGACGGCTACGGCCAGGGGCTGTCGGATGCACCTCTGGGGCTTTATTCTCCTCACCCTGGTGATTGACAGCTGGTGCCGGAAGGGAATGACTGGAGATAAGTCCAATCTGCTGATCTTACGATTTTTAAGCCTTCATAACTTTTGTAATATTTCACCGATCGGAACATAACTTGGTGCGCTTGTAGCACAGGAGAATGGCGAGTAGGGTGCCAAAAAAATCGTAACATTATCTGGTACCTTTTTCATGCAAATGTAAATACAACACAAACTGGAAGAGGACAAGATGAGAGTTTTAGTTAAGTTTAGATATCTATATAACTAAAAGTCTCATCTTGACCACTTCCTGTCTGCGCTGTATATTTTAGAAAGATCGCTACCCTATATAGCTATGATTTTTGGCCATCTTACTCATAGTCCTCTGCTGAAGCAGCCTTGGGGATTTTTCCGATAGATGAAAAATTAAAAAGTTATGAGTGTTTAAATTTTTTTGAGATCAGCTGATTGGTCCTCTCGCCTGTCAATCACCATGATGAAGGTAACGCCCCTTCTGGGAGGGGGGGTCCAGGAGTATAAAACCCTGGATGCTTGGACGTGAGTCAGTGACTCTGGAAGATCGCGAGGGAGAGGTCACAACTGTGATTCTAAGCTGTGAATCAACTGAACTGTGAGTCTGCAATGTACTTACAATAAATGATTTTTTAGCCCTTAATTAAATTAAATTAGTTGTTTGGCCTGCCCTGTGCTTGAAACTGCTGTGGAAATGGATATGAAATGAAAATGCAATCAGCTGTTTGGCCTGCCATGTGCTTGAAACTGCAATGGAAATAGAAATGAAATGAGTTGTTTGGCCTTCCCTGTGCTTGAAACTGAAATGGAAATGGAAATGGAAATGGAAATGCAATCAGTTGTTTGGCCTGCCCTGAGCTTGAAATTGAAATGGAAATGAAATGAGTTGTTTGGCCTGCCTGCAACCACTAATTTCAGCCCACATGGCCCCTATTAGCCGAGAAACCATTCCCTTTTGCCCAAAATTCCCGTATTAGCCCAGGAGGAGCATTCAGGCCCAAAAGGCCTGTGCCAGGCTAGGAAAAGTGCAGAAAAAGGGCCTTTCACTGAGATTTAATGCAGATTTTTTTTTTAAAGAGCCCCTTCAGCCCATCAGGCATGTACTAGCCCAGGAGGAGTCCCTTTGGCCCATCAGTAAGTATTCCCCCTGCAAGTATTATACCTCACCGCAGTATTTTCCTCCCTCCCTTCATTGGCTCCCTGTGAGATCCAGGTCAGGATAGACTTTTGTCCTTCGTTGCTGTGATCTGCAGAAAAAGATGAAAAATGGCTAAGATTGACAAGATGAAAAATGGCTAAAATCCACCCTCTCCCCCTTCTCTCTCACAGAGTCCCACACCTGTTTTGGGCAGAATTTCTGGCAGTGTCTGAGCTGCCAGCCCACTAGGCCTGAGTGACTGAGCTGCCAGCCCACCAGGCCTGAGTGACTGAGCTGCCAACCCACCAGGCCTGAGTGACTGAGCTGCCAACCCACCAGCCCTGAGTGACTGGGCTGCCAGCCCACCAGGCCTGAGTGACTGAGATGCCAGCCCACCAGGCCTCCATAACTGAGCTGCCAGCCCAAGAATCCATTCAGCCCACAATGCCCATACTTGCCCTCTGAAAACCAATCCCTTTGGCCCACAACACCCATACTAGCACTCCAGAAAGACCCCACCTCCCCCACCGGTCACCAATATTGGAATTGGTGGAGAGGTGCAATATTGTGTTGGGGGACCAGCCCTCACGTGTGAACCTGGGACAGATAGATAGATAGATAGATAGATAGATAGATAGATAGATAGATAGATAGATAGATAGATAGATAGATAGATAGATAGATAGATAGATAGATAGATAGATAGATAGATAGATAGATAGATAGATAGATAGATAGATAGATAGATAGATAGATAGATAGATAGATAGATAGATAGATAGATAGATAGATGTTCCCCGCCAGTGTCTTGCCCCGCCAGTGCCCTGCCAGTGCCAGGCTCCCTCAAACCCCCATACTTATACCAAAAATAGATAAGGATCTGGATGATCCAGGATCATATGGAGCTATAGCTCTTTTAAATACTGATCAGAAAATATTAACTAAAATCTTAGCACAAAGATTAAGCATAGTGATTTATACATTAATACACCCGGATCAAACAGGATTTATACCAAAAAGGTATTCTTCATACAACCTGAGATGGTTATTCAATATTATATACTCAAAAAGAAATATTACCAAAGACCTAGCAATTATTTCATTAGACGCTGACAAAGCTTTTGACCAGGTGGAGTGGCCCTATTTATTTTCGCTTACGCAAATATTTCAACTGGGCGAGAAGTTTAGTACATGGATAAAACTTCTATATACTAATCCAACAGCTAGAATATCAACAAATCAAATGTTATCAACTAAATTTAATTTATCTGGAGTTTGTAGACAAGGATGTCCATTATCCCCGTTATTATTTGCATTGGTAATAGAACCATTAGCAGAAAGTGTGAGGTCCAATCCTGAAATATATGGGTATACAACCAAAGATACGGAAAATAAAATCTCATTAGATGCAGATGATGTATTAGTTTACATTACTAAACCTGAAGTTAGTATCCCAAATTTACAAAATTTAATAATTCAATATGGTTCGTTATCAGGATACAGAATTAATTGGAACACAAGCAAAATTATGCCAATAAGGGAAAGTAACCCACATATTTTACAACAATTCCCTTTTAAAATAGTAAAAGAAAAACTTAAATATCTTGGAATTTATGTAACAAAGAGATATACTTCTTTATTTAAATCTAATTTTCCGCCTTTACTGAATAAATTAGATAAGAATATTTTGTATTGGAAAAAATTACCCGTTTCTATGATGGGTAGAATTAATGCGATAAAAATGATTTTTCTCCCCCAACTATTATACCTTTTTCAATTAATCCCGATATATCTCCCAAAAACTTTTTTTAAAAAGGTTGATTCTATAGTTACTAATTTTATATGGGATTATAAGAACCACAGAATAAACAAGAAACATTTGTGTAATAGTCCTGGGATGTCAGGACTTTCATATGAGGAAAGATTGGATAGACTCGGTTTGTACTCGATGGAATTTAGAAGATTGAGGGGGGATCTTATAGAAACCTACAAAATTCTTAAGGGGTTGGACAAGCTAGATGCTGGAAGATTGTTCCCGATGTTGGGGGAGTCCAGAACAAGGGGTCACAGTCTAAGGAGAAGGGGGAATTCCTTTAGGACCGAAATGAGGAAAACATTCTTTACACAGAGAGTGGTGAGTCTCTGGAATTCTCTGCCACAGAAGGTAGTTGAGGCCAGTTCATTGGCTATATTTAAGAGGGCGTTAGATGTGGCACTTGTGGCTAAAGGGATCAGGGGGTATGGAGAGAAGGCAGGTACGGGATACTGAGTTGGATGATCAGCCATGATCACATTGAATGGCGGTGCAGGCTCGAAGGGCCGAATGGCCTACTCCTGCACCTATTTTCTATGTTTCTATGTTTCTATGTAAATCAAAAGTAAATGGAGGCTTAGCATTACCGAATTTTATGTTTTATTTCTGGGCAGTTAATATCAAGAATATGAACTATTGGTTGTAAGAATTAGATAAACAACCAGACTGGTTAAAAATGGAAAAAGAAGATTATTTACCTTTTGAAATTGGGTCAATTCTATTTGCTATTACCAAATTAAGCAAAAAAACCTATAAAGAAAATCCTATAATAGACAGTGGAATACGCACTTGGAAACAAATAAAGAAAACATTAAAATTGGATTATATACTACTATCTCTTCCTATTGTAAACAATGAAGCATTTAAACCCCCATGGATGGATAAGGGCTTTTTACAATGGAAAAACCATGGAATTACAAAGATGGGTGATCTCTATAGGAAAAATACATTTTTCTCATTTCAGGAATTACAACAAATTTATGGGCTTCAACCAAAGGATTACTTTAGATATTTACAAATCAGAGACTATGTTAAGTCAATTACAAATGAATGTAGATTTAGAAATATAGAAACTTTTGATGAATGTTTGAATAAACATCCGAACACAGAAAAACTGATACCATATATTTATAGTATTTTATTAGATAGTGATGCTCCAAAGACGGATTTATATAGGCAATCATGGGAAAATGAATTAGGTCAAACAATTAGTCCAGAAATTTGGGATGATAGCTTACAAGATATACATCACTGTTCGTTAAACACTAGACATTCTTTAATACAATTTAAAGTATTATATAGACTGCATTATTCAAAAACAAAACTGAATAGAATTTTTCCAAGTGTTTCCCCTATTTGTGATATATGTCAACACTTAGAGGCTAACCTATTGCACTCATTCGTAAATTGTATAAAAATTAATAATTTTTGAATGGAAATTTTTAAGATAATCTCAGAAGTCGTCAATGCCAAACTGGCTCCTGACTCAAAATTAATAATATTAGGAATAACGGAACCAAATCAATTCATTACTTCGAATCAAATAATTTTTATTGATCATAGTTTAATAATTGGGAAAAAATTAATATTAAAATTTTGGAAAGGCTCTATAACCCCAACAATTAAAATGTGGACCACAGAAATGTCGGAGACCCTATATTTGGAAAGAATAAGATTTGTCTTAATGGACAAACAAGAACTATTTAAAAAAATATGGTCAGCATTTATTGAATATTTGAAGGGGCAAACTGGTTCGGCACGAGAACCCGACTGAAACCAGAATCGAAGAATAGATGAAGTAGTACATTTCATAAAATGCAGATATATCTTCAACGATGTAAAATCTGTAGAATATTCAATTCTTTCTCAACTTTTTATGTATATATTATATATATATAATTATAATTTTTTTGTTTAATCTTTTTCTACTATTTTCTACCTTTATAAAAAATGGATATAGAAAATAATATAGCACAATTATTAAGCAAGGATTAACATAAATAATACTGATTATGTTTATCTGCAAAGAACAAAATGATTTTTATTATGTCAACAATGAACACGCACCTTTTTTTAATTATGTAATTGCTCCTAACTAATAAAAAAAATTATTTAAAAAAAAAAAAAATCCCATACTAACTCCTTCCCCAGGATCTCGAGGTTGCAGTTGTCAGCCTCGCAGTCGGCCTGGCTCCACACTCCGAATCACTCTGCACACCAGGCCGCTCCGCACTCCAGGCCACTTTGCACTCCAGGCTGCTCTGCACTCCATGCCACTCCGTACTCCAGGGCTCCCTGACTCAGCGCCGCCTCCAGGTTCCCCGACTTGGGGCGGCTTTGGGACTTATGACTTTGGTACATATGGCTGCAGATGGCTTTGGGACAGATGGCTTTGGGATGGATGGCTTTGGGACAGATGGCTTCGGGATGGACGGCTTCTGGATGGCTTCAAAATTAACGGTTTTGGGACGGCTTTGGGACGGACGACTTTGCGATGGCTTCAGTTTGTACAGCTTCGGGACAGCTTCTGGATGGCTTTAGGGCTCAGTGTGGATCACGTACTCAGACCGGCCTCTGGGGCTTTATTCTCCTCGCCCCGGTGATTGACAACTGGTGCCGGAAGAGACTGACAGGAGAGAAGACCAATATGCTGATCTTACGATTTTTAAACCCTCATTACTTTTGTAATATTTCACCGATCGGAGCTAAACTTGGTGCACAGGAGAACGGTGAGTAAGGTACCGAAAAATGTAGCATTATCTGGTGCTGTTTTTGGCGCAAATGTAAATACAACACAAACCGGAAGAGGACAAGATGAGAGCTTTACTTAAGTATAGATAGAGGGAGAGGGGGAGAGGGGGAGAGGGGGAGTGGGGGGGAGGGGGGAGGGGGAGAGGGAGAGGGAGGGGTTCCCCAGCAGTGGTCAGCCTCTCGGTCGACTAAAATGTAAAAAAAAAAACTGAACAACATTAACAGAAACAAGTTATTATTTGCAGTTTTTTTAAAAAAAGGTAGAAATGATAATGTTAAACACTAAAACAAAGAGTAAATACCCAACAAAACATTCATATTCATCAGTTTCATCAAATCAATTAAATTCATCTAATGAATTAAATTCATCAATCCATTCAATTAGTAGATCTAAACATCTATCTATTTCTTAAGAAAAGGCAAAAAAAAAAAAAATAGCCTAAGTATCCAAATAACAAATAACAAACTGATCCCATTCACTCACGAATTCAATATACCATGTTTTTTCAATCTCACTTTGTCATGAAATTATATGCGAAATGGAAGGAATTTAATGTTTAATTCCCATAAATTAATCCAGAAACATCCACTCTCAAGTTAATCAAAATCAAACTAAAACTGTACTGTGGATATTTAGTGTGAAAATATTGATCATGGATAGACAATAACACAAAATATAGATTATTTAGATGCTCATGACATGATTGTCCAAAAAAAAAGCCCATATTGGCAGGCAAGACATGACCGATTCGTTTGTGGGCCTAAATAACATTTTCACATCATAAGATTAAAATAAAGCCACACCATAAGGCAAAATAATATGTTAAATAAACAACATACCTTTTGTTTTCTCCTGATATTGTGATCCACGATGTTGAAGGCATTGAAGGCGTTTTTAGACAAGTTTAAATTTAATCCAGCAAACCAAACGTCCGGCAATTTGTTTTTTAACCCGCTAACGGAACCACAAACGATTTTTCTTCATCAGCTAGCAGCCCGAGGAAATCCCTGTCTGACAATCAATACATACCTATATTTTAATTCCTCCCCCCCTCCAAATCCAAAGCCTCTGTAATTGCCTGCACAGGCAGTGGAAGATCTACAGCACCGTTGATGGTAGGTTTTGTAACATCGCTACATGATCCCTGGTCTTTATCTCCTGCATAATAAAAAAAATTATACCATCATTACTCTAAATGTATCTTTCAAACTGACCCAATATTTAGGTAAATAATTTCAGTTAGGTAAATGTTCTTGGATTTATAAAATAATCTTGAAGTCTTCCACTGGAGTTTTTCCAGAACGTGTTTAACCCAACATTGGAGGGAGCCAAAATTAGAAGCAGTGCAATGGGAATCATACCAAGTTATGTCTGTAAAGTTCATGTAATTAAGACCAGTTTTGGAGTTTCTCGTGCTCTAGGGTTTACCCAAGGCTGAAGTAAACTTGTTCCAAACAAAGATTAATTCTGTGCCATGATAAATGTCTGTCAGCGTTCTGACCCTAGTGTACCTACAATTTCAGAGAAAATCAAACAATTACAGATAACTTCATTACTGCAGGGAAAAAATGATTAAACACTGCAACTTTCCTGGGGAAAACGAATTAAAGATTGGGACATTGCTTTCAAAAACACGGGTTTGTTGGGGCAAATTCATTTAGAAATGGTATTGGTCTGAAAATTAATTAAGAATTGAGTCTTTGCTTGTGTAAATTAGGCGAATTAAGATAACAGGTTCACTAGGGAGAATTGATTAAACCAAGATTTGAATTTCTCTGGCAAATGCAATTAAAGCCTGCGGCTTCTGAGAGTTAAAATCAACCGAATAGCAATAAAAGAAAATTAGATACTCAATTAAAAAGGAGGGACACTGCTAACCCGCAGATTTGCAGTTTTATCCCCAAACTGACCTGCAGTTTAACTGGCCAATGTGGTCTTAAACAGAGAAGCAAAGACAACCAAGTAAAATGGTTCAGTGGCTTTGAAACAATCATGAGGTGAGATACTGAGCATACGTTCTTATGAAAGGGAAAGGTGGGTGCGAGTTCTTTGAATGGCAATGTCGTACAATTTTCAAATGACAAATGCTGTGGAAGGTCCTTTGGTAAGTTTTCTCTGGTGCTCTATGTAGATGATGCACCCTAAAGCCATTTGTGCTGATTGGGGTGGCAAGGTTGAGAATGCTGACTGGTGCTAATAAAGCTAGCTCCTTATATGTTGGGTGATACAAACCTTGTTTATGTGATGTCGGAGCTATATCCATCAAGGGGTAGGAATTCCATCACACTTGTGAGTTGTGATGGAATTCCTTCATCCAGACAGGCGCCTTTTATGTGGTACTACATTTTTCAAATTCTCCCCATCCACAACCACCAGTCCTGTTGCTGAGATCCCCTCTGATATTCTTTCTGCTCTGTTCACATTCTTCTCCATGACTCCAACCCACTTAATCATCTTCCTAATAATCCACAATCATCCAATACTCCTCCCCAACAATCTCACCCCGCATTAGGCATCTCCAGAGCAGACCCTACTCGTTACCCATTGTCCACTGTTTCATCCCCAACTCAGCTTTCCTGTGAACTAATAAGGAATACATGATGCCCTGGAATCCATATCTAAAATAATATTACAGGCTGGTAGTCTCGCACAATACTGGTGCATGTACAAGCACCAACACTAAAGCATATCTTAGGCTCGTAACTCCGACCTAATAGTAATAACCATTCTCCTATGGAGAAAAAAAAGTAGCACTGTTTAATAAAAGATTGTTAGAAAGAGTTTGATTTGCAAATTGGCCAGTTGGAGCCAGTTCTTAGTCAATCAAAAATCCATTACTTTCTGTGCGCCTAAGTTATCCTCAAAAATATTAAATTAGTCAAGAAAAACTAGGAAACAGCCACGTAACAAAGTTAGAATAAGCTTACTGATGTTCGATAAACTGTAAAATAACTTCTAAAATATTGAGTGTGGGAAAAAAAGCGAAAATGTATAAAGAAAGAATGGCTTAAACCAAATGCAAGCAGAGTCGGCGTGATATTTTTTACATAATTGATCTTAAATTTAGCTCTCACAGATCATGTATTTTAGCCAGTAATACAGCAATAAAAATACTTTTGACAACTGAATAACAGTTATGTGGTGACGTAAATACAGTTTCATTGCCACAACATATGAATTTAGAAATCTACGAAGTTTCTAGTATGCAAAAGATTGATTATTCCCATCTATATGTTTTCTTTTCTCTTACAGTTAAAACATTATAAAATTCCCTTTTGTGTCTGAGTACCAAGATGTGACTGAGTAACAAGTTGTCCTTTCCCTTCTGCTGCATGGTGGAGAAATGATAGTAATCAAAAATTGAAACGTTTTATCAACTTGGCTGCTAATTTTACTTCAGAATCACGTGAGTGACTACGTGAAGACGGCCGTCAGCCCGCATGCGCGTCATTGCGTCTCGCACATTGCGCTGACTGGCAGGCATGCTGCTCCTGCCAGCGGTAATTTTTAAACCTGGAAGGTAAGTTTAAACTTATTTCTAGGGATGTTTTGTGTTTTGCAGGAAGCTCCTCACAGAGTTTGCCTGCTGGATTCAGGGCGAATTTGGACGGGCCGCGGGACTTGCTATCCCAGTCACTCACCATGCGGTCCGCAGCTCCCACACCACAATGGTCCCCCAGAAATTGGGATTAGACTGGCAGTAAGCCGGTCTTCTACCCTAGTCGCGGACAATGGTGTCAGCAACCCCCAGATCGCTTAGGTCTTTCCCAGATAAAGCGGTTAGACTGGCAGTAAGCCGGTCTCACTACCCCAGTCGTGGACAATGGGGTCAGCAGCCCCAGACCGCTTAGGTCTTCCCTGATAAAGTGGTTAGGCTGGCAGTAAGCTGGTCTCACTATCCCAGTCGCTGATAATGGGGTCAGCAGCTCCCAGACTGCTTAGGGCTTCCCAGATAAAGGGGTTCGACTGGCAGTAAGCCGGTCTCGCTACCCCAGTCACTGACAATGGGGTCAGCAGCTTCCAGGCCGCTAAGGTCTCCCCAAATAAGAGGAAAACGGGCAGCAAGCTGGTCTCAATACCCAGTCACTCACTATGGGGTCAGCAACTCGCGGACCGCAATGATTCCCCAGGAAAGGGGTTAAAGCACGAGGAAGCTGGTCAAGCCTGGGGACTCCGTCGAGTCAGGCCAGGAGGTTTCCCCCTCCTTCTATGGGTAGCGTTTGCGAATGAGTAAAACCCACCTGGAGCACCTGATGGAGAGGTTGCTGCAAAGAGATATGCTCCAGAAGAGAGCTATCTGAGCCCGGGTATTATGGAGAACCCGCTGGCAGCGGCACCTGTCTCAGGGCTGCACAATGTCTCCCTCTCTGAGGAGGGGAGCATCCGGAGTCAGTTTCAGTCTGGCCCAGAGCCATATCCTGATATAGGTCCGAAGGGCCATGTCAGCGCAGGTATTCTCAGGGGCCTGCGGCAGCACCTGACTCAGGCTGTCTACGAGTCTCCCTCTCGGTGGAGGGGAGTGCAAGGATATACTCGCAAGGGAAGAGGCAGAAAACCCGGATTGGGCCAGATTTTCCTCACGCTACAAGTGCTGGCAGTGAACAGAGCTATCAAATGAAACCATCGTATCGGCGATGACACCCCCCACGCCTCATCGGCAGTAAGCGATTCACTGAATTTGATGGCCGCTTGAAAGCTGGGCACAGGCCTTTCAGGCCAAGGGCTCAGGAATATGGAATTCACATACACCATAAGACCACCAGTAACCATGGAGGTAGGTGGGTCTGGTTTCTTCCGAAACATGGGGTAAGTGGACCATTTACAAGTTGGTAATATTTAAACTTGTAATCAGCCGGAGCAGTTTTTTAAGGCATGCCCAGTAGTATGGCCACAAATATTTTTCGAGGCAGGCACGGAATTATGGCAGGTGTGGCCTGTTCATTGTGAAAGATGGAGGATGTTGGTTCATAATTGATTTAACTCCCATGTTTCAGCTGCAACTATATTTGAGGAATTGAGGTTCTTCAGCCATCCAGTCAAATTTAAGTTGATACCAACTGGAAGTTATTGTTTATCGGATTTACCTTTAACTTTTAATTTATCTGTGACCCCGGCCTGGGGCAACAGATTGCAATCAATAGAAGCCTGTAACAGCCTTGTTATCAAGCAGTCTTCTATTCGTCAATTGTAATTGGCAATATAGCTGTCCATCTGTGCATCTGGCCCATTTGTGTTTCAGCTGTGCATTTGGGCCTTGCATTATCAGAACTTTCAATGTGCATGTAGTAACCTCTCAAGTGCCATATGGGTCATTGTTAACAGACCTATGATATTACCAGCTGAAGCTACCAAAGTCACAATTGTGGTCGAACTATATTCAGCATTGCTCCAGTAGTTTTGGCCAAATAATCTTCAGTTATATTACTACTGATGCTAGTGCTCAAAGATGGAAAATTATGAATGCCATCTCTAGTAATGAAGGTGGATGGGATTTGCATGATCACCAATTCTTCAGTTATTCAACTACCTATTGACACTAGTTGCAAACTATGCGTTAAAGGGTTATTGTGCGAATGTGCAAAATCTGCATGCTCAGTTCCAAATTGATAAACTGTGGTGGTGGCAATGTCAGTCACATGGATGCAATAAAATCAAAGTATCCTGTCATAATTTACCCAATCTTTTTTGGCGTTGGTGTATCATCATGCAAAATCAATGACAACACAGTATGGATGTTGGATCACAAAGTATTGTAGGATCTATGGCTCGGTGGCACCCAATATCGATACGTTTGCATACAGGCTCATTCACCAGTTGTAAAAACATGTGGCATAACAGTGGCGAGAGATACATTCTCACTACACGGGGGAGGAATGTTTCTTTTACGTGGTTGCTCCATTTTTGCCTCATCAGTCGGGTCTTGCAATAATTCAGCAAGATCACGCTTCAGGGTTCTCGTACTGTCTAACTTGCCTACGCAGCCATGGTTTCCCACAAATGTTGGGAATAATAATATAACCTTATATGGGATTCTTAACATAAAACATTGCTGGTTCAGCCTGGGATTCGGGGAACCAGCCTCTACATGATTAATCAATTCATTGCTTTACAGAATCTGAGAAGACCGCTCCTGTGGCTCGGGCTGTCAGACTGATCCATGTCCCATTAACTGTGCCCAACATGCTTCACACCATAGTTGCTGCAGCAAGTGGTACCCGCTCTCTCGGGTCTCACATTCTGATGTCCACTTATTAAGGATATCATTAACACAAGTTCTCCCAGACCCAAGTATACGGAAGTATAGGATATTGACATTGTGCTACCATTTATTCACCATGGGGCTCCAGCTATATCTCTATCTTGGTTTGGCTCTCATAGGTAGTTAATCTCCTGGTGCTGCCCTCAGCGCACGGGTCCAGTCATTACATAAATTGCGACTGGACAGGATGGTTACACCTGCTATATAATAATTCATGTTTACATACCCCATGCACCTTCGGTTACATGTGGTCACACATTTACAACATTACGTCAAGGTCATCTAGAGCCTTAGAGGCGCTGATACTCGCTATGTTTGTTAGTTACAAAAAAAATCCTCATAAGAAGGTGTCAGTTCAGACCATCTCCAGGTGGTTATGTGAGGTTGGCTTATACAGGAGTGGATACTAATTTCTAATCTCACTTCACCAGGGTTGCTACAACACCAGCTGCAAGGGTTATGTGCGGTCCACATCCTGTCAACTGCAGGATGGTCTAACGAACGAGGTATCCAACATTTTATTTGAACCCATTGCCAGACCAGGGGTATTTGCCAACTCTATTTTAGATTCTATTTTATCGTTTCCCCTCGAATGAGAGGGCTTACTGTTATTATTATTTGTTCATTTATCACCATCAGCATGTTTTTTAAATCTATGTCATGTATGTATGCATTATGAATGTTTACCTTATTTGTGGTCAACTGATGCAGTTGTGCTTGTGTGGACTCATTTTTTTCCACGGCATGAAATCGCAGAGCTTCAAAATCTTCACGTAGTCACTCACGTGACTCTGAAGTAAAATAGTAAGATTAAACGAGAACTCACCAGTTTGAAGTTTGGTCTTTATTTTATGAGGCGTTACAATGAGCGTTTACGTGCCCTCCACTCCCATCCCTCATATCATAAAGATCATCTGGTAGTTCTAGTCATCACTAATCTTACTATGTTAGTTCAACAACTGTTATCTGTGATTTCACACCGCTGCTTTGAAGATTGACGTGCATGCGGGCTGACGGCCTTCTTCACGTAATTGCTCATCGTAACTCCTCATAAAATAAAGATCAAACTTGAAACTGGCAGGTTCTCATTTAATCTTACTATTACTAACACTGTTTCTTCCATTTCCGATATCTCTACTTCCATCTCAGGTGATATGCATTAAGATTCCTATTATTTCACTGCTGATTAATCCTCACCTCCCACTCTGCCTCCTGTGAGAATTCCTTTTCATTCTCCCCGTTTTTCAGGCTCCATTATTTCTATTCTGATTGTGACTCTTTCCCAAACAGATGTTTTCCTTTATCCATTGGCCTCCACATTTGCTGGATCATTATCCATAATTTCTGCCACATTGAAGGTGACCTGCCACATTTATTCCTCTGCTCCACTTTCAGAATTCTAACGGGACCATGCCCATTGCAACATCACATCCACCATCACCCATTACCCTTTCATGACTTTTTTCCATGCAAGTGCCTTTTGCCTTTACCTTTTACCTAGGTCCTTTTCCATCCAGGAACCCAAGCACTCCTGTTGAGAAACTTGGTCATATTTATTGTGTTCAGTGCTCATGATGTAGTCTCTTTTACAATGAAGAAACCAAGTGCCGTCCGAGTGACTGTTTTACAGAATACTTTCATTCATCCACATGTGACCTTAAGCTTCCATTTACCTGCCATTTTAATTCTGCATCTCACTCCCACTCCAGCCTCTCTGTCTTAGCCTCATATACGGTTCAAACAAATGTCAAAATAAGCTCAAGAAACAGCATCTTTTTTTTTAGCACGCTAAATTATTCTGACTTGACTTCAAATTCAACTTTATGGATTGGAGGACAATGGGCCAAATGCAGGCAAATGGGACTAGTTTAGATGAGATCTTGGTCAGCCTGGATGAGCTGGGCCAGTTTCCGTGCTGTATGACTCCATGGCTCTTACTATTTTACATCATCAGCCTTTCCTGTTTGTAGCAGAATTCATCAAATCTGATGAAAAACCATTCATTTGTGAGTTTAACTATTTTCCTTTCCACAGCTGGAACTTAATCTGTTGAATATTTCCAACATTTTCTGCTTCTTTTAGATTTAATATACCACATAAATGTAATATGTTGTATCTCAAGGTTCCAGCACATATTTCTCTCCTTTGTTCTTATATGTTCCCGTCTAGTCACATCTCAGCCAGATTGGCTGTATTTCACAAGCATTCACCATCTCAAGGGGTGAAGCATCATCACCACTTATGTCATTCAGTCTCTGGGTCTCTAACCTGTTGCAGATATTTCTTTTCCAAACCCCTCTCCTCTGCAACATAAAACATTTGATGGCCAACATTTCCAAGTGCTGATGCAAAGTCATCAACTTTAAACGTTAACCCTGTTTTCACTCCACAGCTGCTCTCTGACGAACTGAGTATTTCCATTATTTTTTGTTTGTTTTATTATATTACCTTCTATTTTGTGCAAAGTTTTGAAAATGTGTTGCTGTAATGAATGCATAAAACATCAACAACTTATCACTGTTTTTTATTTTACCAGAATTAGAATTATTGGGCATGTTTCCTATATTCACGTGCAAACTCCATTATAGACTATGTGTTTATTATTAAATTGCACCTTATCACAAAACTGACCATAATTTTCATAGAATCACAAATGAAAAACTAATTCAGGGAGCCATAATAAGTTTCTCTGATACGCCAAATACATTTCTATTGGATGTGTCTAAGACATGTGGCTTGAGACACAGAGAAGGAATATTCATAGACCCATGACATGATGCTGGGTGCACTGTGAGAAAACCTGCCAGTCTACGACGACATTCGCACAATCACACTCCCTAACAATACTAAATTATCACCACAAATCCAGTTCACATGGATTAACATAAATCGATAAACATTGCAACAACTTTCAAAAAGTCAGTTGTAAGGTATTGATTATGTGAATGGCTTTTTGCACAATGAGATGTCAGATTACATGTTGTCCAGTATTTTGTGATGCAAACGATTGCTAGGAATTCAGAAATAATTTTCTTAAATAAATTTAATGCATGCCCAAGCTTTCAGTGAAAGAACAGAACCTGTACAGATGATACGACCAAGCTGAATAAAGTCTTCTGTTCCCAGACACACTCACGTGCTCTAAATACTAAATCATCCTGAAAAATCCCTTCTTGTTTGGATCTAGTCAACAGAGCAAGGGTGGAATAAATTATAATTATGTAATTTATGGCACGGCAGTTAAATGTTTAACCTTTCAGTTGGCTTTGGTGCAGAAAAATGATTAAAGCCAAGAAGTTGAATCACGCATAGATGATTCTGCAGTCTGGAATGCATTAGGGTAATCCTAACACATTTGACAGCAGTTACAATCGAAATGCATGTGTTAAAACACAGCAACTATAAATTTCCATTGCAGAATGGAATCTTTCTTGTTTGAAATTTGAAAACTGAAAAAACCCAATTAGCCACTGATATTTACGTTTTTACTGAGGCCTCTGCTGACAAGATTACATATCATAATAAAGATTAGAATTCACACGATAACCAAAATAAAAAGTAAATTGCTAAGGAATAAGCAAAGGCTCTAATAGTAAAAATGTATACATTTTATCCATGTTCAATTGCACACTTCATTTCAGATTAACTTTTTTTTAGCTTAGCCTGCATTGCGAGGAGTTGATCCCAGGGGCTTGGGGGTAGAGAGGGAAAGGGAGAATATAAACGTTCCTTGTTCATCAGCCTTTGTTAACTCTCAGTCTGATCAATAGAGGGTGACATTGAAGGTGAAATGTTCTTATTTGCGATAGGGGAACACCTGACCTGCAATTAGTACTTTTGCAAAGCCATACTCGAGACTGAAAGCTCCCAATTGTTGATACTTGCTTTCCACAATTTCACAGTGAATATAATTCAGACCATGTTGGACAGATTCAACATGTCAGGAACCATGTGTGAAGAGAAAATCAGAGTTACATTTCTCGTTAATGGCCTTTTGTCACATCTACAAAAAACAGTGTAAGAGATTTTAAACAATTGCAATGATAACAAAAGTGGGAATGGAATGACGGTCAAGGAGATCAGGGAGAAAAGGACACAATAGAAGTCTGACATAAAACTGGAAAGATTAAATGACTGAAGGAGTGAAAGAATAAATTAAATGTGGATGCTGATGCAGCAAGAAAAGAAGTGGTATAAATGGGAATGGAAAAAATTGTTGCCAACACTGCTATTTGACAAAGAAGAAATAATGGTTATGATAGAGAAATGTTGATCCCATTGTGTAGGAAGAAACTGCGAATGCTGGTTTAAACCGAAGATAGACACAAAAAGCTGGAGTAACTCGGGACAGGCAGCATCTCTGGAGAGAAGGAATGGGTGACGTGAAGGGTCGAAACCCTTCTTCAGACTAGTTAGGGAAAAGGGAAATGAGATATAAACGATGATGTGAAGAGATAAAGAACAATGAATGAAAGATATGCAAAAAAGTAACGATTAAGGAAACAAGCCATTGTTAGCTGTTTGTTGAGTGAAAACAAGAAGCTGGTGGACTTGGGTGGAGGAGGGATAGAGAGAGAGAGGGAATGCCGAGGTTACTTGAAGTTAGAGAAATCAATATTGAAACCACTGGGCTGTAAGCTGCCCAAGCGAAATATGAGATGCTGTTCCTCCAATTTGCGTTTAGGCTCACTCTGACAATGGAGGGACCTACGACAGAAAGGTCAGTGGGGATGGGAAGGATAATTAAAGTGTTTAGCAATTGGGAGATCAGGTAAGTTCGGGCGGACTGAGCGAAGGTGTTCAGCGAAACGAGTTCAAAGTATGTTATACTAGGTGGAAAATAGAAATACCTGTCCTCTTTGTAAATGCTAATTATTTCCAATTTCATCTTCATAATCTGTAGTTTTCATATAATTTCCAGTATTTCATGTTGCTTACTTCCCTGTGTGGGTTCAAAGCAATTATTTTGATGGCTGCCTTCTGAGAGAGTAGGTAATTCTTTTGTGTGAGCCTGCCAGTGGATTGTTGGGTTACTTTCAGATGCTCTTGCTGAAGAAAACTAAATTCAGGAGACAGTGAGAAAAGTCATACACAAAATGTTACATTATTACTCTTAATCAGCACTATAGGGACACAAAACATAATTATCAAACGTTACTGTCTGACTTGGCTAAAATTAGAGACGGGATAACTGCAGTTTATGATTGACATGATTAAGTTATCATAACTAACTGAGGTTATGTGGCTGAAATTGAATTAGGCTATTGGATTGGACACTGCAGCCTGCACGGAATCTGGCCTTATGATCATTCAACTTCCACCACCCCCGAACTTCCTTGTATGTGAATACTTGGCCAATAAACTTACTTTCTTACTTACTTACTTATACCTGGGGAATTAAGAAACCACACTGATGAAATTACTATAAACAATTGTACGCAACATTTGGGGGAGACAACTGGCTGCATTAGAAATAGAACATTTCGGATAAGGCTGACATAATGGCATCTTGGCATCTGTTACTTTGGTGATGTGGCTTCTCTATTTTTTCTACCTTTGGACTCAATTGTTTCTGTTGTCTCCTAAATGCAAGTCTATCAACCTTTCCATTGAAAGGAATGGCTCAGGTTTAGCTGGGAAGTTTAGCACAAATGCAAACCTACCAAGACATGGCTGTCCACCTAAGCTGACAGGCCGGGCAAGGAGAGCATTGATCAGAGAAGCAGCTAAGAGGCCCATGATCACTTCCAGATTCCTATTCTTGTAACTTCCTACAACTTTCCTTCCTGCTGACAAACCTGTGCTCCACTTAATCTGGCCTTATGATCATTCAACTTCCACCATCCCCGAACTGCACCCCCCACCGTCCAATCCACCAAGCCCCATCATTGTTATTCGCTCGCACAATATTGGACTGTCTTCAGTTCTCCTAATAGAACATAGAACAACACATCCCCACAGCATGATGCCACCACCATGTTTCACAGTGGGATGGTGTGTTCCGGGTGATGTGCAGTGTTAGTTTTCCGCCACACATAGCGTTTTTCATTTAGGCCAAAAACTTCATTTTGGTCTCATCAGACCAGAGCACCTTCCTCCACATGTTTGCTGTGTCCCCCACATGGCTTGTGGCAAAATGCAAATGGAATTCTTATGGCTGTGTTTCAACAATGGTTTTCTTCTTGCCACTCTTCCATAAAGGCTGGATTTGTGGAGTGCACAACTAATAGTTGTCCTGTGGACAGATTCTCCCACCTGAGCTGTGGATCTCTGCAACTCCTCCAGAGTTACCATGAGCCTCTTGGCTGCTTCTCTGACCAATGCTCTCCTTGCCCGGCCTGTCAGTTTAGGTGGACGGCCATGTCTTGGTAGGTTTGCAGTTGTGCCATACTCTTTCCATTTTCGGCTGATGGATTGAGCAGTGCTCCATGAGATGTTCAAAGCTTGGGATATTTTTTCATAACCTAACCCTGCTTTAAACCTCTCCACAACTTTATCCCTGACCTGTCTGGTGTGTTCCTTGGGCTTCATGATGCTGTTTGTTCCCTAATGTTCTCTAACAAACCTCTGAGGCCTTCACAGAACAGCTGAATACTTTTGCACACCACACTTTTCAATTTTTTATTTGGAAAAAAATTTGAAAACCATATATCATTTTCCTTCCACTTCACAATTATGCGCCACTTTGTGTTGGTCTATCACATAAAATCCCAATAAAATACATTTACGTTTGTGATTTTAATGTGACAAAATGTGGAAAAGTTCAAGGGGTATGAATACTTTTGCAAGCCACTATATATTCCATATCGCTCCATCCGCTGTTTATCCAAATGCCCATCAAAAAGCCTCTTAATCGTTACTATCGTATCTGTTTCCACAATCACCTGTGGCAGCACATTCCAGGCAGTCACCACTCTGTAAAAATAAATGTTGCCTTGCACAAATCTAAGTCTTTATCTTTATTTCGATCCTATTTGAAATCCAAGTCTGGAGTCACGAGTGTTAACACAAGTAACTTTACGTAATTGAATTGGAAAACAACATAAAATAATTGAACTGATATCAAACTACCCTTTTCTTCAATAGATGAAATATAAAAGTTTCTTCACCGTATGTAGGCATCAATGGCCAGCACTGTTTCTTCACTTATCATTGGCCTTTGGGCTTTGGTGTGAGCTGGCTTCTTTAAATGTTGCAGACATGGAGTTATTGAGTAATATAGCATCAGTTCCTTCGGGTGCCATGTCCTTGCTAGCTATCAAGTATTTATCTATAGTAATGCTGTGATATTGTAAAGGACTCATCTTAACACTTCATAAATGTTGTGAGACTCTGCCCCACCACCCTCTCATTCTGTATGATCCAGATTTCAACCAAATTTTGGGTGAAAAGATTATTTCACAAATCCCGTCTCATTCTGGTAAACCTAAAATTGGAATGCAAAGTGGCATTCTGTTGAACGACCTTATTGGAATTAGGAGTGCATCACACTACTTTTCTGCCTTCCTTGTCATTTCAGGGGCTCAACTTGGCAGTCTCTGAGCAGAGGCTGTGTAAAACAAAGTTTTTAAACTTCCAGAATATACCACACATACCTGTCCATGCATTTGTTTTGGAATTTAACTGCTGAGGTATTTATTCAATGTGTGCAACAGATCATTATGGTCATGGCTACCCACTCAAGGTCGAATGGGGCTTTTGGAGAGGATGTTTATCAGCAAACAGGGAGACACACCATCCCCTCTCTACCTGCCTGGTGCCCAGGGTACTCCCAAGGTCAAGTTTTCCAAGACTGAAATATCACCATGATATGAAAAACTGCAGGATAACCTCCAGCAACCATTGGGCTGTTCTCTCTCTGTGGATGTCAAAGTCATGTTGACTCTGAACGTCCTCTCTGCAGGATCATTCCAAATTTGCTGCTTGCTGCTGTGCTGAGAAACATCAGGGAGGCACTGTACTTGAAAGGAATAATTTCATAATTTTGATTTCAGGGAGGAGAAGGAGGTGTCTTGGATAATGGGAACCGTCAACACTACTGACATTTCAAGTGCAGGTAGCCATTGATTTCCCTTATGTGTCTGTAAGGGTTCCCCTAATAAACCAGATCTTGTTATGAGCAGGACAGATTGGCACTCCTTCAAAGTGTAGGTTGTTGTGGATCTTATAAATAAGTTTCTAATGCTGGATGCAGTTATTCCAGGAAGCACGCGTGATTCTTCAATACTAAGGAAGACCACATTGCTGGATGATTTCAGTAGGCAACACTGTCCAAATCCCAGGGATAAAGACTGCACTCCGCTGCCATGGTACCTTACACCAGTTCAATCACTAAACACAGTAGATGCCTCATGATGCATTGAGAGGATCAAAAACACTGCAATAGTAATGGGCAACATTTTTTGTGTCTGACGAAAGGTCCTGACCCAAATCATTATCTATCCATGTTCTCCAGAGATACTGCCTGACCTGCTGAGTTACTCTAGTAGTTTGTGTCTATATTCTTGCCAAGGTGAGATTGCAATGCTTGTACCAGTCCAAGGTCATCATGTGATACAAGCTAGCTAGATACATGCTGTATAACCTTGCAAACCAAAGACAGCAGCCAGTGCTGGAGAAGGAACAATACTAAGTCCTGAGGATAGAGAGACATGAAGCATATGCTGAAGAACACCAGGAGCAAAAGAAGCAGGTGAAGGAAGTCGGTGCCAAGAAAGATGTTGTTATTCACCATCTACAATATCATGTTCCAGCTGAGCTGAGAAGGCAAGCATTGTCTATATGAGTTATATGGGACAAAGAATATCAAGCAGCCCTCACCATTACTAATAACATAACTGAGGAATAAACAGGAGACCCCAGATGGCACGTAATGGGAAATGTGATGCTGGAATCTGTCCACTTACTCTGACCATAAGAGTCTAAGAAGTAGAAGCAGGAGTAGGCAGGAGTAGGTTCAGACACTCATAATTGCTAGACAAATGTTCTATGTCGGTACCACTTTCATTCCTTTGATTCCCTCTGTATCTAAAAATCTATTATTCTCTATCCTAAATATACTGAGCAATTGATCACCACACATCCCTATTGAAAAGCAAATTCAAAAATTCATTACATTCTGGCAAAATAAATGTCTTCTCAATATGGCCTGAATGTCCAACCCCTTACAATAACTTTGTTATCCCTGGTTCTACACACCCCAGGGAACATCAACCCCACAGTACTCATGTCAAGCCCCTTAATAATTTTGTATGTTTCATTGAAGTCACCATTCATGCTTGTAAGCCCACCAGAACGCAGGTTCGCTCTGCTTAATCTCTCCTAGTATGACAAACCTCTCAATCAAGTTATCAATCTGGAGAACCCTCTAACATCTTTACTTAGGAAGGTGAATCAGATGTGTATATAGTATAGCAGATGTGGTATTACCAGCCTCTATATAATTGAAGCAAGATGTCTCTCCTCCTGCAAAATATCTCTCCTCTTGTATTCATGAGGCTTTGTAAAGAAACCATATATTTTACCATTCTAATATATCGCTGTATCTGTATATTAACTTTCAGTGATTCACCTAAAAAGACACCCAGGTTCTTTTTGAATATCAAATGTTTCGATATCTCATCAATAAAAAATACAGCATGTTTTTATTTTTCTATGAAAGTACATGACCTCACATTTTTCCCTGATATATTCTGTCTGCCATGCCATTGCCCTTTCAGTTATATGTCAATACCACCCCTATTACATCACGTGTAACAATGTCAGAGTATGAAGTTTGGGGTGGGAGATTGCATGAGAGACATGAAGCAGGGTGGACCTTCACGTGGTCCACCCTGTTTCGACTAATGCAATCAACCCAACGTGCTCAGACAAAAGATAAAATAGAACAAGTTGACCAAAAACTTTAGGCTGTGCACGCCTTACGCAAGAAGAAGAAGAGTATGGAGGGGAGATTGATAATCCAATTGAATGGTGTCAGAACCACAATCTTGCTCTCAGTATTAACAAGACCAAGCAGCTGATTGTTGACTTCAGGAATGAAAAGCTGAGGATCCATGAAGCTGATTTCATCATTGGTACGGCATTGGAGTGAGTCAACAGTTTCAAATTCCTGTGCGAGCTCACAAGTGTGTAGGCCTGATCTGCTTAATATCTCCTTGTACGACAAATTGGGAGATCAAGGACACAGCTCTTCCTGGCCCAATTACTGCTGGAATGGGATAGATCATAACATAAATGAGAAACTGGACATCAATGTTCTCCCTCTGTCAGTATAATCCCAGGAATTCCTAATCAATAGATAGTTTCCAAGACTCCACAAGAGCCTCTCTTATACGGTTGAGGTGTTTGGAAGAGGGTGGGGAGTTGAAACATGAATTCGAGGGCCTGAGTTATAGGGAGAGGTTAAGCATGTTAGGACTCTATTCCTTGGAGAGCAGGAGGATGAGGAGTGATCTTATTGAAGTGCACAAAATCATGAGAGGAATAGATTGGCTAGGCACAAAGTCTCTTGCTCAGATTAGAGGATTTGAGAACCAGAGGGGATAGGTTTAATGTGAGGGGGGCAAGATTTAGTAGAAACCTAAGGGGTACCTTTTTCAGTGAGTAGTGGGTGTATGGAACGAGCTGTCAGATTAGGTGGTTGAGGCAGGTACTATTGCAATATTTAAGAAACATTTAGACAGGTTCATAGATACGACAGGTTTAGAGGAATATGGGCTAAACGTAGGCAGGTGGGACTAGTGTAGATGGGACATGTTAGCCGGTGTGGGCATGTTGGGCCGAAGGGCCTGTTTCCATGATGTAAGATACTATGACTATGATTCTGTGGGAAAAAACACATAGGCAGTGCCATATATTCTGCCCTTTTCAGCTTCACGTAGGTTTCCAGGATGTGAAACATCCTGATTATCTCACAACTCAACACTCATTCCATTAATGCGATTCGAGGATTTCATGTTCAGAATTGCATGAATCCTTGCACTTTCGGGAGTTTTATCAGTCATGACTTTGGAGTTAGCATCACTCTACATTAAGTTCATGGCAGCTGGATACTGGCAACATGCCAGGAGAGTACAGCAGCACCTGCCCATTAACATTACTCCAAATTAAAGTTATGGCATATAATGCTTGGCATTCCTCCAGATTAAGATTCAAGTCATCAAAGCTGGCATCACTTCACATTTAGATCAGAGCAGTTGAATGTGGCATTACTCCAGACTAAGATCATGACCACTGAATATTGACATCACTGCAGATTAAGATCAATGTCCCTTGTTGGCATTGCTCCAGTTTAAGATCTCAGTGACTGTGGTTTCAAAATGGCAGCCAAGATTCATTCAGAAAATTTGTGCTCTTGGGTTATGTGACCCAGGTTAATTGGGTGAAAGTCTCCTCTACTTGCTGCAAGGAAGAGTTCCACATAAAATTAGTTTTGTAGAGTCCTATCGGCATCCTTCATAAGTAACAAGCTTGCAATATATGCATAATTTAACATAGATTTTTCTTTGGCTCAAAGGAAACTATATTGCTGTTAGAGGGAGTTCTTCTGAGACTGGGGTTTAACCACATTATAGAGCAGTGTAAAGGAAGGCGAACTCTCCATCTGTTAGACCTCATCTGGGAGAACCGATGTTGGCATTGTGTGATGAAATGGAAAAAAAACATTTTTTTCCCCACTCATAACATTTATCACCCTGATGAGAAAAAAAACATTAGATAAGTCCTTTATAATAAAAGGCTGGCCTACCTACTGTGCTTTGGTCTGGCCAATTTTTTTTTCTGTCTCAATCCAAAAATAAAATGCAAACAGAAACTTATAAATTCAACAGTGTCTACCTCATTCCAGTAGACATACGTGTCAGTAGAAATATAAAACTACATTATTACTTCACAGCCACCATATGATTTTTGGCATATTTGTGTTTGCTTTCTCTGCAGGGAAATTCCTGCAGGAAAAACTACTGTCTGCCATTTTGGAAAATCCCAGCTTTCCTCTATTGAAATAGCTTTTGTAATCAAGTCAATCTGAAATATCAGCTTCTGAAGTGTTGCAAGTCTATGCTTTCCAACAATCTGGAGATGATTTTAAAAAAAATAGCATTATCCATCTATCTATCTATCTATTTATCTATCTATATATATATTACTAAAACTCTCGTCTTGTTTGTTTCTATGCGTGTGAGTGAGCGTGCATGCATGTGTGTCTGTTCAAGTGATCTTGGAACTATGTCAAAATGGTACACGATAGTGTTAACATTACTCACCAGCAGCACCTTACTCACAATTGTCCTATAGTGGTTTGTGTCCAGTTTCATTCAGATTGATGTTATATTTTACAAGTTATTGACATTTTTAGCTTTACAGAACCCTACTTTGAGACCAATAACTTCAAGCGTTGTGAAGTTGCTGGCAGTTAGCAGGTATGACGTCACAATTGGATTTCATTTAAATAACCTGTCTGTCCTGCATGTGAGCAGAGTTCCAGCCTACAAAGACATCACGATGGGATCAGCAGCCCTCCCCCCACTTGGGGAATGGCTGATTAGCTCCGTGGAGCGCCAACGGCCTTTCCAGAAATGTCTTTATTTTTTCCTCGCTTCACAAATTTTACTGCTTCTCCAGGCCCACAACCCTTGGCCCTCTCCCTCCCCCTTCCCCAGCTCCACGCCATTCGGCCCGTTCCCCCCCCCCTACAGCCCTCACCCCGATGAACAGCACCGGGCAGGAAGAGCACGGGGAGGAACCTTGGCCTTTACTGGGGAGAGAGAGATAGAGAGCGACAGGGAAAGAGACCGTGAGATAGAGAGACAGAGTCAGAGGTATATAACAATGTATTTTATCATGCCAATCAAGTTTTTAAATTGAAATTGAAATTAAATTGACAGAGTGAGAGAAAGAAAGAGACAAATAGAGATAAAGACAGAGAGGGAGACAGTGCGAGAAAATGATGGAGACAGAGAGAGAGGGAGACAGAGAGAGACAGAGAGAGAGACAAAGAAAGACAGAGAAAGAGACAGCGAGAGAGAGAGACAGAAATAGAGAGACAGAGAGAGAGACAGAGATATAGAGAGAGACATAGAGAGACAGACAGAGAGAGACGGGGAAGGGGGGAGGGGATGGAGGGGTGAGGGGAGGAAGCAGATGAGGATTGGTGGAGGGGGGTGGAGGGGTTAGAGGGAGGATAATGGAGGGGGGAATAGGGGATTGAAGAGGGAGAGTTATTGCCATTTTAAACTTTAAAATCATCAGTCGCTCCTGCGTAGTTGGGAGCTATGGGTGAATGGTGTAATATTGCGTTGGGGGAATGGGGCCCAACCCCACTTGGTCTAGTATATTACTAAAACTCTCATCTTGTTTGTTTCTATGCGTGTGAGTGAGCGTGCGTGTTGGTTCAAGTCATCCCAGAACTACGCCAAGACAGTACACAATAGCGCTATAATAATTGCACGACCTTACTCACAATTGTCCTGTGGTGGTTTGTGTTAAGTTTCGTTCAGCTTGATGTTATATCTTACGTTATTAACATTTTATATGTACAAAAGCCCAATTTGAAAAACATTTCTTCCTTGTGCTTACAGCTATGACATCACAATGGGATTGTAGCCCTGTTTGCAACATTGTTGCTATCCAAGTACATTGAGTCCTGCTCACCCTAGCAAGCACAGATGCATTTTTTTTAAAGTCACAGTACACTGAATATTTGAAAAGTTTAAAATGAGGGAGGGTGAATAAGGCGAACAATGCGCAGTCCTGCGCAGTTGGGGGCTATGGGCGAGTGGTGGAATATTGCTTTGGGGGAATGGGTTGTGTTGGAGAAACGGGCGAGTGGTGGAATATTGCCTTGGGGAACTGGTTGTGTTAGGGATCAGGCCTACCATGGAGCTATGGGTGAGTGGTGGAATATTGCGTTGGGGGAACGGGTTTGCGTTGGGGGACCAGGCCACCCATGGGGGCTATGGGTGAGTGGTGGAATATTGCATTGGGGGAATGGGTTGCGTTTGGGGAACGGGTGAGTGGTAGAATATTGCGTTGGGGGAATGTGGCCCAATGGGTCCCACTTGGTCTAGTTTATAATAAAACCCTACCCCAATGTATATGTATAATTGAAATCATTCATTGGGAATTATCCTCTCCACCACATTCTCAGCTACAGCCTTTCTAACCAGTCAATTTAATGATTGTAGAGTTGGGAAATTTAATATGGATTAACACCCCACACACATTCAGTTGAACAGGAGAGACAGTTTCCAATCCAGGAATAAACTGCAATGTTTATGAAAAGGCGGTGAGAAGATGAAATTAGAGGATTATAAGTTGCTGCCACCAAAGGGCTAACTCTATATAGAAAATGTGCTCTTTCCTTTTGTGGATCTGCCATTGTCTTTTCTTTCTTAGGCCCCCTTAAAGCATGAATGACCATGGGTGTTTCCAGGGTGTTATTCACAACATTGGACTTGCAACATTGTTGCTATCCAAGTACATTGAGTCCTGCTCACCCTAGCAAGCACAAATGCATTTTTTTAAAGTCTCAGTACACTGAATATTTGAAAAGTTTAAAATGAGGGAGGGTGAATAAGGCGAACGAGCAGCCCTGCGCAGTTGAGGGCTATGGGTGAATGGTGGAATATTGCTTTGGGGGAATGTGTTGCTTTGGAGAAACGGGTGAGTGGTGGAATTTTGCCTGGGGGAATTGGTTGTGTTAGGGATCAGGCCTACCATGGAGCTATGGGTGAGTGGTGGAATATTCTGTTGGGGGAATGGATTGCGTTTGGGGAACGGGTGAGTGGTAGAATATTGTGTTGGGGGAATGTGGCCCAATAGGTCCCACTTGGTCTAGTTTATAATAAAACCCTACCCCAATGTATATGTATAATTGAAATCATTCATTGGGATTTATCCTCTCCACCACATTCTCAGCTACAGCCTTTCTAACCAGTCAATTTAATGATTGTAGAGTTGGGAAATTTAATATGGATTAACACCCCACACACATTCAGGTGAACTGGAGAGATAGTTTCCAATCCAGGAATAAACTGCAATGTTTATGAAAAGTCAGGAGAAGATGAAATTAGAGGGTTATAAGTTGCTGCCACCAGAGGGCTAACTCTGTATAGAAAGTGTGCTCTTTCCTTTTGTGGATCTGCCATTGTCTTTTCTTTCTTAGGCCTCATAGGATCATTATTCATGATCTTAGGCCTTAGATCATGAATAACCATAGGTGTCTCCAAGGTGTTATTCCCTATATGGAAGACTCCCAAGCGTGACTTTGTTTAGCATGGGAGACTGGTGCACAGACAGCCACCACACGGTCCTTGACAGATCTGGGTCAGGATCCAGTGGCAAGGAGTCCAAGATGACCGGAGACCCTTTTCTGCTGCAGCCTTCATCCACCTTCCCAGACTTTGTGACACTCCACTATTGGAGCTCATTGTCCTCCGCCTGTTCCACCATTGAGGTCTTGTTTGGAATGCTCTTGTCAGGGACCTCAGCCTCGACCGTACCACCATGGGTGGCCCTATCAGGAGCATAGCTCCAGACAGCATCGCTCTCAGGATCTCAGGTCCACTCAAGCTTCAAAGGTGACAATCCACGGAGCTGCTAAACCTGGTGAGATCCCGAATGACAAGGCCTTGCCCAGAGAATGCTCCTTGTGAAAGGAATTTTTTCTTTGGAAACCTTGTACTGAAATGGTAATGGCCCACCAACATGTCCTGGTCCTGTTTGTACAAGTAATCTGTGCGCTCACTTCTTCCAATGATTTATTCATCCAGAAACAAACTACGTTTAACATTAGCATGCAGAAAAAAGGAGACATTTCAAAAGTTCCGCATAGCACCTGGATATAACCTGCCTGGGGTTCTTACTGGGGAGGTGCTCCCTGTTGGGATTCATTGAACTGCATTTAGAAAAAATGCAGATATAGTGATAGACACAAAGCGCTGGTGTAATTCAGCCTGTCAGTCGGCATCTCTGGCAAAAAAGTATGGGCGATGTTTCGGGTCAGAACCCTTCTTCAGACTGAAAACTCTGTGGTGTCAAATGCGGTGAGCTAGATGCAGAAGTGGACACCTCTCTTTTCAAAGATCAGCCTTCCATTTCGGACAGAAGTGGTTTATATTCAGGAGGTTCTTCCCACTGGGGATTTTGAGATCTAGTTCCAGTGCAGATGCAGTCAATGGTGAGGAGTCTGATCTGTGTGATGAACTGGGCCACATTTACAACTTTCAGCAATTTCTTGCAGTCTTTGGCAGAGCTGTTCCCAAACCATGCTGTGATGAAACCCGACAGTTTGTTTTCTATGGTGCAACTGCAGAACTTTGTATTCTCATTCCCCTCCATCCACCATACTCCATCATACACCTAATCCAAATTCCTATCAATTATCAAACTTACTGAATATTAATATGCTCCAAATACCCACATAGTTAGCATTGATCCAAAAATGAGACCCACAGCTCACACCTTACACAGTATTCCTGGCGTTGAACCATGACCCTATGAGTCCACCTGACACTCAGCTGCCTCCTCAGTCAATAGAACTTCTATTCTTCACCACAATTACAGTCACTTCCAGGCTGTCAATTCAATTCAATTCAATCTTTAATTGTCATTGTGCAGTGTACAATACAGAGACAGCAAAATGCAGTTGGTATCTCCGAAGGGCGTACTTACAAATAAACAAGTAATTGCGCAGTAGTATGAGTATATACATCTATACATATACAGTGGTATCCATGCAATTTTGCTGGTGATTGGATAGTCCGGGGGGGGGGGGGGGGGGGGGGTGGAGACAGGCAGTCATTGAGGTGCAGCGTTGAGAAGTGTGACAGCCGCAGGGAAGAAGCTGTTCTTGAGCCTGCTGGTATGGCAGCGGAGGGACCTGTAGCGTCTCCCGGATGGGAGGAGGATAAACAGTCTACGGTTGAGACATGAGCTGTCCCTGGCGATGCTGTGCGCCCTGCGCAGGCGTCGTTTACTATGGACAAACTCAATGGAGGGAAGTTAGGAGCCTGTGATGCGTTGGGCGATCTTCACCACCCTCGGCAGAGCTTTCCGGTCGGCGACAGAGCAGTTACCATACCATGGGTTACACAAAAAGCTGGAGAAACTCAGCGGGTGCAGCAGCATCTAAGGAGCGAAGGAGATAGGCGATGTTTCGGGTCGAAACCCTTCTTCAGATTGGTCAGGGATCAGGGAAACGAGAATATAGACAGTGATGTGGAGAGATAAAGAACAATGAATGAAAGATATGCAAAAAATAACGATGATAAAGGAAACAGGCCATTGTAAGCTGTTTGTAGTGTGAAAATGAGAAACTAGTGCGACTTGGGTGGGGGGGGGGGAGATAGAGAGTGAAGGAATGCCAGGGCCCGAGGGCTGAGGGAGAGGTGGGGAGGGGGAGGAGGCAGCCTGGGTTAACAGAATTGAGAAAATTCAATGTTTAAGCCCAGAGGATGCAGACTCCCCAAGCGGAATATGAGGTACTGTTCCTCCAACTTGCGGTGTTGCTCACTCTGGCCGTGCAGGAGGCCCAGGACCGAGAGGTCGGATATGGAATGGGAGGGAGAGTTGAAGTGCTGAGCCACCGAGAGGTCGGGTTGGCCACTGCGGACCGGGCGGAGGTGTTTGGCGAAACGATTGCCCAGCCTCCGCTTGGTCTCACCGATATAGATCAGCTGGCATCTGGAGCAACGGATGCAGTAGATGAGGTTGGAGGAGGTGCAGGTGAAACTCTGTCGGACATGGAAGGACTGCTTGGGTCCCTGAAAGGAGTAGATGGGGGAGGTGAAGGGACAAGTGTACAAGGGACAAGTTTCCCCTCCCCCATTATAGACGAGGCTCGCACCAGGGTCTCCTCCATACCACGCAACACTGCCCTCTCTCCCCATTCCCCCAATTACAACAAGGGCAGAGTCCCCCTGGTCCTCACCTTTCACCCCACCAGCCAGCGCATACAAAAGATAGTCCTCCACCAGTTTCGCCACCTCCAACGTGACCCCTCTACTCGCCACATCTTCCCATCTCCCCCCCGTCTGCCTTCTGCAAAGACCGCTCCCTCCGCAACTCCCTTATCAATTCTTCCCTTCCCTCCCGCTCCACCCCTTCCCCGGGATTAACACTTTGTCTGCAGTTACCATACCATACTGTGCTGCAGTTGGTAAGGATGTTCTCGAACCTACACAGGTCCATTCCCTTCACAGATGCCATTGAGCACATTTTTGCTCAACATCTCAGCATTTGCAGTTTCTTGTATCTGAGGTCACTTCTAGGTGGTTTCATCTGATTCAGCCTTTTACTTTCATAAACTTTCATAAACATTGGCAATGAGTATTTGGATGTTTCCATATTTAATCATGGATTTTTTAATAAAGACTTTCAATACAATAACCACTGTCCTAAAGCCCAATTAAATACTGTTTATCCATCACACTTTTTCTACCTCACTCTACATTGGCAGAATAAATATTGTTTTCTTTTTGTACCTCTCTTTCAGAGATTAGTCATACTGTGGTGATGTCAAAGTTTTCTTCGGTCCCTGTGCCCCAAATCTGCACTTATTAACTTTGGGGCACCGATTAACAACAGCCTGTCAACGTACAGGTACAACATTTGACTTTCATACAAAAATATTGGTTGCAATACCTCCTACAAATTTGAGCAGATCTGTTCACGTTAGAGTTGTTAGACTTATACCGTGTAACCCACCAGCATGCCTTACAGCAGTCTGGAGAGAAGTGCTATTTTGAGAGCTGCAGCAGAGCCGAATCTGTCTTCTGCCAACTGTTTCCTCTGAATTGATGTTTCTGTCAAGTTACGGAGAAAGCAGTCACTTAAGACACAGTCAAGGAGTTAAGAAAAGTTCCCAACTATTGTTTGCAGTGCTGCTATTAATTAAGAAATATTTACATCAACCCTTTGCTTCCTCTAATTAAATAGTTTGCTACAATGAGTGGCATCAGATTCCCATGTACTTACAGTATTTCAGTCAGGCATAGAGTGGTACAGCGTGAAGTGTAATTGCTCCATCAATGGTCCTCTAGTGCTTGGTAAACAATGTGTTAGGCAACAGCTCTTCTGTTTTTGTCCAGAAATTAAGTTGTGTATTTTCCTTGTTCTGCATCTATTAACTGGCTATTTCCAGAGTGGTAAGCAATTGTAGCTATTTCTCAGTGAATTCTGTTACTCTGGAATTTACCTGGGGGCTTCTGCTGTCAAATCACCCTTGTATAATAATGCATATTTCATACGAGTCATGCATGGGATGACTTCATTCCCCTTTGCAACCAATAGATCTCCTGAAAATAGTTGAGAATATTCAGAAAAGCCACCGTCAGTGGTCACTTCTGGAGTAAATATGCATTCGCACCTATGCAAGAGCTGCAGTAAGACAAGTTAACAGGGACCATGCCCCCCCCCATTCCCCCCCCCCCCCCCCCACGTGATAGATCACAGTGAAAATCTTTGTTTTGCTTCCCATACACAAGGTCTGCAAAGAGCCGCCACGTATAGGGTGCTGACAAACTTACAAAGTATTCATTATAGTCATAGAAGATCCCTCTTTGATCTCAGCACCCCCTCCCCCCTCCCCCCTCCCCCCCCCCCCCCCCATTGGGTCCCTCTTTGTTCTTGGCAGCCCCCACACGCCAGGTCCTTTTTTGTTCTCTTGATGTCCCCCTCCTCGTCAGGTCCCCCTTTGATCTAAGTGGCGCGTCCTCGACCGACCTCCGGTACTCACTATGGGCTCATCCTCGGCCGCCCAACCCGGGTCATCTCTTGGACGGCTCCACGCTGCTTGCTGGGGTCTTCCGACGGCCCACCCCACTCTCTGACTGTCATTTTAACCAATGGAATTAAATCACCGACACATAAAGAGAGAAGGAATTGCTAAGACTGATGAACCGAGGTTGAGAAATCAATGTTAAATGGGCTTTAGAAAGATAGGGGTGAAAAGTATTGGAATGAAAGAGAAAGAAAGTGATCCAAAGGATAAGCATAATCCAACTGATCTTGTCTGTCATTTTAAAGTGTTTACAGTGTCTTTGCTTTCGGTAGTAGGTGTGAGTTTCACAAGCATATAAAGATTCTGTTGTAGAATCTATGCGCACATGGTATCAAAATCTTTACTAAATTAGAAGGACATCATCAAATTATTTATTTGAAAAAGATTAGTTCACCAGAAGTATAATGGTAATTATTTCTTAATCTGTTTAAATTTTTGATGTGCAGTCAAGCATTACATCCTCAGCTATTAATCACCAGTGGCTGATCTCCTTTTATCGGCTGTTATTTTATGTGGCTGAATTAACTCTAACTGTTGCCAAGGGAATTAAAATAAAGGCCGATGAATGACCTACTGCAAGTGCTTCTAATCATGGAAATGGAGAAACTCTTCATTCTTGGTCCATTTCAGAACTATAAACTTTGCTGAAGTACAAACAAGATACTGGTTTTGTTTAAACAGTAAAAAAGGAAAGGCATTGCATGCTGCCAGAAGTCACTGCATGGAACTGTGCCAAAATACATTGGAAAAATATTTAGAAAAGCTTTAAAATATTTGTTGCACATAATTATTTAAAAAGGATCTGTAAGTTTCACATTTACAAGTAAAGTCTTACCTCCATTTTTCAGTTAATCTTTAACAACATTGATGTCTAGTTTCAAGTCCCATATTTCATTCTAAAGGTGGATTCCACAGACTGTTATTACAGTAAAATATACCTTTACACAGAGGTGACAGACATATCTTATGGAAAATCTTGCCTTTTCTTCATTCTTTATACCCTGAGATTTATGGCAATTTATGTTTCTAAGCACTGAGAAAGCACAGTGTGGATTGTAGGTAGCCCACGGGCACAGTGAGCCAGTGGCATGCTGGGAGAAATCCCACTGGGTTTAAAATTGACGCAAACCTTCTCCTTGTTTTAAGTTAAATTGTTTCCTGCTGAATAGCTTCCTGGGCCTCTGGTTAGGATTCATTGCCATACTTGGGTACAGTACGGGTTTATTTCAATTTTGAACCCACTGGTACTGAATAATAAAATTCACATTGTTTGACCTTGGGTAATCCTGTTAAGGCAGTATCATTAAATAACTAGTTGAAGAGAAATGAATTGTTTCTATAAAAAATTACTGAGGTAAATTTATCATTGTAATCAATTTTATTATTGGTATTGCAATATAAATTCACATCATTCCCAATTGTCACCAATCCTGTCAGTCTTGACGGATAAGATAGTGGGGAAAGACTCAAAAATAATTTTGAGCATTTTGTGCTTGGCAGATACGGAAGAAACTGTGAAAAATCAGGAGTTGACACATTTATTTTACCACATATAAATATAAATGTTTTCCATTATATCTAAATGGAGGGTCAAAGGTGAACTCTCACTTCTACTGAAAAACACTAATAACCTCTTCTCAGGTTTCCTTGTAATTTGTCTGCTAACCTTCTGCTTTCTTTATACACACAAACTGAGGGCAGAGTTATGACCTCATGACATTTTAATCTTAAACTCACAGTTTGCTATTTCTCACTGACACTGACAATATGGTCCCTGTTGTTCATAAATGTTTGACCTGAGAAAGTAGTCAGATGGTGTTCTATTTACATAATCTGAGAGTTTCATCTTTGTGAATGTCTTCATAAAAGTAACGATGTCTGGAATAAGAAATAATGTCCGGGGAGCATTTGTGTCTCTGCATAGAGTGGGGTAGGTGCAATTCAACAGAGGTTGTATCCTGCAAATAACCTTAACATTAATTTAATTGTTAGAGTTTTCTCAAGATGCATCTACCCTCGGTGTCTGCTATAAGTAAGCTGATGGGATCACCTTGCCTGGTCTAAGTTACATTATTGTGCTTTTCCATGTGTCCCTGGGATATATGCTACAGTTAAAAGTCACAATACATTTGGAACCCTTCAATGGTACTTTATTGTCACATGTACCTAGAAATGCATTGCTTAGCACACAATTTTGTAAAATCACACACAAGCTGCCACACAGGCACTATATGAATATGCTTTTGCATGAAGAGCCTGTTTCCATGTTGTATATCTCCATGACCCTATGATTCTAGTACTCCAGGTCAATTATCTCCATCATTGCAGGAGTTCCTTGGGCCAGTGCTCCAGACTTAACCCATGTTTGGCTGCTTCATTAATGTTCTTCCTTCCATCATATGGTGTAAGGAAGATGTTTGCTGTTGGATAATTCTCGTAGCAAGTTGGCCTTTTAGGGATAACCCTCAACTTGGAATGGTGTGCATCAAATTCTCAGAATCTGCTTTCAACTGGCCCTTCAGTGACTTTGTCAGTCCTCTTCGGGTTTCCTTTTAGCACATCATTTATAATACACCCTATTCCTCTTTTTATGGCCAATTTAATTTCCTTTTTTTGCAGGAGACTGAATCAGCACCACTGTGCATATTGACAGTTTAGCCTGCTGAGAATATATCCAATCCAATTTCTAGGCATTTGTTTTACAGCAGCACCCCAGATCTGACATAATGAAGGCCATAGTCATGATACAATACGATAGAACTTTATTTATCCCAGGAGGGAAATTGATCTGTCAACAGTCATAAAACACAAAGTACATGGAACATGAAATTAAAGTGACAAGTGGAAAGGATTGTGAATGTGCAAAGATTCAAAATTCTCATGCTATCCCATTATTCTTTGTGCATTTATCCTTCTGAAGAAGGGGATATTGACACCTTAACTTTCACATTCTTCTTAACTATGTAGTTTCCCTTGTATGGGCTTATAGAAAGAGTTGATCATAAATAAAACATTTTCTAAATTGCATGCATTAATGTTTATAATGCAACTGGAAGATTAATGGTGGAAAGAGTGTTATGACAAATGTGGCACAGTGGAGCAGTCACTGGACCCGCTGCGTCACAGTGCCAGAGACACCAGTTCAATCCTGAGCTTGGGTGGTGTCAGCATGGAGTTTGCATGTTCTCCCAGCAACTACATGGGTTCTCTTCAGGTGCTCTGATTTCTACCCCCATCCCAAAGATGTGTGGGTTTATAGGTTAATTGGCTTCTGTAAATTGCCCCAAATATGTGGGAAATTG
The DNA here is from genome assembly GCA_963514005.1 of Raja brachyura. The sequence continues at coordinate 40,374,993 of OY740790.1, read as the reverse complement.
TAAACTGAGATAACATAGTGTGAATGGGTGATCAATGGTTGGTGTGGACTCAGTGTGCCGAAGGGTTTGTTTTCATGCTGTATCTCTAAACTAAATTAAATGGTTTTGATCACGGGTTCACAACCTTTTTCACCCTGTTTACCCCTGGCAATTTTAATAGTACATAACAATGGTATTTCACTTATTTATGAACAACAAATGATGAACAGATACCAGAACCAAACACAGTCAGTCAATGAGAAAAAATATGTACAAATCCAGAATCAACAAATTTACCCCTGGGTCGGCAAAATTTGACCCCAGGCTGGAAATCCTTGGTTTAGATGATCTTGTGACACCTGAATATATTGGGACTGTCACTGGTCATAAATAATGGGATACAACTTCAGGTCTCTAATTCGAGTGGCTAGGAAGCGGACATTTAAGAAACCTCAGAACATGTGATTGCATCACCAAGGCACTGGACCAAGTGCTGGTAAATGGAATGAGTATAGATAGGACTTAACTGCCAAATGGCCTGTTTCTATGCTATATGACTTATAACCCGTCCTGTTCTCACCTAAAAACTTAACACACTTCAGTCCTCTTCAGTATAATGAAACAGATAACATGCAAGTGATTATTTTTAGAACTAAAATAAAAAACATTTGGGAAATTGAATTTACAGATATTTGAGTTAAAACTAAGGTAAAAAGATGTTTTTGATGAGTTTGTTCTTGCACGTTTTCTACTATTTGTAAGTACTTGTAAAATTAATTCAGCATTTCACATCAATTTTATTAGAAGCCCAATACATTTTTTCGAGGGCCTCATGAATTTATATATCTCCATATAGTTGATTCAACAAAATAATTCAGAGTACAAAACATGCAGTTCAGAGTACAACAGAGGTATGCCAAAGTATACAACACCAAAAAGTTAAAATAAATGATCTTGATGATGGAGATCATATGGGGTTTGAAACTCTGCTCAGGGTCAATCAGAATACAGAAATTGTATAATGTAGGTTTTGAGCTGAATAAGAAGTGGGGCAGAGGTAAATCAAATCAAATACCAGAGTTTAGTTAGAGGTGGAGAAGATGACTTTTGAATTTTGACTGCTTAACTGCGAAAAAGATTCTTCCTTATTCTGCATAGGTATCAGATAACCTCTGGGATAACCGAGGAAGCAATGTAGTCAAAGGTGGTGTTGGATAGTGTGGAAGCTTACCATATCACAATGAAAAGTAGACAAAAAATACTGGAGAAACTCAGCACGTGAGGCAGAATGAACATGGTTGAAATTATTAAGATTGAGGAGATCGTAGAGCAGTTTGTAAGGTCAAGTAAATGAAAGCTGAAGAAAGGAAACCATTGACACCATTAATGATTTTTTTTACAGATCAGAGAGTGGTAGCTGCATGGTGAGAAATTGGATCAATGGTGTCTCAACGGCAGTTAGTGGGTCTTGGTCAATGGGATAGATGGAGAACACCTTATCATGTGCTCATATCTATTATTTAACTAGGCCTATCTAATGAAATGAATAGCTCAGATTATGTGCATTAGCAATTTTATTAAAAACTTCCAGCGGATGACTTTGTTACAATTATAATATATTGCAACTTGGATTACACTTATTTCAAATATTTACACGCAAGTTAGTTTGTAAATATCTCAGGATTGAACTAGTTATTGTGATATTCCCGTGTGAATTGTAAGGTTTTGAGAAGATAAGGAGATTTGAGTTTCAAGTACAGTGAATGAGACAGTAGTATAATCATGCAATCTTGGAGCAGGCAACAGGATCTTCCAGCGCTTATTGCTGCTATGGGAAGACACAAAGCACAGCTAGTTTCCACACAATATAGGAAACAGTGGAAAGTTAGCTTCAGGACACATTGTCAATTGATGTGTGTGCGTGGATGTGTGTATGATCATGTGTGTGTGTGTGTGTGTGTGTGTGTGTGTGTGTGTGTGTGTGTGTGTGTGTGTGTGTGTGTGTGTGTGTGTGTGTGTGTGTGTGTGTGTATTTCTGTGTGTGCATAGGTGTGTGCGTGCATATGCGTGTGTGTGCATGTATATAGGTGTATGCATGCATATGTGTGTGTGTAGGTGTGTGTGCTTGTGTCATAATAATGTAAATTTTGAAAAAAAAAGCCGCTCTCCACTTTCTAACTTATAACTCTTGTAACATCCCAGTTTAAAATTATTTGCGGGGCTTGTAGATCTGTTTTTCCATATTTAAAATATTTCCTGTATTTTTATATTATTCATGGTTTTGTTTACATCTTGTTCAGAAGTTTTCAACTGGATAAAGCACATACACACACCACCTGGAAGAATCTGGTTTCCCCATCCCCTTCTCACTCTGACCCATCTGTCTGTGACCTCCTGTGCTGTTATAATGAAGCCTGATGTTATCTTGAGGAACAGTACCTTATCATCATCTGTGCATGTTACTGCCTTCCGGACTTCATATTGAATTCAATAGCTTCAGGTAACTGGCTCTGTCTTATCAGTTCTGCCCCAAGTCATCCATTTCTAATATTGGCTCATGTTTTCTTTCTGTCCTCAGCTTTTACAATTTGTTGTTTGTGTTCTCTCTCTATTTCTAAGTTCTTTATAAGTTTCTTAGTTTATGCAAAATTTCTTTCCAACTGTCCTCATTATCCCATCAACCAGATTGCCTCAGCGATTTATTCTTGTGGCAATCTTAACCTCTCTTATCAGCAATATTCCTTGTTTTATCCATGCCTCCCCCATGCTTTCTGCAACTCACTAGTATTCTCTCCTTCCTGGTTTTGTTAAAGGGTTTTCAACCTGAAATGTTTACTCTGCTTCTCTTTCTATAGATGCTGTCAGGCTTCCTGAGTGCTTCCAACATTTTGTATTTTTATTTCACACTACTCTGGGATCCGGCTGATTTTAATATAAAACAATGAACAGTCATATATTAGGAACCTGGGTCTTTTTTCTATGTCGAGTGCCATATTATTTACTTAAAAATAACATTAATACCTGATCAATCAATGCTTTTAGTTGGTCATAATTGAAATATTTTTCATCTGTATACTCAGTACTCATTCCACTTTTGTGAATGTACTGGCTGTGAATTCTTTCAAAGTAATTACATATTTTCCCATGACACAGTTGCATGTTTATGCTGGAAATTCCATTGACTCATGTAGTGCATCGAACCCTCCGTGACTGTTGCAGCAAAAGATTTATTTATTTTTGCATCAAAGACCTAGAGAAAACAGGCATCAGTGCTAATGTGTCTATCCGAAGCCTGGTTAAACATTCTTCCCTGAAATGCTTCTCCTCTCCACTTCTGAAGGTGTTAAATGCTTGCTCCAGAATGAGCCTTTTTTTAATTTGAAATGCTTATGAGAATGAATGTTGTCTGGCAATTTACACTTGGTGATTGTCGGGACTGCATTTTTCCAGTATTCATGAGGGATAACTGAAGAGCAATCAGAAGACAAGAATCGTTTTATTTCCTTTCCCTACTGAGTACTCAAAGCCTTTCAGACCTTCTTACAAACAACCGTGGTTTAGGCCACCCCCTTTCACATGGACCAGCATACAAATGTGTAACCTTCCCGATCACAATGCGTTAATTTTGGCCTGCACAGCGAGCGCGCTCATTTACAAAGCCATAAGTGAAACTCTTGGGAAATACTTTAAACAGGTGAATACACATACAGTAAGAAACTTTGGGCCGGAGTTTTCCACTGTGTGCTTCTGGTGCCAGGGAATGTCCATCGAAAAATTCTGAATTAAAAATGACAAGTTGGGGAGCAGAATTTCCTGATTTGCACAAGTCGAATGGTTCTGATGCAGGAAGTTCAGTCCATGCTATTTACCAAGTGTATTATTTATTGACTGTGATCATTTAGTTGTGATTTGCTTGGCAGCTTCATAGATTCCGTTGGGATCTATGGCATCACACAATTCAAGAATAAGCATTTCACTTCACATTACGAGGTGATTTATTTTGGCACATTTGAAAACAGTTGATTACATTCATGCAAATAATCTTACCCTGAAGATTTACAACCTTGCAGTATAGGGGAAGAGGCCCTCTGTCTTTCACATATATTGAAGCCAATGGGCTAAATCATACTTGAAATTGCTGGTGATTCTAGCGTGCCTCCCATGTTATTCTCACACCACACTTACCTTTTGTAGCCAAAGAGCTCCAATGATCTCAAGATCGCAACCAGGCCTCAGACAACAGATTCTAAGGACATATCTCTGTATCATCTTTATGGTTTTTTGGCTTTTTTGCTCTTTAAAATGCTATGCATTAAAACATGTATGAATTGAAATAAAGCAAAATATACAAAAAACGCAAGCTGCTTTTACCATCATAATGAAAGTTGATGGTTGAATTTGAATGATCCAAAAGACCAAATGCAAAGTATGTAAAGCCTTTTTGATTAGGAACCACACCTTGACCCAATTGAGGATCTTGAGCAAGAGGTCAGATATGTCATCAAACCTCCAATTGCAAAATGTCACTGACACACAAGGAAGACAGAATCAGCAGGATCCAAGAAATCAGGAAAAATAAGTATTGTGTGGCACATTCTTTTTAATAGATTAATATTGTCAAAAAAAATAATAATCTCTTTTTTAAATAGTGATATATTTTATAGATTTCTAAGAATTTCTGTACAGGCATGCCTCCTTTGTTGCCAATCACTGCTCATGTAAAGCAACTGAAGATATACCAAGGCAATCTCCTCCATCCAATCTATTGCATTGGTGAACTTTTCAATCCCTTTTCCTAAAATAATTTTGTGTTATGTTGTGTCAGTTAACATGCCACAAACTGTTTGTGACATGGTTACATATAAAAAACTGTGGAGTAATATCCTGGAATTATCACAATATAGTTCAAGTTAATTGAAAAGTTGTGGACAGATCTGGGGTGGTTAGAACATTTGATTTGAATAACTAACTATAGACATTCGGGCTTCAATTTGTTTCCGTAATACTTACTGCAGTCTACCAAATCTGTTTGTTTGCTATTTACTTATTGTAAATACGAGACACTCCTTGGATATCAGTCACCGCATGTAATACAAATGTATAAAAATGTCTTTGCTTAGAAATTAATGAACAATGATCAACTGTTGCATAGCAGGAAGGCCTACATTTGTGAGTCCCCCCATGCCATTAGTGGAGCCACACACAGCTAAAATATATCTGAAAATTGTGAGCTTACTGACTGAGAATTTTCATTTTGTGTTGAAAAGTGGTGTTGAGGGGTTTCACTGAATTACCCTTGTAGTAAATCAGCAACTCAGATCAGTGTGTTTGCAAAAAAAGAGCCTTAAATGACACTAACCCCATAAATCATAAGCACCACAGGCAAAACTGAAACACAAAAAATTTAAATGGAAATGAAACATTCTGGTAAACTTTCTTAACTTAATTTTCAGCCATTTTAGGGGAAATTTTCATCATTTCTAACAGAGAGAAATTTAAAGAGAAAGTTGAAACATATTGAAATTCAAGTATTTTAAAGGGAATTTATGATGGCACACATGATGATATCATGCGTATATTTGTTGAAATGTTTTTATTGTCACACTGATGTTGGAGCTTAAAGATCTTTGCCTATCAACTGGAATGTTTAGGAGGTGCTATTTTGCGCACCGCGCAATTAATATCAATTTAACTGCAGCTAAATGAATAGCCACCATTTCTGGGTGAAATTATGTCTACCGTGAAATTGCAATTGGCATATCCATCCATGATCTACATTAATATGTCTGATGTTTTTCCCGACATCAGATGCATACCCTATATTGTCAATCAGTGTGCAACACACATTTCAATTTCTTTGGACACAAATTGGTGCTCAAAGCTCCAGCAAAAAGACCATTGTTGAACAGTCAATGGAAAATGAGGGGCACGGCATGTTTCAATTTTCATTTAAAACATTTTGGATTACATTTACTTCATACATCAGTTTTGGGACTCACTGCAGACTGCTGAAATATCTCCCAAAATCCAAAGGATCAGGGACTGGTTATTGCGGCAATTTTCAGCTCAGTAACCCATTCAATGGGATAGGAGACATTAGAGCAAGAAGAACATAAAGACGTGATGTGATTATCCTGTCTAACTGTTCAGAAACATAAGATCCTAGCCAGAAACATTCAGAGGAGCAATGTGTACATGTGCTTGGGATTTGGAAGATGTCTTCACTGGGTTTGGTGTCATTCTGTGGGTTGATTTCTAGCCACATTTTTGCACCTGGACTGCTCTAACTTTAAAAGTCACGTTCATGGTCACTCTCAACTTCCCAGCTGCAGATGTCCACTGTTGATCTCTGCCATGTTTGCAGCTTTCTCAGAAATAGTTTGGGCACCCATTCTCTTTAGTAACAGATTGTGTGCTTTGATTTTGGTGCTGGTTTTGGCACTGGGACTTCTCAGCTGCTCGAAAAATCCAGATTAGGATTAAGGTAACTCCATAAATGTTCGGAAGTCATTGATCATGAAAATAATTGTCTCTGGTTATTCCTTCAGTATGCCACATTCCATGGACAGCACTGCACTGAGCATTAGATCTTGGAGGACCAGGGCAAACCACTAATACTGTGGCTTTTGACACTTCACATTTCCACTACTCCATCTGAGTAGCTGAGATGAGATGACAAGGACAATAATGGAGAACACCAATGGATTCTGAAAGTAACATTCCTCAGTCTAATCAGCCCATTAAACTGATATAGAGATGTCTTTATAATCCCATTAAGTTATGGTGTAATGCAACAAGGAAACAGCCTCCCAACCCACCGAGCCGACTAGCAAGCATCCACTCATACCAACCCTGCTTTGATCCCATTTTAGTCTGTCCACTTTTTTTATTAACTCTCCTCAGATTCTAAATCTCAACAACATTTTTAGGGCTATTTGCGGTGGTCTGTTAACCTACCAAACCATGAGACATGGGGTGTAGGATGGAACTGTAAAATGCGGATGAAACTAGGCAGTCACAGGTAAAATGTGCAAACTCCGCATGCCACTGGAGGTTAGGATTGAGTTTGAGTTTGTAGCGTAGTTTTACAAGGTTAATTCCCAGGATGGCGGGGCTGTCATATGCTGAGAGAATGGAGCAGCTGGGCTTGTACACTCTGGAATTTAGAAGGATGAGAGGGAATCTCATTGAAACATATATGATTGTAAAGGGCTTGGACACGCTAAGGCACGAAACATGTTCCCGATGTTGAGGGAGTCCAGAACCAGGGGCCACAGTTTAAGAATAAGGAGTAAGCCATTTAATACGGAGATGATGAAACACTTTTTCTCACAGAGAGTGATGAGTCTGTGGAATTCTCTGCCTCAAAAGATGGTGGATGCAGGTTCTCTGGTTGCTTTCAAGAGAGAGCTAGATAAGGGCTCTTAAAAATAGCAGAGTCAGGGGATATGGGGAGAAGGCAGGAACGGGGAACTGATTGGGGATGATCAGCCATGATCACATTGAATGGCGGTGCTGGCTCAAAGGGCCAAATGGCCTACTCCTGCACCTATTGTATATTATCTATATATTGAGTTGTTGCACCATTGTGTCATCTCCTGCATTTTTCACAACCTGGCCAACAGAGGACAGAAGCAGGTGCCTGAGGAGGAGCAGGAAGGATGGGGTTATGTGCTCAGGATGCTCAAATGAACTAACTGGATCAGTAGGATGAGGAGGATGACCACAATTCACAGGGAATGGAGATGCAGGTGTTCCTGTTCAATGTCTGATCATCAAGCCTAGTACAGCAGGGAGCAATATCCGAATTATTGTCAAGAGTTCCACTATATAGAGATGAATTACATGGACATACTTTGCATTCTTGGTATAAAGAAAGTGACCACCCCACACTTTCTTGAAAATCAGAAGTCCAGATGATGCTTCCTATTCCCTCACATGTTGTTCTGCTGTTCTGCTTATAACACATGAAGAAATTAATTCCAGCTCTCATTACTTAAATGTCTAACCACACTATATCTCTCTATATCGTGATGAATGATAGAGCACTTAAATCATGCTGAACTTTGTATGCATCCTATTTTGTTTTTAAAAACTCCACGTTACTGTTGTTAACAATGATCAATGCTTTAACACTTTGGTCGGCTGATCAACATTAACAGTAGATATTTGACAATAGATAGTCAATGCAGTTGATATTCAGCTGCATATGTTTAGTAGGTTGGCATGCATCATTTAGGACAGTGCACTGAAGGGGTAACATTTCAAGGCAATGACATCCGTATTCACTCATCGAGATGGCTGTGCTGGGAATGAGGCTGTCATCCATCAACGTCTCCAATGTGCGTTTGCCAAATAATCTGAAATGAGTTGCAGAGGTTTTTGGAGATTCAGCAGCAACAGCTGCGTAGCACATAATGATGCACATGGAGACAAACAGAAACTGCTTTTGGAAGATTATCAATTCAGTGAAATATGAACTATGGTCTGCCAGAAACTCAAGGAGTTATCCACAAGCGGCTGCTGCTGACCAACACACTGTAAGACCAAGGAAAACCCAAACTTGAGTATTGCTCCGCAGTCTGGGATCCACAACACAAAACAGATGAGAAGCAGTTAGGAAGAATTCAAAATAGAGCTGCATGGTTTACCATTGGTGATTACAGCAGGGAGTCCAGTATCATTAAAATCCCTGCGGATCTAGAGTGGGAAACTCTTCAAGACCGTAGGACCAAATTACGCCTGACAACAATCTATAAATAATCGCATGGGTTTATTCCAAGCAACATTAAAAGTCATCTTCAATCTACAAATTCATCCAGTAAACCAAAGACAAGGCAATCGGAGGTTTTCAAATACAACATCATCCCAACAAATAAAGACTGTTATACGTATTCACTGTACCTAAAGACAATTCGCGAATTGAATCATCCCCATCATGACATTCGCACTGCACCCGACATCAAGACCTTCAAGACCAAGCTGCAAACAATCGATATGAAGACGCTAACTTCTAAGGTCCACTTTAATATTTAATTGCGTCTTTGCATATGACCCCCCCCCCCCCCCCCCCCAACGTATGCGACAACCAGTAATGGTGATCATTCATCAAGATACAGATACAGAAACATAGCGCAGCTGTCAAAAAGGGGCAACATGTTTAAGGATATCCCTCCATTTCCCACAAAGAGGCTGTAAAATACGTTAAAATCTCTTGGTTATTTTGTCTGTCTGTCTGTCTGTCTGTCTGTCTGTCTGTCTGTCTGTCTGTCTGTCTGTCTGTCTGTCTGTCTGTCTGTCTGTCTGTCTGTCTGTCTGTCTTGACTCCAACTCGGGGTTGAGTGGTGCCATCTGCTTCATGATGTCCTGGTGCTGTGTTAGCCATTCGTCATGATGCAGTGTCACTCATAAGTAAGCTAGGTGGATGAGCGGTCCTCTCGTAGTAAAAATGAAAGAACACAATACATAACAGAATGCAACATGAAACATAAACATCCACCACAGCGGAACCAGCACCTCCCACTGTGGTGGAAGGCTCATAATTTCAGTCAATCTTGCTCTTCCATTCACCGGTGGTCGGGGCCATGAACCCTCCGCAGTCGCCGCTACGGACGGCCCGATGTACAGGCCCTCTCGCCGGGGTGATCAAAGCTCCGACGTTGGGACGGACCTCCAACATCGCAGCGTGGAATTCCCGAATAGGCCGCTTCCTACCGGAGACCTACTGGGCTCTGGGCCGGTCTCCCGTTGGAAAGGCCACACCAATCCAGTTGTTAGACCGCGAGAGGGGAGAAAATGCGACTCAGAGAAAGTCGCATCTCCGTCAAGGTAATTGACTGGGAACGGTTCCCCTATTCCCCCACAGCACGCCCCACAAAAGACACACTGGGAGACAAACATTCAGACATGCTGAAATCAACAAAAAGTCCAAAGAAACACATGAGCTGTTGACGAGACTGCCGCGTGCGGCGCCGTCTTGGGAGAAATTTTCTCAATGCTTACACAATATAAATAGAATTATTTTAAAATAGTGACATGGATGATTTTTATTCTATACATATGCAGATTTTATGAATAAACTGATATATTTAACATTAAAAATTGACCTGGCATCTTCCCTCCATTGCTTCTGTGTTGTTAGAATGCTTATTGAAACATCCACTCCCTGTTATACATTGTCACCAGTTCCTTGCACAGACCCCATTTATGTCACCAATTCCTTGCTTTTTCAGGCTTTGCAATCCCTATGTCCTATTTGACCCCCAGGTGTTCTTCATGTAAAGACTGCCTATTTGCACCTTTGCAATATCATTTGTCACCTTCCTTATCTCAGACCATCTGCTGTTTTAATCTCCAAATTTAAAGTTACCTCACCCTTGCATTCCAATTTGCACTCAATCACAATCATTCCACATGCTGTGCTTGTTGTCCTGTATTGGATCCCTGTTCATTAACACCAATTTTACAGCTTTTATGTTCTTGATCAAATCCCTCTTTCCCTCCTACCTTTGGTGATTTCCATCAATTCTGACTATTTTTGTCCTCTCCCATTGTAAGTCTCGCATACTAGCAGCCGCACTTTCAGTCATCCAGCTTTTAAGTTGCAAAGACACAAAAGACTGCAGATGCTAGAAACTTGAGCAGTCTAAACTGCTGAGGTGAGCAGGAAGCGTCAGTAATTGATCCAGAAGCGTCAGTGGAGGGAATTGGATGGAGGAGACCTTGCAAAGTCTGAGCTGTGCATTTTCTTGCACAGATTCTTCCTGACCTGCTGAGTTGCTCCTACAGTTTATTTTTTGCTATAATTTCAATATTTTGCTAATTTCTAACTTTCAACCAGGTTTTCGGTCGATGCACTTTCCTGTGCCTCATTATCATTTTTTGTTTAGTTAGGTTGTATTGAATGTGCCTGATATATGATGCCAAGCGGATCCACTCTGGGGAACATTATAGCCAGACTGGCTCTTTCTTTAATTGCAATTGGAGCATGCACATTTTCAAAAGATCTCTGAAGATAGACACAAAAAGATGGAGTAACTCTGGAGAAAAGGAATAGGTGACATTTTGGGTCGAGACCCTTCTTCAAAATATCTCTTGTAGTTATCAAGGATTTCCACCTTCTTAAACTGTGATATTATTTGTAATAGTCTGAGATGAGACCAATACAGAATTGTTTAAGAAAGAACTGCAAATGCTGGAAAAATTCGAAGGTAGACAAAAATGCTGGAGAAACTCAGCGGGTGAGGCAGCATCTATGGAGCGAAGGAATAGGCGACATTTTGGGTCGAGACCCTTCTTCAGACTTATGAACTGCTGAATGGTTGTACACTCTACACCTTAGGAAGAAGAAGAGTATGTTTCTTTCTATCTATCCGGAATCTCAATGTCAACTTGGATACATGAAGAATGACAGAACATGAGAACTAGGAACATGAATAGGACAGTCTCATCAAGCCTGCTGTAGTTTCACTGGACATCATGTATATCCTCCCTTGGAATTCAGTCTTGTGACAGAACATCATCCTCTGGCCTCTGATCGAGAATTTTTTAAAATTTCAAAGAATTATAGTTTTCCAAAAAGGAATTATATTATCTACTGATATTGGGTGGTGATAAGGGAAATAATAAAAGAAAGGAGAGGATGCACAGAAAGATACAATAGACAAGATGGAAATAAATTTTCAACAATAATAAAAGAAAGGAGAGGATGCACAGAAAGATACAATAGACAAGATGGAAATAAATTTTCAACAATATCTGAACTGTACATATAAAAAGCCAAGAATATTTAGCATCCAAAAGAAATACTGGTCTCCTTTCTGATAAAATTGTTTAAATGAAAGATCAACAGAGAGTTTAGTAGGCAGCTTTTAACATTGCTATTTGTTATTTCAGCATATCTGCAGTTTAGATTTCACAATTATTCAGAAACAAAAACGTTTAGATTTTCAATTTGGTAAAACAGAAATATTGTTGCCTTTGAATACTTGAACACTTATGATTTTCCCAGAATCTAGATTATGTATATAATATAGTTTTGATAATGGTACCAGCCCCAATAATATGGCACCCTTATGTTCGGCTTTCCTGATATAATAAAATTAATATTAAAAAGAAGCTGGATGGAGGTGTTATTGTAAACTATAACATAATGATAAAGATCCTTATTTTTCTTTAAAATCCATTCTCATTGACAATAATTGTTAACTGACATCTTTTTACTCCTCGTTTGAAACACAAATGTGCAAATGTTAAAGATGATTTTTTAAAAATACTGGTGATAGCTTTCTAAAGATCTCAGTCTACTACATTAAGCAGCAACATGGAGGTCTATGAACAGCTGTCCTATTTATGTATTTGAATGTTAAATGACATCTAAGCAGATTTCAAAGTTGCTGTCCAAATATTTAAATCATTTTCATTTATAAACAATACTGGAAAATATATCACTGATTGCAGTTAAATGAAGTCATACATTTCCATACTGATTAGTAGTGATCCCACTATTAAAAATTCAGTAGCTGGTACTAATGTACATACTTCCTAATGGGCATGCAGTTATCAAATGAATCTCAATACAAATAATGGTGAGACGGTATAGTGCAAACCGTAGAATTAGGAGGCCACATTTGTTTGGGGAATAAATAACCCTACGGACAATGGAGCAAAAATGTACTTCTGAGTGCAGCCAATTGGTACTCCTGAATGTAGAAGTAGAAATCATATAACTAACATACAAATTATGAAGAAGTGTCCTGACCCGAAAAGTCACTTATCCATGTTGTCCAGAGATGCTGCCTGACTGAGTTACTCCAGAAATATGTGACTTTTTTTGTAAACCGGCATGTGCAATTATTATTTTCTACATACAAGTAACATCACGGATTAATAAACTCTTGAAAGAGAACATTAAGCCCTGTTCATTTCCAAACAGTTAGAACACGAAAACCAGGCATAATATGGTATAAACATCAGGACGATGTTTCCTTTTGCACGGGACCACATTGAGAAGCAATACATAAAAGATAATTGCCAATAAATCCACGGGGAGTTAGAAACCTTTTTACCCAGGGAGGCATTTAAAAGTGACAACTACCATTAGAAGAACTAACGTGTAATTGTCGGAGAAGCATTGTGGGAAAAATAAGGAGAAAGGAAGAGAGAGGTATATTAACCAGTCGATACAAATCAGTTTAGGAAAGGAATGGCGAGAGGAGGCTCATGTGAAGCATAAGCACTGACATTGGTGTTTGCGTGGAATGGCCTGATTCTAGAAACAGTTAACCAGTCAGGTAGCTTAAAGAGAAAACAGTTAATATTTTAGGTGGGAGACCTTTTGTCTGACTTCCAAATTCCCTTTCAACAGATGTTGGCATTTAACATTATTTGTTTTTTATTTCAGATTTCCAGCAGCCGCATTCTAAGTTCATAAGTTCATAAGTTAAAGGAGCAGAATTAAGCTGTTTGGAAAATCAAGTCTACTCTGCCATACAATCATGGCTGATCTATCTTTTCTTCTCAGCCCCATTCTCCTGCCTTCTCCCCATAAACCTTTACATCCATTCTAATCAAACTATTTAATTGGACCATTTTTAAAAATATAGATGTCACCTTATTGACTATATTGATAATGATTGGATTGCCCTCTTCAGGGTAATGGGAGCAAGATGACTGCAATCGAGCTGCCACTTAGTGAACCATCATCAATGTGTTCATCGGTAGAAGGATCCATGATTTCAGATGGCCATAAGGACAAGAGGAATAATGATAATGAGAAAGAGGAAAAGAGAGATGAAATGGAGTCAAGCCTATCCATGATCAGCCATTATCGCATTGAATGGCAGTGCTGGCTCAAAGGGTTGAATGGCCTACTCCTGCACTTATTATCTATTGTCTATTGTCAATGATCTGGTTGGTTTAGGTTCCTTTGCTCAACCATTGCTCCCTGAATCACTCAGACACAACCTGAGATGCATTCACCCAGATAGTATTAGGTGATACCTGTGAGTATATAGCACAACAATGTTACAGAAAGAAAGTGTGAATTATCTAATATTGGAATCCTGCAAGTTTTAACTTTGCCAGAGAGGTTTAGGTTTAGATTTATTATTATCAAATGTACTGAGCTCAGTGAAAAACGTTGTTTGCATGCTAGCCAATCAGATCAGATAACACCGTACATTAATACAATCAATACAAGCTCAAGTAGAGCAAATGGGAAGATATAGAATACAGAATATAGTTCTCAGCATTGTAACATATCAGTTCCATAGATAAAGTCCAATATTGTAAAATGATATTTGGTTCCACAAGCTTCCACAATGTAAATGATTACCTAATTTACTATTGGCCTGTTTCGTACTCCTACCATTGATCATCTTTTTATTACAGTCATTTTGAATTGATTGTTGATTTATCTATTTTTAATATTGAGTGATAATACATATGTAAGTGGGGAATTAAAGAAGAAGCATTATATTGAAGTCTTACTTTCTGGTATATATAATGTTTCAGTTGGAAGAACTGTAGTCTTTGTCTAGGTCCAATCAAAATGCTGCTTAGGAAAGACCAAACCACATTTTCAGCATCTGCTCAGCCTCCTTAAGTTTAGTTTAGTTTAGTTTAGTTTACAGATACAACATGGAAATAGGCCCTCTGGCCCACGTATTCCAATTCCATAGTTTCCCCCTGCTTATCTAAATGACAGGGCCCGATTCTTCAGCTTCCAAGCTCAGAATCCCATCACAGAAAACAGCAACGTTACTCTGTGTAATTATTTTGTATTCTGTGAGCATTATGTTTTCCATCTTCACCAGCAGACACTGAATTACTGTTGTTCTAGACATGAAATGGAAAAGCTGCCAGATTTTTCCACATCATAAAGACCAGTGATATAGGTCCAGATGTCAATTTTACGAGTTGTCTATTTATCATTTTCAGTTCCATAGTAGATTACAACTAGTATGCTTTGCAATATTAATCCTTTTAATTAAAGTTCTGTTGGAATGATCTACAAAAATTGTGTCACAGAAGTGACAATTTATTTACCTGATTGTAGATGTAAAACTTGCAACTTGCTAAAATGTATTCAAAGGGATGAAGATAAATGTATTCAATCATTTGTACCAGAAAATCAACGAGAATGAGAATTGTTTTGGGGCTGGGTATGGAACAGTTTATCGTAGAAAAATGCATAAACTTATTATTTTATATTCCCGGTGTTACAGCCTATTTCTTGAAAGAAACAAAAGGACATTACAAACTTTGGCAGTGTTGTGATCACGGCATGTTAACCACATGCAACATACTTTGATTGCACGAGGAGGAGACTTCAAAGCTGAACAAGTGATAGCCAGCAAAGACTGCTTTGATTTAGTGCTAACTGAATCCATTTAAGCAAAGGCCTCCAATTGACCCAACTCACTATTTGCTTTAATAAACCTTTCATCTCCTTCCCACTCTCTCCTACTCCCACAGGAAAACTTCTACATAGAGTTAATGCAAAAAAACTAAGCCAATAAGTGTTGAAATGTTTTTGACAAATGTTCGGAGGTAAGGGTGGGGGAAAGGGTGTGGGGGTGGTAGTGGGGGGGGGGGGGGGTGGAAGGGGTTTTCGGAATATGTGCAGTGGGTGGCCAACAGAGGCATGGAGACCCCAGTAATCAATAAGTACTTTGAGGACACACACATATGCGATGTGATACAATAAGATATTCATGGTATATGTGAATACATATAATATTTGTATACAACATCACTTCTAAAAAGTGCCACATTTAAACGTGCACATATTCTCCAGGGAGAGAAGGTGACAGCATCTCAACTCTTTCCTGCCTGCTGTCTTTACCCTCTAACTTAGCTGGTGGGTAAGTTCGACTCATACGTCTTACATGCATATAAGACATAAGAGTTAAACTCCCCTTACCTACTTGTCTGCAATTGACAGGAATTAACAGCTAGATGATGGCAGGAAATGGAATTCCAGTTGGAACGAGGCTGTGTTGAAAAACATTGTTTAATCATTTGCTTGTTGCTTTGAAGAACCGCGAGTAAACCAGGCACACTCTGTGGAGCGCTCCGTGCTTCCTACACATTATTTGCAAACTCGGCATGCAACTTCAGCGTAAACTTGTCTGCGAAGGGTTTCAGCCCGAAACGTTGCCTATCTCCTTCGCTCCTTAGATGCTGCTACACCCGCTGAGTTTCTCCAGTCTTTTGTGTACCTTCAGCGTAAACTTGGTGCCCACAAAGGATTGTACATTCTCTGCATTCAGGAAGCCATCGAGAGCAGCTTTCATGGGGTAAGGGTGAAAACCTGTGTTGGGAGCTTTCCGAATTTTCCTCCTGGGACCAAGACAACTTAATCATCCACCAGCAGGAACATTAAAGCTGCTCCTCGGTTAGTATTGAACTACCAAACTATTTAACGTATTTCTTTCACCTACGATATTTGGACTGAAATGTGTTGGCTGCTATTACTGATTGTGTTAATATGATGGGGCGAGGGCCAAGCTTGCCAGACATCCAGCGTGGTTGACTTGACACCAATAATGTCAAGGATGCTAGGAGGTTGCAGGGTGACTTGGACAGGTTGAGTGAGTGGGCAGATGCATGGCAGATGCAGTATAATGTAGATAAATGTGAGGTTATCCACTTTGGCGGCAAGAACAAGTAGGCAGATTGTTATCTCAGTGGTGTCAGATTAGGAAAAAGGGAAGTGTAACGAGACCTGGATATCCTTGTATATCAGTCATTGAAAATAAACATGCAGGTACAGCAGGCAGTGAAGAAAGCTAATGTCATGTTGACCTTCATAAAGAGAGGTATTGAGTATAGGAGTAAAGAGGTTCTGCTGCAGTTGAGTATAGGAGTAAAGAGGTCCTTCTGTAGCTGTACAGGGCCCTGGTGAGGCCACATCTGGAGTATTGTGTGCAGTTTTCGTCTCTTAACGAGGCAGTGCAGCGTAAGTTAATCCCCGGGATGCCGTGAATATCATATGAGGAAAGATTGGAAAGACTGGGCTTGTATTCACTGGAATTTAGAAGGATGAGAGGGGATCTTATAGAAACACATAAAATTATAAAAGGACTGGACAAGCAAGATGCAGGAAAAATGTTCCCAATGTTGGGGAAGTCCAGAACCAGGGGCCACAATCTAATGATAAAGGGGAGGCTATTTAAACCTGAGATGAGAAAAAAACAGTTTCACCCAGAGAGTTGTGAATTTGTGGAATTCTCTGCCTCAGAAGGCAGTAGAGGCCTGGATGAATTTAAAAGAGAGTTATGGGCCTGTCCCACTTGGTGACTTTTTAGGCAACTGCCGGCGACTTTCATAGTCGTAGCAGGTCACTGAAAAACCGGCAACAACCTACGTCATCCTGGCGACTACCTATGACAGCTCCTACGTCAGGAGAAATCAAGCTACTCTCATTGGCGTCAAACTCACTGTTGCTGAAAATTTTTCAACATGTTGAAAATTTAGCGGCGACCAGAAAGACACTACGACTTATTGCATGACTGAGGACCACCAGCGAACATGTGGTGACAAACTAGTCGCCTCTAGTTGCCTAAAAAAATCCCCTAAGTGGGAGAGACCCATAAGATAGAGGTCTAGGGGCTAGTGGATTCAACGGATATGGGGAAAAGGCAGGCACGGGTTACTAATTGTGGATGATCAGCCACAATCACAATGAATGGCGGTGCAGGCTCAGAGGGGCAAATGGCCTCCTCCTGCACCTATTTTCTATGTTTCTGTGTAATAAATGCAATATTCCCATCAGCACAGGTAAGGTATCCTCAATGCCCTCAGATCATTCATAAATAGAAGTTCCCAGTAGCCACTCCTAGCTAAGAGGTGAAAGGGCTAGATACCTCTATATCTGCACAGCATACAAGCATATCAGAGGGACTGGAAGGATTGATTGGAACCATCAGGCACAAGAACCTTTTTGAATGTGTAAGGTAATTTCCTGCATATTGTTGATAATCTGAATCCTGACCCAATATCTCGGTGGAGACTCCGAGGCGGTTTCTCCTTGTGATAGCATTATGGAGTATAGCAGTATAGTATCGGTTGTCACCAGGATGTGATAAAAAAGTCAACCCACTCCAAGTTCTCCTCAAATGTTGAGATGTTGGAAGTGGGTGTTGAGAAGAGATGTAGTACATTGAGGAAAATCTATTTTCATCTAGGCTGCAACTTTTATTGACACAAAAATGTTGGCGAAACTCAGAGATTAGGCAGCATCTCTGGAATTTTCCAACTCAAAATGTCACCTATTGCTTCTCTCCAGAGATGCTGCCTTACGCATTGAGTTACTCCAGCATTTTGTGTCTCTCTTCAGTATAAACCAGCATCTGCAGTTCCTCTCTACACATTATGCATTTTTTATATATCTGACCCCAGGCCCTTGGATAGCAAGAGAGTTTGGAGGAGCACAGAGATGCATTAAATGTTTATAAATCCTATGCACAGCAACAAGGTCATATAATATTTTGGTCAATCGTTAGAACAATCTCAACATTTTAATCCAAGGATTACTTGCAGTCCTGTTTCTAATAAAACAATGGAAAATATAATTTTCTGAATTATGATTTTATGATGAGTTTATAATAGGAAAAAAGTAAGCCGAGACTCTCAAGTATTAATACTATTTATTTATGAAGATGTACCAAATAATGATGTGCCTCAATTTTCAATAACTTGCTCCTAAACCTGTTTTTCTTTTATTCATGTGCTGGGCTGTAGGAATGAGAGCATTTTAATGATAGGTCAACTACAATAACTCCTTAAATGAGTCAAGAAGCAGTTAACATGTTAGAACACATTGCAAGACAATGTTAATGGACAGTGCCATAGCAATCAAATCATTGGAATATTATTTTCAATGTCACCATGTCTTAATCTGTAAACAAAAAATTCTCATGTGAAACTACTTTGGGAAACCTTAGTCGCCCGGATGACGTAGGTTGTCGCCGGTTTTTCGGTGACCAGCTCTCCACTTTGAATTGAAAACTAGATACATCCCTGACCTCATATTTACACAACTTCACAGTTTGTGATAACCTAGAGGTATTGAGGAAGATGGCCACAACACTAACCAATGTGATGACATATAGAGTGCTATAATATTCTCTAGCACTGCTCTGCTTCAGCCTCCAAAAGCTAATAAAATTTTAAAACACCATAAACAAAATCTGAAAATGTGGGAGTGAGAGAAAGTATAGGTCATGGGAGAGTTACAGTGAACTATTCATGAAGCTGAATTGCCTTGTACCCTTTTCGGCCAACCCTATTGTTTTTGATGGCTCAGGAGAATTAACATTAGTCAAAATAAAGACACCTCAATATTAATGATTCCTCAACATTAACTACATATTAAATTATCACATTTGCAATTTGACTTCTTAAGTTTTTCAGTACACTTTGTCATCAGTGTTTAAAACTAGCATGATGTTCAGTTACATCTTGGAAAGGGGGAGCCAGGAATGGCCCTGAAAGAATGTCTATTGCATAAAAATAATGAAGGACATTTACCTGAATGGCATTGTTGCAGAAGTACATTTTATCAAAAATTCTCAATTATATAAAACTTCACAATTCCAATGATGAAGCTACAGAAGATTGGTCTGGTTTAATATTTTTGCTTGAAATTGAAGTTTATTATTAATGTTGAGTAAATACCTGAAATTGATAAACTAACCAGAATTTGTGACTTGCGAAGAATGTGGAGGTGTTTGGGAAATCAAAGAACTCATTGCAGCAGATGGTTTGAATTACTAGAGATCTTGCACAGGAATTCAGACTCCCACCTCAACAATTTTTGTATCTGCTTACAAATTAAATCATCGTTTCGTTTTTGACCTGAGGTCATTCTCTAACTTCACCACCCCTATCCCTTATTCACCAATATGCCAATCATTTTTACTTTAATTTCCCTTGGTGCATGTGTGAATGTGATCCTAGAGACGTGAGTACATAGATCCAATTTGCCTTTGTGTTGAAAAATTACATCTTCATGTCAAATACTTAGGGATGACAAATTAATTTTAAATGATCTTGAATGATATACATGCACACAAGGAACATTTTTGTAAGGATAGTTACTGATATGGATTATAAAACTTGCCACATGGAACCACTGAATTGCTTGGAATTTCCAATATTTACAGTATGTATTCCTGAAATTGTGATTTCTTTCCCTAGGAAGCACAGGTGTATATTCTATCGCTCAAACTATGTCCTCATTTGGATCAGGAATTGACAGATGATTTGAAATGTTTATCTTGTAACATTTAGCCTTGCTGTATATTCCCAGGTTGGTTTAGTGGATAATTCACTGCTTGGTGTCACACTGACAGACAAGGAGAGTTTTAACTTTAATTCTTAGTCTGCACTCAATTAACTGATCTCAACAATAGCAGCAGGAGGGAGACATCAATGCACCAAAACTATATTAGCCTGGGAATGACAACTTACACTCGAACTTAGTTATCATGAACTGTCCACAAATTTCTTCGTTCTCCTATTAGATTCCAAGTGTCCCTATTTGTGAATTATGTTTCTTTCAAACTGGAAATATCCCTTCTTGACTGTGTTTCTCCCAATATCTGAATTGCCTGAAACCTATATCAATCCGATCAGAAACTGCTGGTAACTTTATTTTTCTGCTTTAATTTGTGTTAGAAGACAATCATAATAATTGTTATAATCTTCGAAGGTGACCAAATAACTTTAAGCATTTCTTGAGTGACTGAAGGTAGGAAGTACTCAGCCTACATTTCCAAGTGAGACAAAATAAATCCAAGGAGCAGTTGCCATGCTTCAGTCTGGAAAACAGTCAATTTTCAATCACATATTGATGAAACATAGACTGTTGAATTTTTCAACAAGTAAATTCAAATGGAAAACAATATAACTGTTCATATTTAATATATCATATTGTATATAACAAAGTCCCTTTACCACATGAGTTTAAACATATGGTGAACAATTATAATCATGTTGTTGTACATCCTTCTGTACGCTCTGACATATACACAATAATAAAAGTAAAAAAGGATGTTAAAATAGTGGTTTAAAAGGAATGGTCTGATCAGTTTGTGGCAAAAGTGATATAAATCCTAAACTAAATCTCAGGCTTTCAGACAGAAGTTTAGTAATCTGTGTTTCATTCAGTACTCACTGTGGACAGTGTTCTTAGTATAACGCAGTAAAAATTTGCATGGAAAGGAGACCCAGGTTGTGCAATTTGTGCGGCCAGAACTCAACATGAGTTGGCTGAAGCCTCAGCTTGTGTTTTCAGAATTTGTTTTTATAGTTTTGTGTAAAACAAAATACTTTCTGCACTTGAAATTTGAGCCAGTTCGTAACATACAGCCTTTTTTAAAGAATGAATTTTACTGGTGTAGTAAGCGACCCTCCTGAAAGCTTGAATTCTTAGTAGTTTTGGCACTATTTTATTGGATGATTTCCCTTATGTTCCAACATGCGTTTTTTGCCAGTCTCTTTGACCCTCCATTGATTGATCCTTGTAACCCGATACATCTTCAGCAAATCCTTTTTACTTGCAATAAAAATAAGAATAGCTTATAAATGGTTGGTTGTATTATATTCAAAGCCTGAAGGGACATATTGCAAGATAATATTAAGGTTAACTTTCTTTTTCCAGTTATGGTGTCAATAGCTTCAATTGTGTTCACTTGCATTAAATAAACAGAAGTAGAACTATGTGTGTAGGAAGGAACTGCAGATGCTGGTTCAAACCGAAGATAGGCACAAAAAGCTGGAGTAACTCAGCGTGTCAGACAGCATCTCTGGAGAAAAGGAATAGGTGATGTTTCGGATCTTCAGAACTATAAACAGAACTTTGAGGACATTACTCTCAACCAAAACGATGTGAAAAAAAAGCAGATGTTCAGGATATTTAGCAGGTCAGGCAGCATCTTTTGAGAGAGAAATAGATTAATGTTTCAGGTCAACGACCTTTCATCAGAATTGAAAACATGAGAAAACAAACGCCTTAGGTTGCAAACTTGCAATGATGGGAAGGGATGGAAAGCTCAAATGAAATATCTACGATAGGGTTACGACCAAGATTGGGTAACTTTTAAAGAGCAACAGAAGATAACTAAAAAGGCAATACGGGGAGAAAAGATGAGGTACGAAGGCAAGCTAGCCAAGAATATAAAGGAGGATAGTAAAAGCTTCTTTAAGTATGTGAAGAGGAAAAAAATAGTTAAGACCAAAGTTGGACCATTGAAGACTGAAAAAGGTGAATTTATTTTGGGGAACAAGGAAATGGCAGACAAGTTGAACAGGTATTTTGGATCCGTCTTCACCAAGCAGGACACACACAATCTCCCTGATGCACTAGTGGCCAGAGGATCTAGGGTGACGGAGAAACTGAAGGAAATGCACATTAGGCAGGAAATTGTTTTGTGTAGACTGCTGGGACTAAAGACTGATAAATCCCCAGGACCTGATGGTCTGCATCCCAGGGTACTTACGGAGGTTGCGCTGGAAACCGTGGGCATATTGGTGATCATTTTCCAATGTTCTATAAATTTAGAATCAGTTCCTATGGTTTGGAGGGTAGCTAATGTTATCCCACTTTTTAAGAGAGGCGGGAGAGAGAAAACAGGTAATTATAGACCAGTTAGCCTGACGTCGATAGTGGGGAAGAAGCTGGAGTCAATTATAAAAGATGAAATAGCGGCACATTTGGATAGCAACAGCAGGATCGTTCTGGTTCAGCATGGATTTACGAAGGGGAAATCATGCTTGACTAATCTTCTGGAATTTTTTGAGGATGTAACTAGGTAAATGGACAAGGGAGAGCCAGTGGATGGCGTGTACCTGGACTTTCAGAAAACATTTGATAAGGTCCCACATATGAGATCAGTGGGCAAAATTAGAGCACATGGTATTGGGGATAGGGTGCTGACATGGATAGAAAATTGGTTGGCAGACAGGAAACAAAGAGTAGAGTTTAATGGGTCCCTTTCAGAATGGCAGGTAGTGACTAGTGGGTACCGCAAGGCCCGGTGCTGGGACCACAGCTATTTACAAATACATTAATGATCTAGATGAAGGGATTAAAAGTAACATTAGCAAATTTGCAGATGACACAAAGCTGGGTGCCCATGTGAACTGTGAAGAGGATGCGATGAGGATGCAGGGTGACTTGGACAGGTTGGGTGAGTGGGCAGGTGCATGGCTGATGCAGTTCAATGTGGATAAATGTAAGGTTATCCACTTTGGTGGCAAAACAGGAAGGCAGATAGTTATCTAAATGGTGTCAAGTTGGGAAAAGGGGAGGTACAATGGGATCTGGGTGTCCTGGTTCATCAGTCACTGAAAGTAAGCATGCAGGTACAACAGGCAGTGAAGAAAGCGAATGGCATATTGGCCTTCATAACAAGAGGAGTTGAGTATAGGAGCAATTGTACAGGGCCCTAGTGATACCACTCCTGGAGTATTGTGTGCAGTGTCGGTCTCCAAATTTGAGGAAGAACATTCTTGCTATTGAGAGAGTGCAGTGTATGTTCACCAGGTTAACTCCCAGGATGGCGGGACTGTCATATTTTGATAGAAACGAGCGGCTGGGCTTGTATACTCTGGAATTTAGAAGGATGAGTGGGGATCTTATTGAAATATATAAGATTATTAAGGGTTTGGACATGCTTGAGGCGGGAAATATGTTCCCGATGTTGGGGGAGTCCAGAACCAGTGGCCACAGTTTAAGAATAAGTGATAAGGCATTTGGAACAGAGATGAGGAAAAACGTTTTAACACCGAGAATTGAACCTGTGCAATTCTCTGCCTCAAAAGTCAGTGGACGCCGGTTCTCTGTATGCTTTCAATAGAGAGTTAGATAGAGCTCTTAAAGATAGCGGAGTCAGGGAGTATGGGGAGAAGGCAGAAACAGGGTACTGATTGTGGATGTTCACCCATGATCACATTGAATGGCGGTGCTGGCTCGAAGGGCCGAATGGCCTACTCCTGCACCTATTGTCTATAAGATTGTCTTTCCCAGTTTTAATGAAGGGTCCAGAAATGTTAACTGCTTCTCTTTCCAGAGATGTTGCCTGACCTGCTGTGTGTTGGCAAGACATTCTGTGTTTTTTATACTCTGGTATATAGATCAACAGCTTCTTAGGGTTTATAAGCTTTCATGCTCATCAATTTCTCTAATATCATCTTTTAGGCTAATACTTATTTATTTTAATTCCTTTTTCTTGTAATACCTTGGGTTCACCAACTCATCCATTAAATGTTGCGTCTTCTTTCAATGAGATAGGCACAAGGCAGCCATTTAATCCCTCAGCCATTTGATTATTTCCCATAATAAAATGTCCTGTTCCCTTCAGTAAAGGACCTACATTTGCTCTCACATCTTCACCTTTTTAAATACCTATGAAAGCTCTTTCAGTCCCCTTTTATGTTCTTGCCAGTGCATGCTCATATTCTTCTTTGCCTTTAGTTTTTTGATCCTCTAAGCACTCCCAATCCTCAGGGCCGAGTCAAGTCATGTCAAGTCGAGTTTTTTTGTCATATGCACAAGTACAGCTAGTATAGGTGCAAACTATTTCTCACAAATTTATAAGCCTCTTCCTTTGATTTAATTCTATCTTTAATTTTTCTTGTCAGACATAGATAAATCACTTTTTCTTTTAGTTTATCGTGCCTTAAAGGATTTTTTTTGGTATTATTTCCTTATCATAATTGCTACCCATTGCCTGTCCACATTCAAAATCTTCAAAGTCTTTCGTAAAAGGACACCACCAGCTCTCCCCTCATAACTTCACAGTTCCCTGTGTTAAGGTTTAAGATCCTAATATTGGTCAGGTAAGTCACTAAGCAAAGGTAGACACAAAATGCTGAGGGTAGCATCGGTGTGGCAGCATCTATGGAGAGAAGGAATTGGTGACATTTCGGGTCAAGACCCTTCTTTAGACGACGTCCCGACCCAAGACCCGAAACGTCGCCAATTCCACTTTTTCACACAGAGAGTTGTGAGTCTGTGGAATTCTCTGCCTCAGAGTGTGGTGGAGGCCAGTTCTCTGGATACTTTCAAGAGAGAGCAAGATAGGGCTCTTGAAGATAGCAGAGTCAGGGGATATGGGGAGAAGGCAGGAACGGGGGTACTGATTGTTGATGATCAAGCATGATCACATTGAATGGCGCAGCTGGCTTGAAGGGCCAAATAGCCTACTCCTGCATCATCTATTGTCTATTGTGCCTATGAAGGTACATCAATATATTTCTAATTAAGGATGGAGCATAGTTTGGATGGGAACCTGCAGTACCAAGAATGACCGTGATATGGGTGGTACTCAATAATGTTGGCTGCTTTCCGATGGCAGCATGAGGTGTACATCATGTCAAGGGAGGGAGGCTGGATGCATGAAGTACTGGGCTGCATTCACAACTCATTCAGTCTTGGCATCCCATACCATCTTTGGGATATCTATAGCAATTGACAAGAGTCGTTGGAGACACACACCTCATTTCTTTTGACTTCCTCAGATTTCCCTTAGAAGTTGAATTGCATTCATGGCTGTTGTTAAGGTGGTTGTTAAGTTAATTTTAGCTTTCGACATTTTCCACTTCAGCACTATTGATGCAGATTAGGGTATTTACTCTACCCCACTTCCTGAAGTTGATGAGCAGCTCCTTCATTTTGTTAACATTGTGGGTGAGATTTTTGACGATATGAATGAATGAATGAATGAATACGTTTATTGGCCAAGTATTCACATACAAAGAATTTGCCTTGGTGCTCCACCCACAAGTGACACCATGACATTCAGTGACAGTTAAGAATGATACATAAAACATTAAACATAAAACATTATTGATAAAACATGTGAATTAAATAAAATACCAGAGCATATACTATGCTAATAGGTTTGGCATGCTCCTAAGCCCCTTTTCTCCTTCCTTCTTTTGGTTTGGTTATTGTTTTAGAACCAGCCCACCTTGGCGGTGTCATCTGCAAACTTTTAAATGGAGTTAGAGCAGAATTTGGCCACATATCTAATCTTATGAATCGTTTTTTCCCCGTCCAATTTACGAAGCTGGCATGCTAATAGTTTTTGTGGTTTATCACCAAATTCAAAATTTAATTGTTTTGTGTGTTGATAAAGTGTTATTACTTGGTCAGAGTATATTTTATTTAACTTATATTTCAGTACTGCTATTTTGTTATGTTTTGCCAATGAAGATGCTCCTGCATTTTCTATGTCTAATTGCCTTATTTCCATTTCCAATCTCTGTTGTTTAGCTCTATTCTCTTTATTAAGAAATGCCTGAGAAGAAATTAATACCACTCATATAAATGCTTTAAATGTTTCCCAGAGAAGGGAAGCAGAGATTTCAGGCTGGTCATTGACCTCGAGAAACATATTAATCTGTTTTACAAGATATTCACAACATACCTGGTCCTTTAAGATTTGAGGAATAAGTCTCCATTGTACCTGTTTCCATTCCGTTTAGTTTAATCACAAATGTTAATGGAGCATGATCCGAAATTATAATGTTATGATATTGTGACTTATAAGTAAATGGAATTAGTTTAGAGTCTACTAAAAAATAGTCTATCCTTGAATATTTATGCACAGGTGAGTAAAATGAATATTCTTGTCCGGATGGGTTTTCAATTCTCGAAACATCCTTAATATTGGTATTATTTATATATGAGTTTAAAAATTCACTTGACATAGATTTTGATTTTCTTTGAGTTGATGATCTATCTAAATATGGATCTAGTGTACAATTTAAGTCACCACCAATTATTAAATTATTTTGTGTGCATTCCGGAATGATATTAAGTATTCTGTTGAAAAACAGTGGCCTATCAGAATTTGGTCCATATACATTAAGGAGAGTCACGTTTTTTGAGTATAATTCGCCTTCTACTATGATATATCTACCATCAGTATCTTCTATAGTTGATATGTTTGAAAGGTATACCTTTAGGATTAAAATTGCAACCCCTCTAGATTTATGTGTGAATGAGGAATGATATGTTTGAGCTATCCATTTTGTTTTCAATCTATATTGCACTTCCTTTTTAAGGTGAGTCTCTTGGAGGAAAATTATGTCTGTTTTAAGCAATTTTAGGTGAGCTAATACTTTGCCTCTTTTAATGGGTTCATTAATTCCCTTAACATCCCAAATGCAGAATGTAATTCCTTTACCCCCAGTTTTCCCCTTTACGTCTTGCATTTAATGATTAGGGTGGTCTATAATGGAGCAGATGATTCAGCACGTTAAACCATACCTTACACCCGGACCTCAGATAGGTGAATTTCAGATCTTGTAAGTTTTCTTCTCAGTCATATCTCCTTAAATAATAATTATAATTCCATTCAAAATAATGAATATATTGAAAATAGAAAAGATAATAGATTATTATATTAGTAAAGTGTGAAAGAAAGAAAAAAACTACATCTATAATTAGTGCAGTTAGTGATAGCCACCCTAATGTGGCTAGACATCTAAGGACTTCCGTAGCTTTTGGTTAAAAAAAAATGTTACTAGCTCCATACTTTCCTTCAATAAAGAGAAACATTATACGTGGGGTGGGGAAATTATGGTTATATTGCAAGAATGGAATAGTTGATAATCTCAAAAGTAAAATATTAGTTTCATATGATAAATGTATTAGTCCACGATTAGTCTAAATAGTATCATATAACAAGGATTAAACCTCAATTTCCTATTTTAATCAACTTATGGTTCATCCTTTTAACTAATTCTGAATTAACCTAGTTAACTATAATTGATGGCACACAAAAGGATGGAGAAACTCAGTGGGTGCAGCAGCATCTAAGGAGCGAAGGAGATAGGCGACGTTTCGGGTCGAGACCCTTCTTCAGACTGGTTAGGGATCAGGGAATCGAGAGATATAGACACTGATGTGGAGAGATAAAGAACAATGAATGAAAGATATGCAAAAAAGTATCGATGATAAAGGAAACAGGTCATTGAAAGCTGTTTGTAGTGTGAAAATGAGAAGCTAGTGTGACTTGGGTGGGGGAGAGAGAGAGAGAGGGAATGCCAGGGCCCGAGGGCTGAGGGAGAGGTGGGAAGGGGAGGAGGCAGCAAGGGTTAACAGAATTGAGAAAATTCAATGTTTAAGCCCAGAGGATGCAGACTCCCCAAGTGGAATATGAGGTGATGTTCCTCCAACTTGTGGTGTTGCTCACTCTGGCCGTGGAGGAGACCCAGGACCAAGAGGTCGGTTACGGAATGGGAGGGGGAGTTGAAGTGCTGAGCCACCGGGTGGTCAGGTTGGTTATTGCAGACCGAGCGGAGGTGTTCGGCGAAACGATCGCCAAGCCTCCGCTTCGTCTCACCGATATAGATCAGCTGGCATCTGGAGCAACGGATGCAGTAGATGAGGTTGGAGAAGGTGCAGGTGAACCTCTGTCAGACTTGGAAAGACTGCTTGGGTCCCTGAAAGGAGTGGAGGGGGGAGGTGAAGGGACAAGTGTAGCATCTCTTGCGGTTGCAAGAGAAAGTGCCCGGGGAAGGGGTGGAGCAGGAGGGAAGGGAAGAATTGACAAGGGAGTTGCGGAGGGAGCGGTCTTTGTGGAAAGCAGACAGGGGGGGAGATGGGAAGATGTGGCGAGTGGTGGGGTCACGTTGGAGGTGGCGAAACTGGTGGAGGACTATCTGTTGTACGTGCCGGCTGGTGGGGTGAAAGGTGAGGACCAGGGGGACTTTGCCCTTGTTGCGAATGGGGGAATGGGGAGAGAGGGCAGTGTTGTGAGGTATGGAGGAGACCCTGGTGCGAGCCTCATCTATAGTGGGGGAGGGGAATCCCCATTCTCTGAAGAACGAGGACATTTGTGATGACCTGGTGTGGAACACCTCATCCTGGGAGCAGGTGTGGCGTAGATGGAAGAATTGGGAATAGGGGATGGAGTCCTTACAGGAAGCAGGGTGGGAGGAAGAGTAGTCCAGGTAGCTGAGGGAGTCAGTTGGTTTGTAGTGGATGTCAATCAGGAGTGTATCACCTGCAATAGAGATGGTGAGGTCAAGTGTATTTGAGGACCATTGATAATTGATATAATTGATAATAATTAATAATTATGATTAATAATAATTAGTGGTAATTAGTACTATAATATAAAATATTATATAACAATAATCATTCTAAATTCATAACTGTCCTTGAATATAGTAATTTAAAGTTCACTTTCTTCACAGTAAAGTACCGAGTCCAATATCATCACGTATATATTTAATGTTAAGTATTAATCCTCATTGTCCTCTTTTTCGCTCTTGCCCTCGGTAATTTCAATATTCTCAGAGTCCTGAATGTTCTTTGCAAATTTAAAGGCCTCTGTGTGGGTGGTGAAGGAGTATCCTTTCTTGTCGTAGGTGATTCTCAATGTTGCAGGGTACATCAATCCATATCTCTGGTTCTTTATATTCTTAAGTATTCTTGTGTCTGTAAACAATGCTCTTTTCTTGACAACCTCCACCGGGTAGTCTCGAAATATGCTGATCTTGTCTCCTTCAAATTCAAGATATCTGCTGCGAGCAATTTTCTTCATCATGTCATCCAAGACATGGTCATATTGCACCTTCACTATCAATTCTCTTGGAGGGGCGTCCGCCCCTGGACGGCGTCTCAGTGCACCATGTACCCGAGCAAGTAAAGGTGCTTGATCCAGATTTAAAACTTTCTTCAGTAGATCTGCAGCAAATTCACGAGGGTCACGGTTCCCCTCTCTTCCTTCCCAGACGGCAATAATTCTTAGATTCTGGCGTCTTAGTCGTCTCCTCCAAGTCAATGCATTTTTTGGTTATTTTATGCAATAAATCCGATAAACGCTTGTTCTCGGAGATTAGATCAAATAAGGGAGAAATACTAATGCTCCCCAAAGATATTAATGACAGATTTTTACAATACTATCAAAATCTTTATTCAACTAAAGTGGCAGAACAATCAACAGGAATGGAAGCATTTTTACAGAAATGTAACCTCAAAGGCTTAGATTTGCAAGAGCAAGAATTATTAGGAGCTGAAATAACGACAAAAGTTATCGAAGAATCAATTAGATCTTTAAAAAATGGAAAGGCCACAGGCCCTGATGGCCTAAGCTCTGAATTTTATAAAAAATGTTATGATCTGATCTCTCCACGCTTACAAACACTGTATAAACACGTTTATACTTGACAGCAACTCCCGGAAACTTTAAACAAATCTACAATAATACTTATACCTAAAACTGATAAGGATCTGGAAGACCCAGCCTCATATAGAGCAATAGCTCTATTAAATACTGATCTGAAAATATTAACAAAAATCCTATCTTATAGATTGAGTTTAGTGATTAACAAATTAATACATAGGCTTTATCCCAAAACGTCACTAATTTTACAATCTGAGACGATTATTTAATATTATATACTCAAATAGAATTGCTAACGCAGATCTAGCAATTATTTTGCTAGATGCTGAAAAAGCCTTTGATCAAGTAGAATGGTCATATTTATTTTCAGTGATGGAAAAATTTAAACTGGGAGAGAAGTACTGCACATGGGTTAAACTTTTATACTCTAACCCAACAGCTAGAATACTAACTAACGAAATGTTATCAACTAAATTTAATCTCTCTAGAGGTTGTGGACAAGGATGCTCGCTATCTCCATTATTATTCGCTTTAGCAATTAAACCACTCGCAGAAAATGGCAGATCTAATCCAGAAATACATGGGCATAATAATAAAGATACAATGAATAAAATTTCTCTATATGCAGATGATGTATTAAAATATATTACAAAGCCAGACATTAGTATTCCAAATTTATTAAATCTAATAACTCAATTCGGTCAGTTCTCAGGATATAGAATTAATTGGAATAAATGTAAAATCATGCCAATACTGGAACTCAATTTACATATACTACAACAATCATGTTTTAAAATAGTTGAGGAAAAATTTAAATATCTAGGTATTTATGTAACTAAGGCCAAAGTCAAGTCAAGTCAAAAGAGTTTATTGTCATGTGTCCCTGACAGGACAATGAAAATCTTTCTTTGCATAGCACAGCAGAACATAGAAGGCATTGACTACAATTCTATACATAAATACACCCATGACTTAATAAATTAATAAAGTGCAAATAACAGATGGAGGGATATTAATGATTAGAGTTCTGAGCCAGGTTTAATAGCCTGATGGCTGTGGGGAAGTAGCTATTCTTAAAACGGGTTGTTGCAGTCTTCAGGCTCCTGTACCTTCTACCCGAAGGTAGCAGGGAGATGAGTGTGTGGCTAGGGTGGTGTGGGTCCTTGATGATGCTGCCAGCCTTTTTGAGGCAGCGACTGTGATAAATCCCCTTGATGGAAGGAAGGTCAGAGCCGATGATGGACTGGGCAGTGTTTACTACTTTTTGGAGTCTTTTCCTCTCCAGAGCGCTCATGTTGCCGAACCAAGCCACGATGCAACCAGTCAGCAAGCTCTCTACTGTACACCTGTAGAAGTTAGAGAGAGTCCTCTTTGACAGACCAACTCTCCGTAATCTTCTCAGGAAGTAGAGGCGCTGATGAGCTTTCTTAATAATTGCATCTGTGTTCTCGGACCAGGAAAGATCTTCACAGATGTGCACGCCCAGGAATTTGAAGCTCTTGACCCTTTCAACCATCGACCCATTGATATAAACAGGACTGTGGGTCCCCATCCTACTCCTTCCAAAGTCCACAATCAGTTCCTTGGTTTTGCTGGTGTTGAGGGCCAGGTTGTTGTGTTGGCACCATATGGACAGTCGCTCGATCTCTCTTCTATACTCGGACTCATCCCCATCAGTGATACGTCCCACAATAGTGGTGTCGTCAGCGAACTTGATGATGGAGTTCGCGCTATGACCGGCTACGCAGTCATGAGTATAGAGTGAGTACAGCAGGGGGCTGAGCATGCAGCCCTGAGGTGCTCCCGTGCTGATTGTTATCGAGTCTGACACATTTCCACCAATACGAACAGACTGTGGTCTGTGGGTGAGGAAGTCGAGGATCCAATTGCAGAGGGATGTGCAAAGACCCAGTTCTGCGAGTTTGGTAACCAGCTTGGAGGGGATGATTGTGTTAAATGCCGAGCTGTAGTCAATAAATAGCAGCCTGACATATGAGTTTTTGTTGTCCAAGTGGTCCAGAGCGGAGTGGAGGGCCAGTGAGATCGCGTCCACCGTTGATCTGTTGTGGCGGTAAGCGAACTGCAGTGGGTCCAGGTTTTTGTTGAGGTAGGAGTTGATTTGCGCATGATCAACCTCTCGAAGCACTTCATCACCACAGGCGTTAGTGCCACAGGTCGATAGTCATTGAGGCACGTCACCTTGCTCTTCTTGGGCACTGGTATTATTGATGCCCTTTTGAAGCAGGTGGGAACCTCAGACCTCAGAAGTGACAGGTTGAAAATGTCCGTAAAAACTCCAGCCAGTTGGTCCGCACAGGTTTTTAGGACACGACCAGGTATGCCATCAGGTCCAGACGTTTTTCGAGGGTTCACCCCCCTGAAGGATTTCCTCACGTCGGCCTCTGTGACTGAGACTGAAATACCTTCACAGCGAATAGGGGCTCGGGAAGGCACATCGGTGTTCTCCCTATCAAAGCGTGCGTAAAATGCATTGAGCTCATCAGGGAGTGATGTATCGCCGACATCCGAGCTGCCTCCTGGTTTCGCCTTGGAAGAGGTGATTGCATTCAGGCCCCGCCACAGCTGCCGAACATCTGTCTCATCCTCCAGCTTGGAGCAGAACTCCCTTTTGGCCTTTTTGATGGCCTTACCAAGGTCGTATCTGGACTTCTTATAGACCACTGTGTCATCAGACATGAATGCCCGGTGTCTGGTCTTCAGAAGAGTGCGGATCTCACAGTTCATCCAAGGTTTCTGATTGGGAAACACTCGGAAGGTTTTTATAGGGATGCAGTCCTCCACACATTTCTTTATGAAGTCTGTAACGACTGTGGCGTATTCATTCAAGTCTGTTGCCGAGTCCTTGAACATAGCCCAGTCTACAGACTCCAAACAGTCTTGTAGTTGTTCTTCTGCCCCCGCCGACCAGCTCTGTACTGTCCTCACCTCTGGGGCTGCACTCTTTAATTGCTGCCTGTAGGCAGGAAGAAGCAGCACCGCGGTATGGTCGGATTTACCGAAGTGAGGGCGAGGGATAGAGCGGTAGGCATCCTTGATGGTGGTGTAGCAGTGGTCGAGGGTGTTTGGTCCTCTGGTGCAGCAGGAGACATGTTGGTGGAAGTTGGGGAGTGACTTCTTTAGGTTTGCCTTATTGAAGTCCCCAGCAATGGTGGTAAATGCCTCGGGGTAAGATGGCTGGTGTTTGTTGACCACGGCGTGCAGCTCCTCCAGTGCCAGACGAATGTCTGCCTGGGGTGGGATGTAGACCGCGGTCAGTATGATGGAGGTGAATTCCCTCGGTAGGTAGAAGGGACAGCACTTCACCGCCAGATGTTCGAAGTGTGGAGAGCAGGAGTTGGACAGGACTACTACGTCTGAGCACCACGCAGAGTTGACCATGAGGCAGACATCCCCTCCTCTCCCTTTCCCTGATGCCAGTGTACGGTCCATGCGGTGGATGGAGAACCCTTCAGGCTGGACTGCTGAGTCTGGGGAGCTGGGGGTGAGCCATGTCTCTGTGAAACAGAACACAGAGCATTCCCTCAGCTCCCTTTGATAAAGCAGCCTTGCCCTTAAGTCCTCCACTTTATTTTCAAGGGACTGTACATTGGCCAGTAGGATAGTAGGGAGCGAGGGCCGAAGTCCCCTGCGCTTCAGTCTGACCTGAAGTCCTGCCCGTCGGCCACGTTTCCGGACACAATGGAGGCTTCCCCTTTGTTTCCAGGTACTGTGTTTACTGTACCTGCCATTTCTGCGGACCAGCGCTGGAACGGGAATTCCCTCACAGACGGCAGCTCCAGCTCCGTAATGAACGGGGGTTCCCTCAGAATCAGCAGCTCCAGCTTCATTCCGTCTGGGATATCCAGCCCGTCGGCGTATACTTCTTTATTTAAATCAAATTTCCCACCTTTACTGAATAAACTAAATAAGAATATTCAAGACTGGAAACACTTCCTATTTCAATGTTCGGTAGAATTAATGCTATAAAAATGATCTTTCTTCCTCAATTATTGTACTTATTTCAGTCAATCCCGATATATATTCCAAAATCTTTTTTTTTTAAAGTAGATTCTACTGTTACAAGTTTCACCTGGGATTACAAGAATTATAGAATAAATAAAAAACATTTATGTAAATCAAAGATTAATGGAGACTTAGCCCCACGAAAATTTCTGTTTTATTTTTGGGCAGTCCATATTAAAAACATGAATTTTTGGCTGGATGAAATGGATCAACAACCAGACTGGTTAAGAATGGAAAAAGAGGACTGTTTACCTTTGAAATCGGTTCGATTATATTTGCACCGACAAAATTGCACAAAAAAACCTATAGGGAAAACCCTATAATATATAGTGGTACACAAATCTGGAAACAACTAAAAAGGACCTTAAAATTGGATAATATACCACTCTGCCTCCCTGTTGTAAACAACCCCTTATTTAAACCTTCCATGCTGGATAAAGGTTTTACACAATGGAAAAACCATGGAATCAAAAAGATGGAACACCTTTATAAGAAAGGCACTTTTCTTTTATTTCATAAATTACAACAGATTTACGGATTACATGCAAATAATTTTTTCCGATATCTACAACTCTGAGATTATGTTAAATCAAATACACAAGATTATAGGAATAAGGAACCAGAAATCCTTGATGAATGTTTGAATAAGCATCCTAATACAGAAAAACTAATAACTTATATTTATAATACCCTTCTAGATAGCGAGATACCATAGACATATATGGGAAAATGAAATAAACCAACCCATAACGAAAGATAAATGGGACAAAAATTTACAATATATACACGAATGCTCGTTAAATACCAGACATGCTTTAATACAATTTAAATTACATAGATTACATTACTCAAAAGTTAAATTGAATAGAATCTACCAACAGATCTCCTCTATCTGTGATAAATGTCAGCATCCAGAGGCTAATTTAACACATATTTTTGCAAATTGTATAAAAATTAAGAATTTCTGGACTGAGATTTTTAGAATAACTTCTGAAGTTATTAATATTAAATTGGATCCAGACTCAAAATAAATAATACTTGGAATATCAGAACAAAGTCTAATACTTACAACAAGTCAAATAAATTTCCTCGATTACAGTATAATAATTTGGAAGAAATTAATATTAACATTTTGGAAAGGCCCTATATCCCCCACAATTAAAATGTGGATTACGGAAATGTTGGAGACCCTGCACTTGGAAAGAATCTGATTTGCCCTAATGGACAAACAAGAAGTCTTCATTAGAATATGGTCTTCTTTCACTGATTACTTAAAATGGTAGATCCATTCGACAGGGAACCCTAACTGAAACTTGGACTCAGGATTAGATGAAAAGTTATATTCTATATTCCTTGATTTTATCTCCAATGACGTATTAATGGTAAATTATTCCATTCTTTATGATTTCTTTTTGACTTATATTTTATTTTTCTCTCTGTTTCTCTCTTTAAATTTTTTTTTTAAATTAGAGACAAAATGATTCATTTGATAATATCAATAATGTATGATTGTTGCACACAAAATATTACTATCATAATATGTGTTTGCTAATGTACTGGCAAACCTACGCTAATAATATATATATATATATATTTAAAAAAAAAGAATTTGGCCACATAGTCGTGAGTGTACATGGAGTACAGCAAGGGGCTGCCTTGTGGGGCATTGATGTTGAGAAATAGAGAGGATATTTTTTTGTCTATTATTAACGATAATGGAAAGACATTGCGATGTCAGAAGATGTATCACTCGCAGCACGATATTGAAACTCCGACCCACTCTTGAAGGCCACACTATTTATGCTGCTGGTTTGCAGCGTGGCCTGTATTATTTTATGAAGAGTTGCAAATGAAATTGAACGTTGTGCAATCATGAAGGAAAATCCCTCTACTAACATAAAAACAGAAAAGCCTGGAAATATGTATCAATCAGAGAGCCCCCACACAGAGAGGACTAACACAGTTAACTTTCCAGGTCCTTGACAATTCATTAAAACTGGAAAAATGTAGACATGAAACAAGTTTTCAGTTGAAGCAAAAGGATAGGCAGAGAGAACAGAAAGAGAAGGCCTCTAAATGGATGGCATAAAGGGTGGAAGGAAGATCATTGATGAAGCAAATGAAGATGGTTAGGCCTGGGACATTACCCTGTGGTACTCCTATAGCAATGTCCTATGGGTTGGATGATTGATTTCCATCAACGTGAGTAATTTCCTTTGTGCAAGGTAAAACCAATCATTAGTATGTACTCCCCTTGATGCCCATTGATACCAGGGTTCCATAAAAGAATACACCATCAAATGTTGCTGTGAAGTCCAGTGTAGTCTCTCTCATCTCACTGGAATTCAGCGCTTTGGTCCATGTTTAGACAAAGGTTATGTTGACGTCTGCAGCTGAGTGATACTGACAAAACCCAAACTGGATGTTGGTAAGAACATAAGGTCACAAGGAATAGGAGTAGAATTAGGCCATTTGGCCCATCAATACTACTCCACCATTCAATCATGGCTGATCTATCTTTCCCTCCTAACCCCATTCTCCTGCCTTCTCCCCATAACCACTGATCAAGAAATATTTTAGCACTTTTCAATGTCACTTGGCTCCCCCTTCGCCCAGTCCTTTGCCTCCTTTCCCTCTGCCAGACATGATGCTGCTTCACTTGGGTCGCTGCTCAATCGCTGCTAACAATAAGTAGGTTAGTGATTGTCATTGGTTAACACCATCAATTACATCGTCTTTCATTATGCTGGTGATTAAAAGTGAAGTGATTGGATATTAATTAGCTGCTTGGATTCATGCTGTGATGTGATGCTTTCTTTAAATGGAAACAAGTTAAGTAGCACACAAGTAATGGTTGTTCAGAGAAGACTGATGGGTCTTCCCGCTCAGGATCTGGCCTTGTAAACATCCTCATAAATGTATTAGCCCCTTCACCCGAACTAACACTGTGCAGTCCATAGCAATCTGCAGATTTTACTACATTCATTATCATTTTGGAAAGAGTTGTTAGGAAAGGAACATTGACACATTTATTTAATGAAATAGTAAAAACATATAGGCAATATTTCAATTTGCTAATTTCTGTGTTGATAAGTGATACAGGTGACCAAGCACCGTGAAGATGCGTATTACCTTGAAAGGTTTTAGTGTTATGTGCAATAAAATGAATTATTTATTTGGATCACATTATCATTATATAAGGCAAAATGAAATATATTCTCCAGGAAATAGGACAAACAGAAAAAAGACATGTCTTTTGGTGTTGGGAATTATTATCTCACAAATTACTAAAATATTATACATCCTAACCTAAGACGGCCCTGAATGGAAAATATTGAAAAGCATGGGCTGATTTTAATTACCAGATGCATGTTTAAATTAAAACCATTAATGTAAAAATTAATTTGTTAATCGAGGCTTTGATATATTATTGTCAAGTGTACATCAAGTGTATTTGCGTGTTTTCTAGTCAAATCATACTATCATGTATAATCAAGCTGTACACAAGTACAACAGGTAGTGCATAGGGAACAATAGCAGAGTGCAGAATATAGTGTAATAGCATTATAGTGTTACAGTTGCAGAGAAAGGGTAAATTTTGTTTTTAAAGTGCGAGGTCTGCAATGAGGTAGGATGGAAGA
Source organism: Raja brachyura (assembly GCA_963514005.1). The sequence goes on along the minus strand of OY740790.1, from coordinate 40,337,198 downwards.
TGGGGACTACAGGCTAGCTTATGGGAGGACCATTCAGTAGTTTGAAAATAGTAGGTAAGAAGCTGTTCCTGAATCCGGTGGTATGAGCGTTTAAGCTTTTGTATCTTATTCCTGCTGGGAAAGGGGAGAAAAGGAAATAACTTGGGTGAAAATGGTCCTTGATTATATCGGCTGCATTCTTGGGGTAGTGTGAAGTATACATGGATACAATGAGGGGGAGTTGGTTTATGTAGTGGACTGGGCTACATCCAAAACTCTCCAGAATTTCTAGCGGTCTTGGGCAAAGATGTTGCCAAAAAAAGTTGTGATGCATTCCGATATAATAGTTTATATTATACACCTGTAGAAGTCGTAAGAGCCCTTGGAGACATTCCAAACCTTTTTGGTCGTCTGGTGAAGTTGGGGAGTTGGTATAATTTATTAGCCATAGCTTCCGTATTGTTGGTCCAGGACAAATTGTTGGTGATATTTATGCCAATAAATTGAAGTTCTTGACCATCGATGTTTCAGCATTGTGGATGTTGACAGAAGAGTATACACCACCTTGCTTCCTGGACTCAAAAACTAGCTCCTTCATCCTGCTCTCATTGAGGGTGAAATTGTTATTTGTGTTACTCTCGATCTCTTTCCACCTCTTCATTGTTCGAAATCTGACCCACTGCAGTGATGCCATCTGCATACTTGTAAATTGAGTTAGAGCAGAATTTGACCTCACAGTTGTGAGTGTGCAGGTAGTATAATATTGGGTTGGGAATGCATCCTTGTTGAAAGGGCACACCTGCTGAAAATTATACGTGTTCCCATTTGATAGGTTAATAAACAATTATATTTCTCCAGGTCTTGTGAAAGCCTCAGTTATGAAAAACAAGGCATGATGGGAAAATGAGGAAATAATTGTAAAGTGATTATTAATTGTCATATCAGACTGGCATTAATTAATGTAACGAACAGACACATTTTAAATGGTTACCAAAACAATGACAGACAAACTTATTCACTAATGCAAATAATGCTAAGTCTTTTACTTAGTTCCATACTGCCCCATGGCAAAAAGATTTGCAGATATGAAAGTGAATTTTTGGTATGTTGACAACAATAATAGTAAGATTAAATGAGAACTTACCAGTTTGAAGTTTGACCTTGATTTTATGAGGAGCTACGGTGAGCGATTACGTGAAGAAGGCCATCAGTCGTCATGCCGTCAATCTTCAAAGCAGCGGTGTGGAATTACAGATAAAAGAAGTTGACCTAAAGATAGTAAGATTTGGAGTACTAAAACTACCAGATGACCTGATAATATGAGGGTTGGGTTTCGGCTGATGAGACAAAAAGGAGGGAAAACATACAAGAACATTCCTCCCCAATGCAGTGTGAGCGCATCGACTGCTACTGCCCCAGGGTCTGGCTCCCATGAGACATATTTACTTAACTGGTGATTCAACCTGGAGGCAAACAAGTCAATATCCGGCATGCCATATCGAGCCACAATGTCGGTGAACACGACATGATTCAACATCCATTCCGTGTGTTCATTGAATTTCCGTGATCAAGTGTCCACCACCATATTATATCGTGACCCAAATGTTCCTTGCAATACACCAATGCCAAAGTAGGTTTGCCAATTTATCACATAATACAGATTTTATTCCACCCATGTAATTGCCATACGCCACTGCCGTAGTGTTGTCAATCTGTAGTTGAACATGCACATGATGCATACTGCTGCAATAAGCCTTTAAGCCATAGAGTGCTCCCAACAACTCTAAGTAGTTTATGTCATATTGCTGTAGGATTGAGGATTCATGCACATTCCATCTGCCCCCGCACCTGGTGTCTGTTGCCCCCCCAGCCCAGGCCACTCGCATCGGTTTGTATTATTACCGATGGTGTGTCAATTTGAATTTTCTTAGAACAGTGATGTATATTGGTAGCCCACCAATGTAATTCCGCAATGGCATCTGGTGGTAAGTGCATATGTTCCCCAAATTGGCCTGCATGAGATTTGAGGGCCCATTCCTTTGCACGTTGTAAATTTTGGTAGTGCAAAGGTCCGACGCGTACAGCTGGAAAGGCTGCCACAAGCTTGCAAATTATGCTTGCTACTTGGCTGATTGTTGGCTGCTGGTTAGCAATTAGCTTATTGCAGGCTTTCATCAAGTTTGATTGCTTGCCATCTGGCAGAGTCACTGACATTTGAAATGAGTTGATTGTAAACACTAGGTAATCAATTACTCTAATTGGAGTCAATTTTGACTTAACTGGATGGATTACAAATCCCAGCCTCTCAAACATGAGTTTGGTAGCTAAACCAGATGCTATTGCTGATTCCTTTGTGTCCCCAATTATTAGAAGTCATCCAAATAAGCCATCACAATGTGGTTCTGTGCTCGTAGCAGTCCCAGAACCTGTTTTAGTAATTTTCTAAAAAGTCTGGGAGCTGAAGTCTGCCCATTTGGCAACGCCTTGAATTGCCACATCTGCCCCATCCAGTTAAATTTCAAATATCTCCTGTGTTCCCTGTGTATTGGTACGGAGTAGTAAGCATCTTTTAGATCTATGCAAGCCATATAACATCCTTTGGAAACCAGCTGGATAGCTGTACCAAAGTTGTCCATTTTGAAATGTTTATACTGCACATGGGCATTGAGTTCTGTCAGGTCTAGGATAATACGACTTCCTCCATCCTTCTTTTGCTTGGGAAAAAATTTGGATACATATTGGTGTGATTCCTGGTGAGACCTCTGAATCACCCCTTTTGTATGTAAAGCCTAAATTTCAGCTTGTATCTCAAATCTTTTCTGTTGTGGAAACACATATGTGCGATTTGGTAAATTTTGACGAGTCAAGAAGGAACTCAATTTTAAACCCTTGTACACTGTGCAGTATGAATGGGTCTGCTGTAATCCAAATCCATTAATTCAAAAAATGTTTTAGCCTCCCCCCTACTTGTAAGTTAGAGGTGTGTAAATTGTCCCACAAGGGACTAGAATCTCCTACCTTGGGCGTTACTGCCTGTGTGGCCCTGGCCTCCGGCCTCCCGCCTTGGGACAGCTGGAGTCTGCCTCCTGTCCCTGAGCCCCTAGGCTGGTTGCTCCTGGTGTGGAAGGCGGCATAGGGATGGCCTCGTAGCGATGAGCCCCTGGGTGGAGTTGAGGCTTGGCTCATGAGGCAGAGAGCCTTGGCCTCGTCATCCAGCTCTCGGACCTGCTTCGGTACGTCTGCCCCAAAGAGGTTGTTGGCCGGCTGTATATTGCTGGCCTTGCACAGCACCGCAAATTTTGGGTTGAGTGCCGGCCGTATTACGCTCTTGCACAGACAGTTTATCTCAAACAGGGCATTTCAGAGGAGCCCCACAGCGTCCTGCTGTGTCTCCGTCATTGGCCCGCCATCTATTCACCTGGCAAAAGCCATTACCACTGAGTCCAGTAATTTTATAATTTTCTGGAGTTTAACCTCCTGGGCTCTTACCCCAATATGGCCCCAGATGGCGTGGTTGAGGGCCAGCACACTGAGGGAGGCACAGTTGTACTGTACACACACAGGTGTACTGTAGCGGCCGGTGGTCTCCTCCATAACCTGGTCCCTGAGCTGGTGTGAGGCTAGGTAGTTTATGGTGGTGGCCAGCTCTGGATTTTTTTTTTTGTTTATTTATTTGCACCATGTTTTAAAAGAAGACAAACGATCAATTTATAATACCATACAGTGCTGGGAGGGAAGGGAAGCCCAGAGGGCTTATACAAAGTCTGCTCCTATCTGAAAATGAGCGTTAATGGCAAATCAGGGGGTAGGAGAAATAAACAAGACAATAATGAACAATAATACAGTTTAAGAATGAAAATTAAAAATATGAAATAAAAAATATGAAAATAAATAAAATAATAAGGTATAATATGAGATAAGAGTCAATAGACGTAGTTTGAGCTCATAAATAGCATTACAAAAAACTGGAGGTCAGAACTCAGGACATGATGAGAAACTTTTGAAGCTCAATCTTAAAGGTGGCTAAGGAAGTGTGGGACTTTAATGAGATCCAAGGCCACGCCGGTTGGGGTAGGTATGGCGAACTTGGATGCCAATAGAGGCACTGTGGGCCCTCGCTCCCCAGGGTGTTCCCCTGATGTGCCTCCCTGCTCTGTCAGGAAACTCCCTTCTACAGAGAGGAAGACACATCTCAGCCCTGTGTAAGGTGCTGCTAGCGCGGGCTCCCATGGAGACCCAGGTTGATACTGCTCCCTCCTGTGGAGCAGATCAGTCTGGAGGCACCTCTCCAACAGGTGCTCCATCTGGGAAAGGCGCCCGCAGACGCTTCCCAGTGTGGGAGGTGATTCCTCCGGCCCGGACTCATCGGAGTCTACGGGTCTGGCAGACTTGTGAGTGTCTTTGCGCCCCGGCGGGGATGCCACGGTGTTTTCCTGTAGCACCAAGTCTGCTGCTGCTGGTACCAACACCGGCAGCCTAGAAGGTGTCGACAGCCGTCTGCTACCCGCAGTACAGCGGTCTTCCATACCCGGCTTCGCAGACCGTCTCCGCACCTTCGGCATGGTAGGTTCATTCTGTTGGTAGAAAACCTTCCAAATCTGAGGAAGGACATTATTGCCATAGAGGGAGTGCAGCGAAGGTTCACCAGACTGATTCCTGGGATGTCAGGACTGTCTTATGAACAAAGACTGCATAGACTCGGTTTATACTCTCTAGAATTTAGGAGATTGAGAGGGGATCTTATAGAAACTTACAAGATTCTTAAGGGGTTGGACAGGCTAGATGCAGGAAGATTGTTCCCGATGTTGGGGACGTCCAGGACAAGGGGTCACAGCTTAAGGATAAGGGGGAAATCCTTTAGGACCGAGATGAGAAGGAATTTTTTCACACAGAGAGTGGTGGGTCTCTGGAATTCTCTGCCACAGAGGGTAGTTGAGGCCAGTTCATTGGATATATTTAAGAGGGAGTTAGATGTGGCCCTTGTGGCTAAGGGGATCAGAGGGTATGGAGAGAAGGCAGGTACGGGATACTGAGTTGGATGATCAGCCATGATCATATTGAATGGCGGTGCAGGCTCGAAGGGCCGAATGGCCTATTCCTGCACCTAATTTCTATGTTTCTATGTTTCTAACTGAACCTGCCAAACAACGAACGAAAGTAACATTAAAAAACACCTCCGTTTTTAAAACTTACCGCTGGAGAGACGCAATGCACCTGCCAGTCAGTTGTTGGCGCATGCTTCAGACGTAATGACGCACATGACGACTGACGGCCTTCTTCACATAGTCACTCACGTGACTCCGAAGTAAAATTTCTACATCTTCACCATCTTTAATTTCCTATGTGTTGATTGAAACCAATCCTAGATAACCCGCGAATGTTACCGGGTAAACATTGGGGAAAATCAAATTCATCTTTCTTCCCTGCCCACAAGCATGGATCCATGACAGTGATTACATTTTCCTCTCCATTTACTCTACAGAATTAATTAAACTGCTATCAGTTTCAGAATCTCTTTGATCCCAGGCTGTTCTTGCAATCCATAAACCAGTCCATCACCAAAGCATCGTGTAACATCACTGAACTCATTTGCTGTTGAATCATGTAGTCAGAAATGTATGACTTTAAGTTTAAACGGTAACAATGGTCTCCTTGAAACGTTTGCCCTTCACCCTCTTTAATTCCTTCTGCAAAGCTCTCTTGATTCCTAATGAGCCTGTCCCACTTAGGCGATTTTTTCTGTGACAGCCGGCGACTGTCATAGTCGTAGCAGGTCGGCGAAAAACTGGCGACTGGACCCCCCCTACAACAATGTCTACAACAATGTCTACAACAACCTACCTCCTAGTCGAAGTCAAACTATGGCAAGCTACCGACAACCAGCCACCCATTAGGACATCAACCTACGACCACACCTACGTCAACCTATGTCCACCTGCGACAAGCCACGACAAGGTAAGTCAATTCAGTCACCGGCACCTGCCGCCGGTTGATGTAGGTTGACGTTGGTAGTCGCCAATGGAATTCTCCAAAGTCAGCACCAGCGACAACCTACGTCATCCTGGCGACAACTTACATCATCCTGGTGACAGCTCCTATGTCAGGCTACGATCGTTGGCGTTTAACATTTCAAAATCCCGTGGCAACCAGAAAAAAGGTACGACTCTTTGGGTGACTGAGGAGACCATACAGGCGGCACCCCGGTGACCATGTGGTGACAGCCTAGTCACCTGTAGTCGCCTAAAACATCGTTTAAGTGGGACAGGGGCATAACATGACTCTTATGACTTCTACAGATGTGTCTATCTCTGGTCCTTTCAATGCTTTAGATATAAGTTTGCAACCTTGTATTTAATCCTCTCCACTATCACAGCTTATTCCATCCCTATTTATTTTCTCATTTATCCATTTGTGATATGTGCTCACTAATGATGGGCCCTAAATGTCCATTAAATTAAGATTATGAGCTTCATACTCGAATCACTGTAGTGTACATGGTAAAATTGCAGCACTGTTATGGAACAAATTCTAGTGCTGTACTGAAATGATAATTTAGTGTGCGTTGGAAAGAAAATCACGTGTAAGAGAGCGTTCCTGGAGTATCTGCTTCAGTTATTTCTGTAGAGAGTGCAGAGGGTGCAGACTTGAAGATGTCGCTAGTGTAGACTTCATAAATTGCTGCAGGATGTTTTGTGGATGTTGGGTAGAGCATCCAATAAACACCAATGGTGGAGGAATTCAAAGTAAAAGGTTGAAGATGGAGTGCTAATAAAGTAGGCTGCTCATGCCTTGAATGTTATCAATCTCCTTAGGTATTATAGGAATTGCTCTAATTAGCGAACTGGAAGGCAGTCCATTACATTTTGATTTACACAGAAAGGATTTAAGAAGTCATGGGGCATCATTGGTCATAATGTATCCAGCCTCTGATCTGATTTTATAGTTCTGGATGGTCTGACATAGTTTCTGACCCAAGGTAGCACCAAGTTGTTGAAGCATGATAGTGCTGTTCAACACCAAGGACGGTGATGTTGAAAGCCAAGAGTTGGAGATGGATATTGCTCCATTTATAACTGTGCAACTACACTGACGTGAATACTCTGTTTCTCTTACCTTCATCTCTTGCACTATTCCTCCTTCTTTTACCCGACATTTGGCATACAATAGCTTAAACCCTATATTCTGAAAATGCTTCCCCAGATTTCCTCGCTGTTCTCCTCCTTCACATTTAAGAGCATTTGATATACCCCCAATCACCCCCCTTCACTCTGACAATGGAGAGCCAGAAATGCACCTCATATTCTGCTTGGCCTGTTTACATCGCAACATTATGAATATTGAATTTTCCAAATTTAGCTAACGCACAAACACCCACCCCCCTTTTTCTCCCTTCCCTTTTTTCCTTCGCTTTTTCGTGTACCAAACCTGGATGCACACTCATTTCTCCCTTTCCCCTTCCAGCAGTACCTTTCCACATATATTCTTCCCTCTGGCTTCACATTTCACATTGATCTCCTTCTCCTTATCTCACACTTCATGTCTTTTTATCTCTGTCCTTTGCTCATCTATCTGCCAATCAAAAATGCCCCTCACCTATATCTACCTGTCACTTGCACAACATTGGCACTCCCTCACCTCACGTCCAGCTTTATGCCCTTTATTACAAACAGTCTGACGAAGGGTTGTGGCCTGAAACGTCGTCTATCCATGTTCTCCAATGATATTTAGTTTAGTTTAGAGATACAGCATGGAAACAGGCCTTTCAACCCACCGAGTCTGTGCCGGCCTACGATCATCTGTACACTAGTTCTATGCTACACCCTGTTTGAAAATAGGGCAGCACGGTGGAGAGGTGGTAGTGTTGCTGCCTTACAGCATTTACAGTGCCAGAGACCCAGGTTCATCATTCCACTATCGAAGGGATTTATCGGTCTCAGCCTCAAAAAGGCAGCCAACTTCATCAGAGACCCACACCACGCTGGCCACACACTCACTTCACTCCTGCCATTGTGAAGAAGGTACAGGAGCCTGAAAACTGTAACGTCCAGGTTCAGGAACAGCTTCTTCCCTACAGCCATCGGGCTATTAAGCACTACAACCTCAAATAAGCTCTGAACTACAATAGATTATTATTATTATTATTGCACTACAATCATTTGTTTTATGGGTGTACTTGTGAGTATGTGTCTATATACACACACTGAACTTTTTTTTCTCTCTCGTTTATTATATTGTTTACAGTGTACTATGTTTACATATTCTGTTGTGCTGCAGCAAATAAGAATTTAATTGTTCTATCTGCGACATATGACAATAAAAACTCTTGACTCTCTTGACTCTCAATCCTGGCTACTGTAACGAACATGTACGTAAACAGAGAATTCTTTACTATAACTTTTATTACCTAAGCACACATCACTGCCCTAGCTGTACATGGTCTGTCACGATCACTAGAGAGAGAGAGAGAGCTAAGGATGGGGAGGACACATTTATACTCGATTATGGGGGAGTGGTTAGCAGGGGCTACGTCACTACTGTTAAAGGGGTATGCACATAACATCTACATCCTTCCTCTACAAAACAAAATAAAGAACAGTGACAAGCGACACGTCTCATGCGCTAGGGAAAGTACACAACAGTGAAGGAACACCGAATTACACATAATCGCCATAATGGTCTGGCGGCTTTACAAAGCAGCCAGATCAGGTCAGCACCTCGCCATCATCTCCTCCCCCCATGGGAACGAGAGGGACCGGTGCGTGCGAGCACTTAGCAGGAGAGCCCCGGGGCGACGAACGTGGCGGGGAGGATGGAGATGCGGGAGGCGAGAAAGCCGGAGAACCAGGGACAACCCCGGGAAGAACTACCGGGAGAGGCCGAGGGGACGGTGGACTGGGCAAGGCAGGACGCGGCAGCGAAGACACAGGGGGAGCATACGGAGCAGCAGGAGGGGGACGAGGTTCATTCACCAGGCGCAGGTGCTGATGAGACCTGCGGTAGATCGTGCCATCGTGGTTAACCAGGTATGAACGAGGTGACCCGGCAGAACCGACGACAATGGCGAGCCTTTGATGGCCGGAGGCAGACCGCATACGGACAACCTGACCAGGATAGAGAGGACGGAGGACACGGCAGGACCTGTCATGGGAGCGCTTTTGGATAAGTTGCTTGTGGGCAATGCGCTTCCGGACCACGGCAGGTTTGAGCACAGAAGGAACAAGGGACTGTTGAGCAAAAGGGATCGGAGGGCGCGTGACACGGGACATGAGGCGCTGCGCCGGGGACCCCAGGGTATGGTCGCGGGAGATGTGGCGGAGGTTCAGGAGGGCAAGGTAAATGTCCGAGCGTTCCAGCAATCCTTTAGCACTGCGGACTGCGCACTCAGCCATGCTGTTACTCTGAGGGTACTCCGGACTGCTGGTGTAGTGTCGAACGTTCCAGCGGTCAGCAAAAGCACGAAAATCAGCGCTAGTGAATTGGCTGCCGTTGTCCGACTGCAGGCTTGCCGGGGATCCAAAAGTAGCGAAGTGTCGGCGCAGCTTCTCGATGACAGCAGAAGAAGACAGAGATGGGAGCTGGTCAACCTCAAACCAGCTAGAGTCGGAATCGACAAGCACCAGGAAATGCTTGCCGCGCCATTCGAAAATGTCAGTCGCCAACGTAGACCAAGGGAGGTCCGGGGCGGGCTGCTGCAACAGGGGCTGCCGCTGCTGTTGCGGGGTGAGGCTGTTGCACGTAGGGCATGAGGAGACCCTGTCCCGGAAAAAACGAGCCATATCAGGCCAGTAGAACTGGCTCTGAGCGATGGAAAGAGTGGCTTCGGCCCCAGGATGGCCACGATGAGCAGTCTCAAAGTATTGTTCTCGTAATGCTGCAGGCACTACCACCTTGTGCCCCTTCACAATCACACCATCACGCAGCACCAGCTCGTCACGAACCAGGAAGTAGGGCACCGCTGCAGCCGGCAGAGAAGAATGGAGGTCTGGCCAGCCCCGCTTGTTAACCGCAGCCAGCTGTTGGAGCGAAGCGTCAGCTGCTGTGTGCTTGACCAGAGACTTCATCTGATTGGATGGCACGAAGTTCACATTCAGTACTATCAAATCGGACGCCTCGTAAGGGTGGCGGGTGGTGGATGCAAGGGGCGCCCGAGACAGCGTGTCAATGATAAACATGTCCTTGCCTTTTCGATAGACCACAGTGAAGGTAAATCGTTGTAACTGAAGCAACCTGTATAACTGTGTATAACTGTGTCACTACTGTGTATAAAGGTGTCACTACTGTTAAAGGGGTATGCACATAACATCTACAGCTACCAACGCTTGTCTCTACGGAGTTTGTATGTTTTCCCCATGACCTGCATGGGGTTTCTCCAAGAACTTTGGTTTCCTCCCATACTGTAAAAATGTACTGGTTTGAAGGTTAATTGGCTTGGTATAAATGTAAAAATTGTCCCTTGTGTAGGATAATGTTAATGTACGGTGATCGCTGGTCGGCGCAGACTCGGTGGGCCATAGGGCCTGTATCCATGCTGCATCTCTAACTTAAACTAAGCTAAAGTAGGGACAATTTACAGAAGCCGATTAACCCAGAGACTTGCATAGATTTAGAACGTGGGAGGAAACACCCAGAGATAACCCATGTGGTCACAGGGAGAATGTCTTCTTCTTGCGTATGGCGTGCACAGCCTAAAGGTGTAAGACAACTTGTTCTGTCTGATCTTCTGTTTGTGCACGCCAGGTTGATTGCATTCGTTGAAACAGGGTGGACCACATGAAGGTTGGACCACGTGAAGGTTGCAATCTCCCACCCCCAGGGAGAATGTACAAACTTCGTACAGCCAGCACCCCTATTCAGGATTGGACCTCAGCTGCTGTAAGGCAGCAACTCTACTGCTGCATCACTGTGCCGCCGATGTTGCCTGACATGTTAAGTTACTTCAGCACTTTGTGTCTTTTTTTACTTTTTAAAGTTGTTTCCCATACATTAGTGTAGCATAGTGGCATGGGGAATGGAGCTTGCGATTAAGGGAAACAGATCCTGCAATCTGGGTTCAATCAAGACCCCCGCTGCTGTCTGTGTGATAAAACATTCTCTGTAATGTAAACTAGTGGGATGGCCTTGGGTGTTTAGGATCCATTCCAGTCCAGTCTCTGTGCTGATGGGTTACTTGGCTACCGTATAATTTGCTCCAAGCGTGCAGGTGAGTAATAACTGTCTGTGGAGTGTTGATGGAAATGTGATGAGAATGGATTACAGAGAAGATTAGTGGTTAATAGGATTTCTCTGAGAGCCAGCATAGACGCAATTGCTAGAGTGGCCTCCTGTGTCTGATAAAATTTTGGTAATAAAGCTAGTTCTCTTCTGTTCTACACCTTATTTAGCATTGTATCTAAAGACTCTTTTCCTCCTTAATTACAAGGGATTGAAAAGAAAATGCATAAGATATTTTTAAAAAGCTACTTTAAAAAGTAAATAATTTAATATATATAATATATGTAATATATTATTACATATATTACATATATTATATAATGTAAGTTTGAATATAAATTTTAAAGTTCATTTGGAGGAGGAGAGGCGAGGAGCAGTTTCTTCTGAGTGTTAGAAAATAGACAATAGGTGAAGGGGCTGGCTATTCGGCCCTTCGAGCCAGCACTACCATTCACTGTGATCATGGCTGATCATCCACAATCAGTACCCCATTTCTGCCTTCTCACCATATCCCTTGACTCTGCTATCTTTAAGAGGTTTATCTAACTCTCTCTTGAAAGCCTTCAGAGAATTGCCCGCCATCCTGGGAATTAACCTGGTGTACCTACGCTGCAAGCCCTCAATAGCAAGAATGTCCTTCCTCAAATTTGGAGACCAAAACTGCACACAATACACCAGGTATGGTCTCACTAGGTCCCTGTACAACTGCAGAAGGATCTCTTTGCTCCTATACTCAACTCTTGTTATGAAGGTTAACATGCCATTAGCTTTCTTCACTGCCTGGTGTATCTGCATGCTTACTTTCAGTGACTGATGAACAAGGACACCCAGATCTTGTTGTACTTCTCACTTTCGTAACTTGACACAATTCAGATAATAATCTGCCTTCCTGTTCTTGACACCAAAGTGGATAACCTCACATTTATCCCCATTAAACTGCATCTGCCATGCATCTGCCCACACGCCCAACCTGTCCGAATTACCCTACATCCACATAGCATCCTCCTCACAGTTCACACTGCCACCCAGCATTGTGTCATCTGCAAATTTGCTAATGTTACTTTTAATCCCTTCATCTAAATCATTAACGTATATTGTAAATAGCTGTGGTTCCAGCACCAAGCCTTGCGGTACCCTACTATGACTAGTGGCAATTCTGCCTGCCTGCTATTCTGAAAGGGACCCATTAATCCCTACTCTTTGTTTCCTGTCTGCCAACCAATTTTCTATCCATGTTAGTACCCTACCCCTAATACCACGAGTTCTAATTTTGCCCACTCATCTCCAATGTGGGACCTTGTCAAAGGCTTTCTGAAAGTCCAGGTACACTACATCCACTGGCTCTCCCTTGTCCATTTTCCTAGTTACAGTCTCAGAAAATTCCAGAATATTAGTCAATCATGATTGCCCCTTTGTAAATCCATGCTGACTTGGACAATCCTGTTACTGTTATCCAAATGTGCCTCTATTTCATCTTTTATAATTGATTTTAGCATCTTCCCCACCACTGATGTCAGGCTAACTGGTCTATAATTCCCTGTCTTCTCTCTCCCTCCTTTCTTAAAAAGTGGAATAACATTAGCTACGCTCCAATCCACAGGAACTGATCCTGAATCAATAGAACATTGGAAAATGATCACCATTGCATCCTCAATTTCTAGAGCCACTTCCTTAAGTCCCCTGGGATGCAAACCATCAGTCAGTCCCTGGGGATTTATCAGCCTTCAGACCCATCAGTCTACCCAACACCATTTCCTGCCTAATGTGAATTTCCTTCAGTTCCTTCGTCACCCTAGGTCCTCTGGCCATTAATACATCTGGGAGATTGTTTGTGTCTTCCTTAGTGAAGACAGATTCAAAGTACCTGTTCAACTCGTCTGCCATTTCCTTGTTCCCCATAATAAATTCACCTGTTTCTATTTCCAAGGGACCCACATTTGTCTTAACTGATTTTTTCCTCTTCACATACCTAAGGAAGCTTTTACTATCCTCCTTTATATTTGTGTCTAGCTTACATTCGTACATCATCTTTTCTCCCTGTTTTGCCTTTTTAGTTATCTTCTGTTGCTCTTTAATAGTTTCCCAATCCTCTAGCTTCCCACTCATCTTTGCTATGTTATACTTCTCTTTTATTTTTATACCGTCCTTGACTTCCCTTGTCAGCCATGGTCGCCTCTTACTCCCCTTAGAATCTTTCTTCCTCTTTGGAATGATCTGATCCTGCACCTTCTGTATTATTCCCAGAAATACCTGCCATTGTTGTTCCACTGTCATCCCTGCCAGTCAACTTTGGCCAACTCCTCCCTCATGCCTCCATAGGCCCCCTTGCTCAACTGTAATACTGACACTTCCCTTCTCCCCCTCAAATTGTAGATTAAAACGTATCATATTATGGTTACTACCTCCTAATGGCTCCTTTACCTCGACTTCCCTTATCAAATCGGATTCATTACACAACACTAAATCCAGAATTGCCTTCTCCCTGGTAGGCTCCAGTACAAGCTGCTCTACGAAGCCATCTCGGAGGCACTCCACAAACTCCCTTTCTTGGGGTCCAGTACTAACCTGATTTTCCCAGTCTACCTGCATGTTGAAATCTCCCATAACCACCGTAGCATTACCAGGCTATTGTTTGGAGGCCTGCAGATAACTCCCATTTGGGTCTTTTTACCCTTACAATTCCTCAGTTCTATCCATACTGACTCTACATCTCGTGATTCTACGTCTCCTTACGCAAGGGACTGAATTTCATTCCTCACCAACAGAGCTACCCCAACCCCACAGCCCACCTGTCTGTCTTTTCAATAGGATGTGTACCCTTGAATATTCAGTTCCCAGCCCTGGCCCTCTTGCAGCCATGTCTCTGTAATTCCCACAACGTTATACTTGCCAATTTCTAACTGAGCCTCAAGCTCATGCACTTTATTTCTTACACTTTGCACATTCATATACAACACTTTAACTTCGGTATTCACCTTCCCTCTCACACCGAGCACTATTGGCCCCGACCTTACTCTCTTATCCCTTCTTGAACTTTCCTTCCCATTAATTCGGGAGTATTTGTAACTTTTCCAGTACTCGCTTCCCCTTTAACTCCATCTTTATACTCCCAATTTGTCAACCCCTCCCCCCCACTATTTAGTTTAAACCCACACGTGTAGCACCAGCAAACCTGCCTGCCAGAACATTGGTCCCTCTCCAGTTAAGGTGTAAACCATCCCTTTTGTACAGGTCACCCCTACCCCAGAAGTGATCTTTCAATCTAAATCCCTGCTCCCTGCACCAGCCCCCCCAGCCACACATTCAGATCCCTCATGCTCCCTGCCCTCACCAGCACGAGGCACAGGAAACAATCCAGAGATACCCACCCTAGAAGTCCTGCTTCTCAGTCTTCTTCCTAACTCTCGAAACTCACGTTGCAGAACCTCCTTCCTCTTCTTCCCGACGTCATTTGTGCCCACGTGCACAACTACTTCCGGCTGTTCATATTCCCTCTCGAGGATGTTCTGAAGTCAGTCCGTGACATCTTCAACCCTGGCACCAGGGAGGCAACAGACCTTTCTCGAATGTCGCCTGCCGCCAAAGAATTTCCTGTCCACGCCTCGGCCAATGGAGTCACCCACCACTATGACTCTGCCCATTGTCGGTCTCACCGGTCGAGTCTCATTGCTAAGATTGGAACCATTGACCTGTCCTCCGCTCGGGCTGGAAGCATTGTCTGCCTGACAGCTCCAAAGAGGGTATACCTGTTTTCATTAGGCACAGCCACTGGGGTCTCCTGCACTCCACGTTTACTTCCCTTTCTCACAGTCATCCACCTTCTCTCCTCCTGTATCCTTGGTGTGACAACCTCACTGTAGGTCCTGTCCAGGAAACTCTCATTTTCCCGGATGGCCCTGAGGTCATGCAGCTGCTTCTCCAGTTCCCCAACACGTTCATTCAGGAGCTGCACCTGGACACAATTTCTGCAGGTGTAGTTTCCAGAATCTCCAGTGGTGTCCCTGACTTCCCACATCCTGCAGGAAACACACTGCACCAATTTGCCTGCCATTTCTTCAGTCGACAAAAATCACTGTGGTTAAAATTCTTGACAAATAGTTTTGAATTGCACATGCATTGTACACAAAGTAAATCCTCTGTCAGAACAATCTACTTAATTATGATTCTCAGTTCTGGTAATGGAAGGAAAACCCTTCAAAGGAGAATTAGACCAAGGAATGTTGGGGCTCTAACTTCTCAAGGTGTTATTGACCAAGTTATTGACGTCTTTTATTCGGAAAGTTTGCCTGCAGTATAACATTAATCATTTTCATCTTCCAAGGATGTTTTGTATTAAAATCTAATTGTGTTATTTATTAAGTAAACCACATAACAGTTACATATTTATCTGATTCTGTGCCTTACTGTACAGCATTTCCTATTTAAGCATATGACCAAATTTAAAAAAAGAATATAAATGTCCAAGTGCGAGACTGCTTTAAATATGATTGCAAGAGATGGTGCGTGACTTTTATTCACTTGTTTCGTCACTTTTTCACAATCCATCCACCCATGTCCTCTGTGCCATGAGTGAAATATTGAAAAATTAGCATGAATTTTACCTTCTTCCAAATTTATGTGGATAGCCCATAATACCTTAAAGTCTAATAGCACCATTATCATATGTTGTGAAACCAGGCTACACAATGTTACTCAATAGCATCAGCATAAAAACAAATTAAAAACAAATTTAATTCAAGTGCTTAAAATATTTATAAAATAGATTATCTGTTTATCGTACTCACCAGCTGGTCGATTACTTTATCATATCATATCATTTATTAATAAAACTCTGATCTTACGCATGTGTATATGTGTGTGTATATGTGTGTATATATGTGTGTGGCTTTACATCTTCGCAAATATAACCACGCGTTAACGATACCATTCTTACATATTCCAGTAGACATTTTTCCTGTTGAAGCCGGGATAACATTATATGAACATTTTATGCTTTATTTCACGAATTTTTACAGATTAAATCTGAAAATCGTCAAAAGACTCTGAATTTAATATGACCAGCTTTTGCTGATGACATCACAATGGGTCTGCTCCGTGCCGTCTCTGCCCTCTCTGCCTCTCTCCCTCTGCCTCTCTCCCTCTGCCTCTCTCCCTCTGCCTCTCTCCCTCTGCCTCTCTCCCTCTGCCTCTCTCCCTCTGCCTCTCTCCCTCTGCCTCTCTCCCTCTGACTCTCTCCCTCTGACTCTCTCCCTCTGACTCTCTCCCTCTGCCCTCTGCCCTCCCTCTGTCCTCTCTCTGTCGTCTCTGTCCCTGCCTTCTCTCTCTCTGTCTCTCTCTGCCCTTTCTCTGCCCTCTCTCTCACCCCTCTCTCTCTCTGCCTACTCCCTCTCCCCTATGTACCCTCTCTTTCTGCCCTCTCTCTGCCATCGCTCTCTGCCCACTCTCTGCCATCTCTCTCTGCCCTCTCTCTCTGTGCCCTCTCTCTCTCTCTGCCCTCTCTCTCTCTCTGCCCTCTTACTGCTCTGCCCTCTCGCTGTCTGGATCTGGAACTGGATGTAGTACACTGAAAAGCTCTAGGTAGAGTATCACTCAGCACTTTTTTAACACTATCCCACAGTCACTAGGGACAGTTTTTTTACATTTACCAAGCCAATTAACCTACAAACCTACATGTCTTTGGAGTGTGGGAGGAAATCGAAGATCTTGGAGAAAACCCACGCAGGACACGGGGAGAACCTGCAAACTCCGTACAGACAGTATTCGTAGTTGGGATCGAACCCGGGTCTCCTGACGCTGTATTCGCTGTAAGGCAGCAACTCTACTGCTGCGCCACCGTGCCGCCCTCTCTGACTCTGTCCGCTCTCTCTCTCTGCCCACTCTCTGTCTGTGCCCACTCTCTGTCTGTGCCCACTCTCTGCCTCTCTCTCTGCCTTTTTCTCTGTCTCTCTTTTTTTTTTTTTTTTTTTTTTTCATTTCAAAAACTTTATTCAACACAAATCATAAAATACAACACATCAAAACACAATCAAAAATCACACTATAATGAACAGATCATTGTAGTACAGCAGTACATTCATTTATAATCGCCTCAACCCCACGCGGCGACCAGCGCTGACGGAAGGCCTCCAGAGTCCCCGTGAACACCGCGTGTTCCCTCTCCAGGGACACACGTGCACGGACGTAGGCCCGAAAGAGGGGCAGGCAGCCGACTCTCGCCAGACCGTCGACCGCCCGCTGCCTGGACCCACGAATGGCCATCTTGGCCAGGCCAAGGAGCAAACCGACAGGTAAGTCCCCCCCCCACACTCGGCTCTCCCCACTCCCCGCCTTGTGTCCAAACACCAGGATTGTGGGGCTAAAATGCAGCCAGAACTTGAGGAACAGCCCCTTCAGATATTGGTACAGGGGCAGTAACCTCACACACTCCATATACACATGGAATACGGTCTCCTCCTCTCCGCAGAAAATACATGCGGCAGACGAGCCCGTGAACCGACTCAAAAGTTTATTACAAACCACCGCTCCATGCAGCACTCTCCACCCCAGGTCCCCAATATAAAGGGGTACAACTCCCTTATAGAAGGACCCCCACTGGGGCCCCCCGCCGCCTTCGGATGGTAACACCGTCCTCCATGGTGAGTCAGGACGGGAGACGAAGGCACGGTGGTTCAGAATGTGCAGGAGCATCCTGTACAGTGCGCGTCTCCTTGCATCACAAAATGGCATGCTGGTCATCTCAGAAAGGCAGCTCAGATTATGCGGAGCCGGAGGCCGAGAAATATCCCGAAGCCTAGGCCCGATGAGCAGATCTGACGGAGCAGGGGTAAGCTCTATCTGAACCACTCTAGGCTCGCGCCTCTCCTCGACAACCACCATGACAGGATGAGGACCAGCCACACCCGCAGCCACAACATCCCCCTCTCCTCGTGGAACAACACTCTGGCTGAACACCACCAAATTCCTCACTCTTAACACATCCCTATAGAAAACAGGCAAGCCCCTTAGAGCGGGTCGACTGACACCCGCCACCGGGAGCCGCGAGACCCCCCTTAGGCAACGACCCTGACGAAAAAAATACGTGGCCAGAGCGTGCCATCTGGGAGGGTTCTCTACATACATGTATCTCCGCAGAGTCCTGAGACGGAGAGCCGCCACCTGGGTGCGCACGCACACCAAGGACTGGCCGCCCTCCTCTAACGGAAGACTCAGGACCGCCGCGGAAATCCAATGCTTCCTATTTCCCCAAAAGAAATCCACCAGCTTCTTCTGTATAGCAGTTACAAATATAGAGGGCGGGACAAGAGTAGCCAGCCGGTACCATAACATAGAGGCCACCAGCTGGTTTATGACCAGCACCCTCCCCCGAAAGGAGAGAACTCCAAGCAGGCCTGACCAGCGCCCCAGCCGAGCAACCACCTTCGTCTCCAACTCTTGCCAGTTTGCCGGCCAAACATCCTCAGTGGGACTCAGGTACACCCCCAGATAGAGGAGGTGCGTGGTACTCCACGCATACAATGCCATCTCCTCCGGCAGGGAGTCTACCCGCCACTGACCCACCAAAAGTCCAGAGCACTTACTCCAGTTAATCCTAGCAGAAGATGCAGCCGAGAATATCTCCTGGCAGTCACGCATCCTCCGCAGGTCACCAGGATCAGTGAACATAAGAAGTACGTCATCGGCATACGCCGATAGAATCACCTCAACCCGCGGGCCAGGTAGGGCCAGGCCTGTCAACCTCCTCCGAAGAAGACACAGGAACGGCTCCACACAGACCGAATACAACTGGCCCGACATAGGGCACCCCTGGCGGACCCCCCTCCCAAAATGAAAAGGAGATAGCACCGCGCCATTAACCTTTACAAGACACTCCGCCGCAGCGTACAAAAGCCGGACCCGGGCCACGAAGTGTGGTCCAAACCCAAACGCTTGCAACGTCCCAAATAGGTATTCATGCTCTACCCTATCAAAAGCCTTCTCCTGATCAAGAGACAGAAAAGCAGCTGACTCACCAGTACCCTGGACTAAATGAATCAGGTCCCTAACCAGGTGGATGTTATCCTGGATGGACCGGCCAGGGACTGTATAAGATTGATCAGGATGAATCACTTGATGCAGCACGGAGCCCAGGCGATTTGCCATTGCCCGTGCAAAAATTTTATATTCTGTGCAAAGGAGAGAGACTGGACGCCAGTTCTTCAACAAACGGAGTTCGCCCTTCTTAGGCAGCAAGACAACAACCGTCCTACGCCACGAGAGAGGCATCACTCCAGTCGCCAGGCTCTCCCCCAAAACCAACATATAGTCACCCCCTAGGACGTCCCAGAATGCTCTAACAAACTCCACCGTCAACCCATCCAGCCCGGGGGACTTACCCCTCCTGAGCTGATGCAAGGCGCAAGTCAACTCCTCCAAAGATAAGGGGCCATCAAGAAGATCAGCCTCCCCCCTATCTACGGCCGGTAGACCCTCCCACAGATCTTGCTGAGCCTCCACACTGAATCCTTCCGCAGAGAACAGGGTCCCATAAAAGGACCTAACCAAGGCATTAATCCTCTCTGGATCAGTGACAGAGGAGCCGTCATCTGCAAGCAACTCCACGAGCTGTTTTCGAGCTCCCCGCCCCTTCTCCAAAGAGAAAAAGAAAGGCGACGCTCGGTCCAGCTCGTGCAGCATCTGGACCCGAGACCTCACATAAGCGCCTCGAGATCGCTCAAGCAGCAGACTCCTCAAAACCTCCTTCTTCCTCTGAAACTCTCCCCATTCGCTGGAGTCTTCACCAAACTGACCCAGGCGAGACTCAGCGTCCTGTATCTCCCTCTCCAGCTTCTCGACCGCTGAGTCCCGCCTCCCAGTCGACCCCCATGTATATTCCTTACAAAAGAGACGGATGTGAGCTTTACCCACATCCCACCACTGCCTAAGGGAAGAGAAGCACCTCTGCCTCTCTCTCCACTTCACCCAAAACCGAGTGAATGACTCCCGGAAACACCGATCCTCCAGCAGCCTGTTGTTAAAGTGCCAGTACGCGGACCCAGCCCGAGCGCACGCTGGATTGAAATCCACACGCACCAGACAATGGTCCGAGCACGGCACCAGCCGCATTGAGGCCGCTGAGACACGGGAAACAAACGCTCGGGAAATATAAAACCGATCAATGCGGGAACCACCGCCCTCAGACCTCCGCGAAAAAGCAGTGGAATCAGGGTGAAGGTCCCTCCAAACATCAACCAACTCAAAGGAGTCAATCAAGCCTCTCAGCTTCTTCGCTACAGCAGGCGCACACTGAGTACCAGAACGGTCCCGCACCTCAAGTGTGCAATTAAAGTCCCCACCAAGGAAGACACACTCTCCCCTATCAATAGTGCCCAACAGAGCATTCACCTCCCGAAGCAGGCCGGCCTGCATCGTGCCGGAGCTAGGGGCATACACGTTAATGAAATGCAACGGCATGCCATCCAGGCTCACGGCCAGATGGAGCAAACGTCCTGGCACCACTTCCTCCACTTTTAAAACGCTTGGCAGAAAATTTGGAGGCAACAGAAAAGCCACCCCACTCGAATTTGAGCTGAGATGGCTCATATAAACCCCCCTCCCCACTCCAGTCGCCAGGTGGGTTCGTCACTAACAACGGTATGTGTCTCTTGCAGAAAACACACCGCAAATTTCCCCTCTCTTAGGGCTGATAAGAGCTGAAATCTACGAAAACTCGCTCTACTCCCATTTAAATTTAATGTAGCTACTGTGAATGTGTAGGCACACTAGATTGAGATCCTCACACTCCACTTAGACTCAAAAACTCTTCCTCTGAGGAACTCCAAAAAATCCCCAAACTGTCTCTTCTCAGAGTCAGGAAGACCACTATCCTTGTTGCCTCGAGAGGTAACAAGGATAGCTGGCCAGTCCTCCCACCGTCTTTTAGCAGCATCCTTTTTGGTTTTGATGGTACGGCTTGTTTTTAGGAACTCTCGCACCTCATGGATAACACTTGCCTGAGACACGGCCTTGGAGCCTGGGCGCGCAGCCAACCCGCTCGCACCTAAATCAACATGCTCAGAAAGACCAGAACTCTCTGACAGTTCGCTATCCCCACTACACAAACTGGCCCCGTCACTCTCCCCCTCCTCTGCCACGACACCACCCCCAGGATCAATGCCGGGGAAGGGTCCCGAAACCCCTGACTGAAACACGCAACCCACTGAATGGCTGGGCTCCTGCACTCTACCATCACCCTCCACGTCTGGGCCTGGGGAAGCAAAAACAAGAGGCATCCCCAGGGCCTGTGGTGCACTGGCACCCTCGGAATCTGAAAGAGGATCACGACCCAAAACAGCCCCGACCTCCACATCATCTAGAGTACCCTCTCCACAGGCAACACCCAGAGAATCTCCACCTGCTTTTAAACTCTCCCCAGACAACTCATCCAGTGAGGCATCACGCCCCCCCAGCACCTCCACTGGCACTGATATGGAGCACAGACTTGAACGACAATACCCCCGAACCTCCCCACTCGGGCTGACTCTGCTCATCCCCCGTCTCAGGGGGCACACTACCAGGGGAGCCAACCACATCAACAAGCGTGCTAGCACCCTCAGTAGGCCTCTGAAACGAGGGGACCTCGTCCGACCCAGAGGGCACACACCCAAGGGAGCTAACCCCAACACCCGATGAGATAACTCCCTCAGAGGACCCCTGAGATGAAGGGACAAACTCCCGCCCAGAGGACACAACTCCACCGGAATCAACCCCAGCATCTGGTCTTGTGACACCCGCTGAAGATCCATGAAAAGGAGGCCCAACCACCGACCCAGAAGACACCAGTTCAAGACCACTTTCAGCCACATCAGTGGTGGAAAGACTGGAGAAAGACATCCCCCTAGCTTTGGACCCACGCCCTTGCTCATCTTCATCAGGCAAATGCCTCCATTTTTCCCGCTAGCATGCAGAGGTACGGTAACCTCCATAAGGGAAGGGTCATTCGCCTCCACAATACCCCAATCCACTTTGCCACCCGCACGTTTTAGCTTCGCTGCCCCCTTCTGAACCACCTCAGCTCCTTGCTGGGCCACAGCAGGTGCAATCTGCACCTCACTGGAGCTGCCAGGCGCCCCTTCGGTGGTCACAGAACTCGGCAGGTGCACACCCGATTGTATTTTACTCACTCGGGCGGCCTTTCTCCTCTCCTTCCTCTTGATCTTCCTCCCCTGCTTCTCCCAAATCCCCCCCTCTTCTCTTCCCTCCTCCTGTGCCTCACCTTCATCCGCCACCACAGGCGCAGGACGTGGGGGGCGTGGGCTTTCGCTGCCCAGGGTCCCCAATGCGGAACCTGCGGACCCGGATGGACTATCACTGCCGCCCCGGATCACCAAGGCAGAGCTGGCAGCCCTAGCCGGGTCAGCAGTACCACCCCGCGCCACTGAGGTTTGACGAACCACCCCAGATGGGCCAGCAGTGCATTCCTGGGCCACTGCGCTAGAACTTCTAGCAGTGACCCCGCGAATAAAGCACTCCCTACGGAAATGTCCAAATTCGCCACACGCATGACACCGTGCCTTTCCCCAACTCCAATGCATGGTTCTGGGGATACCCTTATACTCCACCTCAAAACTTCCCTCAGCACCATCCCCCTCACCCACCTTCATGAACACCCTCCTCTTGAAACTGAAGACCCCTTTTTCCTCTGGGTCCCCCCCGGGATGCAAGAGCCTAAATCATTTAGACCGCACCTCCCCAAACTTGGACAGGTGTGGAATAAGTAACGCATCCGAAATATATGTGGGGCAGCTCCGCAGGAGAACCGGTCTCACCCTAGATACCCACGGATCCACCTGTATGTGGACCCCCCCCACTAAGATCCCCATCTCCAATGCTCGGGCCACACACTCCCGGGTCTTAAGTATCATCTCAACCTTTCCTCTTTCGAGCTCGGAAGAGACAATAGCCCCCCTCCCATTCAAGTTCATTCATGGCCTTCGTAATTGCTCCCCTAGACATCATTGGCCCAGTTTGAACCGAGATACCAAAACTGTCCCCATCCAAGTCAACATGAGGCTCAAGCTCAGATGGCCTCATACCCACCACTTCCGGACCTTCGGCCGCGCCCCTTCCATCGCCATCCTAACAAAGGCACAAACCAGCTCCAGGCACCCCAGTAGCTCAGCTCCAAGTTAAGTCCCAGAGACAGTCACAGTCAAAGACAGGCAGCAGAAAACAGAAACCTCCAGCTGAAGCAGGAAAGTCCCCAGGTTCCTCCACAGCCGAGAGCAGCTTTTGGGAAGCTCTATCCCAGTCTCGGCAGAAGCAAAACTACCTTCTTCACATTAAGCCAGGCAGCCGCACTGTGCAAAATGACTTTAGGGCAGAGAAACGGTGCTAAAAACGACAAAGACACCGCAATCTTCCTACCCTCGATCTCCAGGCACCCTTGGCAGTCCGCGAACGACAACCGCACCCTCGACAATGTAGAGAAAACTCAGGAATTTTCACACTGGTGGAGGATTCCCAGACCAGAGGAAGGCTTCAACAGCCCAACGATAAGTTAAACTATGAAACCCCTCTGCCTCTGTACCTTCTCCAACGGCAAAATCCTTGAACATATGCAACATATGTTGGTATTGAGTGAATGAGTCTGGATGCAAAAAGGTCGATATCTGGTGTTCCATACCGATCTACAATGTCAGCAAACACTTTTCGGTCCAACATCCATTCGGTGTTGTCATTAAATTTGCGTGACCTGGTGTATTTAGCCTACCTGGAAGGTAAGTGGCTGATATCCAAATGGTCCTTACTAGGCACCAGTACCAGATTGTATTGACCAATTCGTCACAGGATATTGACTTTATTCCAGCCATATGATTGATATAAGCCACCACAGTGATATTATCAATCTGTAAACGTACGTGCAGATGGTGCATGTTCGAACAGTAAGCTCGGAGTCAATGAAATGCTCCCAGCATTTCTAGATAATTAATTCCTAGTGCCGGAAGTAGAGTGAATTCATGTGCACACCATCTACCACCACAACTGGAGGTGGTATTAGTTGCTCCCCAACCTTTTACGCTGGCATCAGTTTGTAGTATAACCGAGGGATTTTAAGGTAGTGATGGGGTTAGAGCAATGTCGTGCATTGTCTATCCACCATTGTAATTCTAATTTCGCTTTCCCTGGTAATTGCATTGGCCTGTCAAAATGGCCCGCATGGTGCTTGAGAGCTGCTATTTTTGCCCTTTGTAGGTTTTGGTAATGTAGTGGGCCAAATTGTGTGGCTGGAAAGGCAGCTACTAACTTCCCAATCATTCTGGCTACTTGCCAAATAGATGGTTTCCTGATGCCAGTAAGGCTGTTGCATGCTTCTATCAAGTCTGACGCTTTGTTTGGTGGCAAAGTGACAGACATATGAACAGAATCAATTGTGAAACCCAAATAGTCCATAGTAGTAGAAGGCATCAATTTTGATTTATCTGGATGAATGACAAATCCCACCTTTTGAAATAGGTGCTCGGTGGCTGAGACGGCCAGTTTGGCCACCTCCAAAGTTTTTCCCATGATTAAAATATCATCGCGGTAAGCCATAACAATATGATTTTGTTTCCTGAGACCCGCTAAAGCTGGTTTTAATAATTTGGTAAACAGTCTGGGCGCTGATGACAATCTATTAGGTAGTGCTTTGTACTGCCAGAGCTGCCCCATCCAGACAAATTTCAAATATCTGCGATGATCCTTTTTCATTGGTACTGAATAGTATGCATCCTTTAGATTGATGCAAGCCATGAAGTACCTATTGGAAATGAGTTGTTTGGCCGTGACAAAGGTTTCTATTTTGAAATGGATGTACTGCACGAAAGTATTCATTTCAGTCAAATCTATGATGATGCGGCATCCGCCATCTTTTTTATTTTTAGTGAAAATGTTCAATACGAACTCTTGAGATTCTCTTTTAGTTTTCTCAATTACCCCTTTTGAATTTAGTCTTAGATGTTCAGCATGACCTTCTGTCTTTTCTTTCTGTGAAAGTACAAACTTCTGACTAGGCGTATGCTGAACAGGGGAAGGGAATTTGTGAACAAATTCAATTTTATATCCCTGAATACTTTCCAGTATTAAAGGATCAGTAGTTAAAGTGTTCCATGCATCCCGAAACAAGTGCAACCGTCCACCAACCCGTGAGGAATAGACATGCGATGTTCATGAGGCAACCAGACCCACCTAACTCCATGGCTACCGGCGGTGCTGCGTTGGTTGCGTCTGTCCTTGTTTCTTGTGGTGTGGAGGCGCTGTGGTGTGGGGTTGGCGCATCTTCCAAGAAGGCCGTGCTGGGCCATGGTCTAAAAAAGACCGTTGAGCAGGTTGTCCGGCCTTCGAGCTTTCACCAGCAGGTGGTCTATCGCCGTAGCGTTGTCTGCTGGTGGATGCATAGGGTGCTGCCGCCGCTGGTATAGGAACTTGGTGGAGCCGGCACCTTAATCATGCCAATAGCTTTTGCCTCCTCGTCGAGGTCTTTGACCTGTTTCTGCAGGTTGTCCCTAAATAGCAATGTTGGTGGCTGTGCACTCCTGGGTCTGCACAACCCCGCAAACTTGGGGTTGAATGCAGGCCGGATGATGCTCTTCCTGGAACTGTTGATCTCATATTGAGTGTTACACAGGAGAGCTAGCGTGTCCTGCAGCTCCTCCGGCATATCAACTCCATCCACTGTTCTGGCAACGGCCATAATCCCAGCAGTCAGCAGTTTAAGGATCTTTTGGAGTTTGACTCCTTATCCCAGGGCTCATGTTACCCCAAATGGGGTTGTTAACAGCAGGCACATTGAGGGAGATGCAATTCTCCGGAGCTAGGTACTTTGCTGCCATATCATTGATGGCTTGCTCTTGTAGTTGGTTCGTCGCCATGTAAATTATACTGGCTGCCAACTTAGGATGTAACGGCAGCCCTTTTTGGGGAGGCAATGTAAATTTGTTGACCATACCCAAAAGCTCATCTTCTGGCACCCCTAGCATTGTCATAACTTCAGCCATGCCCCCATCTTCAGAGTCAGCCCAGTTCTGACTCCTAATGCTCCCCTGCGAAGAGGGTGAGACATTTGGCAGTCCTGAAAAGGATGCTGCCGTGGGTCTGCTAGGAGACCCACTGTGACTCTGCCCCTGCTGTAGCAGGTCACGCTGGAGCGATTGCTCCACCATCCGCTCCATGCGTGACAGTCGCCCGCCGTCACTTCACGCGAGCAGGGTGTCCTCCAGTCCGGACTCAGCCGAGTCAGCGGACCTGCCCAACTTCTGGGTGTTTTGCCGCCAGTCCCAGGAGCAGCGGCGTGAAGTCGGGGGCTGCGGTTTGAACTAGCAGCTCAGGAGAACTCGGACGCCGCTGGCTGCATCCTTCCTCAGCAGCAACTTTAGCAGTGGCTCTTCTTGACTTTCTGGACTCCATGGTGCACTCTGTAAAACAACAGCACACAGAGCCAACAAACGACCAAAGAATGGTAAGTACTTACCTGCGATAGACCAACACAAAGTGGTGCATAATTGTGAAGCGGAAGGAAAATTATACATGGTTTCCAAATGTTATTACAAATAAAAAACTGAAAAGTGTGGCATGCAAAAGAATTCAGCCCCCCCTGAGGCAATACTTTGTAGAAGCACCTTTCACTGCAATTACAGCTCAAGTCTTTTGGGGTATGTCGCTACCAGCTTTGCACATCTAGAGACTGAAATTTTTGCCCATTCTTCTTTCCAAAATAGCTCAAGCTCAGTCAGATTGGATGGAGAGCGTCTGTGAACAGCAATTTTCAAGTCTTGCCAGAGATTCGCAATTGGATTTAGGTCTGGACTTTGACTGGGCCATTCTCACACATGAATATGCTTTGATCTAAACCATTCTATTGTAGCTCTGGCTGTATGTTTAGGGTTGTTGTCCTGCTGGAAGGTGAACCTCCACCCCAGTCTCAAGTCTTTTGCAGACTCTAACAGGTTTTCTTCCAAGATTGCCCTGTATTTGGCTCCATCCATCTTCCCATCCACTCTGACCAGCTTACCTGTCCCTGCTGAAGAAAAGCATCCCCACAGCATGATGCTGCCACCACCATGTTTCACAGTGGGGATGGTGTGTTCAGGGTGATGTGCAGTGTTAGTTTTCCACCACACAAAGCATTTTGCATTTAGGCCAAAAACTTCCATTTTGGCCTCATCAAACCAGAGCACCTTCCTCCACATGTTTGCTGTGTCCCCCACATGGCTTGTGGCAAACTGCAAACGGGACTTCTTATGGCTTTGTTTCAACAATGCCTTTCATCTTGCCACTCTTCCATAAAGGCCCGATTTGTGGAGTGCATGACTAATAGTTGTCCTGTGGACAGATTCTCCCACCTGAGCTGTGGATCTCTGCAGCTCCACCAGAGTTACCATGGGCATCTTGGCTGCTTCTCTTATCAATGCTCTCCTTGCCCGGCCTGTCAGTTTAGGTGGACGGCCATGTCTTGGTAGGTTTGCAGTTGTGCCATACTCTTTCCACTTTCGGATGATGGATTGAACAGTGCTCCATGTGATGTTCAAAGCTTGGGATATTTTTTTATAACCTAACCCTGCTTTAAACATCTCCACAACTTTATCCCTGACCTGGTGTGTTCCTTGGGCTTCATGATGCTGTTTGTTCACTAATGTTCTCCAACAAACCTCTGAGTCCTTCACAGAACAGCTGTATTTATACTGAGATTAGATTACACACAAGTGGATTCTAGTTACTAATTAGGTGACTTCTGAAGGCAATTGGTTGCACTGAATTTTATTTAGGGGTATCAGAGTAAAGGGGGCTGAATACTTTTGCACACCACACTTTTCAGTTTTTTATTTGTAAAAGAATTTGAACACCATGTATCATTTTCCTTCCACTTCACAATTATGTGCCACTTTGTGTTGGTCTATCGCATAAAATCCCAATAAAATACATTTACATTTGTGGTTGTAACATGACAAAATGTGGAAAAGTTCAAGGGGTATGAAAACTTTTGCAAGTCACTGTAACATACAAGCAAATGTACAGTTTTAACTGGCATAATAGTCAGCCCAGATATTTTTGACCAATGGGCATGTTCCTTTGCTGTGCTGTTCGATTTTTCATGCTTAAGTCAACATACACAGAATATGTAAATAACACATCTAAATGTAAATGATATGTCAAATATATGTGTGAAAGAAGTTCAAGGACAATCATAAGCCCTTGAAAAGCACTACAGCCTCATGAGAAACCTTTCATATCACATTGTCAGAAGATATCAATTTTAAACAATGTTAAGTGTAATTGGATATCTGAACCAACTTGCTGCATTATCATATTACAAGCACATCAATCAATAGATAATCATTTACCACCACTTGAACTTCTTGCATGAATAATTATTTTAATTTAATTTGCTACTGGCGGAACTGGATTTATACTTTGTTGGCATTTTTATCAATCCTTAAGGGATAAATATTTATTCTTGCCACTGATCTCTGCCACTTCCCACTGCTTGCTACTCTCAGCTGCATAAGGGAGGTCACCCAAACTCCATACTCAAGGGGAGAAGACTTCATCTACTTTTTCTCTAGTATTCCATTATTCCCCTCCTTAAATTATCAACAGCAGTTTCCTTCTCCATAGTGAACACCATCCCCTCGGGCAGGCTGAATGAGCAATGACATTTCTGTGCACTATAGGCTTCTCCAAGTTGAAGGCACATGGGAGCTGACTTCATTCTTAAAGCACTAATGCTGTTTGGGGCATTTGGTCATAACCCTGTTCTTCCTGGTCCTCATGCACAAAAATCATTTTGGGCCGATGAATGTTTGATGATATAATACAGAGAAATGTGAGGCATTGCTTTTTGGAAAGTCTAACATGGGCAGGACCTGCACAATGAATGGCAGGGCTCTGGAATGTATTATAGAGCTGAGTGATCTAGGAGTGCAGGTACATAGTTCCTTAAAGGTGGCGTCGCAAGTAGATGGGGTGGTCGAAAGGCTTTTGACACGTTGGCCTTCATCAGTCAGAGTATTGTAGAAGTTGGGAGGCCATGTTGCAGTTATATAAGACGTTGGTGAGACCACATTTAGAGTATTACATTCAGTTCTTGGCACCATGTTATAGGATGGATGTTAAGTCAGAAAGGGTGAATAGAAAATTTACAAGGATGTTGCCAGGACTCGGGAGTCTGAGCTATAGGGAGAGGTTGAACAGGCTAGAACTCTATTTCCTAGAGCGCAGGAGGATGAGGGGTGATCTTATAGAGGTGTATAAAATAATGAGACTGATGCACAGAGTCTCTTGCCCTGAGTAGTGGAACTAAGAACCAGAGGGCATAGGTTTAATGTGAAGGGGAAAATATTTGTCAGGAATCTGAGGGGTAACGTTTTCACACAAAGTGTGGTGGGTGCATGGAACAAGATGCAGGAGTAGTTGAGGCAGGGACTATCGCAACATTTAAGAAATAATTAGACAGGTACATGGATAGGACAGGTTTGGAGGGATAAGGGCCAAATGCAGGCAAGTGGGACTAGAGTAGATGGGACATGT
This sequence comes from Raja brachyura, assembly GCA_963514005.1. The sequence continues at coordinate 40,307,468 of OY740790.1, read as the reverse complement.
TAGTTGGTGGGTAAATTGCATTTACCCACCAACTTTTATTATTGGCCATTATGATACACATTGTATTTGAACTAGATTCTCTAATGCTTCACCCATGCATGCACTTTCTGTCAAAAATGGGTGGCTAAATTTCCCAATCTTGATATCTCTAGCCATGATTGAACATGCATAGTGGTAACATCCATAGAGTCATAGTGATACAGTGTGGAAAAAGGCCCTTCGGCCCAACTTGCCCACGCCAGACAACAATGTCCCAGCTACACTAGTTCCACTTTCCTGAGTTTGGTCCATAACCCTCCAAACCTGCTCTATCCATGTACCTGTCTAATTGATTTTTAAACAATGGGATTGTCCCAGCCTCAACTACCTCCTCTGGCAGCTTGTTCCATACACCCACCACCCTTTCTGTTGCAAATGTTACCCCTCAGATTCCTATTAAATCTTTTCCCCTTCACCTTGAATCTATGTCCTTTGGTCATCGATTCTCCTACTCTAGGCAAAAGACTGCGCATCTACCCAATCTATTCCTCTAATGATTTTGTATACCTCTATAAGATCTCCCCTCATCCTCCTGCGCTCCATGGAAAAGAGACACAGCCTACTCAATCTCTCCCTATAGCTCACACCCTTTAGTCCTGGCAACATCCTCATATATCTTTTCTGAACCCTTTCAAGCTTGACAATATCTTTCCTATAATATGATGCCCAGAAATGAACACAATATTCTAAGTGCAGTCTCACCAACGACTTATGCAACTGCAAATGACTTCCCAACTTCTATACTTTGACTGAATACTCTGACTGATGAAGGCCAAAGAGCCAAACGTTTTTTTGACCACCTTATCTACCCGCAGCTCGACCTTCAAGGAACCATGCACCTCTACTCCTAGATCCAGTTCAGTGACCTGCACAACGTTTTGGAAATTTAGCAAAAAAGCATAAGTAAATAAAATCGTTGAGATGTTTTTCAACCGTAATCAGATGCTAACACTTTACATGCATGATTCAGAACTGCAGCTACATGAAGAGATAACTATCTCCATGCCAACCATAGACCAGCTGCAGAAAAAGTTGTCATGGAGTTGTGGGAGAGAAACTCAGTATCCAAATCAGAATGAGAATCTCCACTGTGTGTGACTCTCTTCCTTCTATTCCTTCATCTGTTCTGAATCAAGTCCTATGTTATAAGTGCCCCAGGCATTTGCAAGGAATGAGCTGCTAACAGTGGAATGTTGCACTGACATGAACAATGTGAAATTACTGCAATCAATGAGGTTGGCGTACTTATTGTGCTTAGAAAAACTAGTCTGAGTAATGGTCTTAGCAAAAAATTATTATCACACTGCAGACTTTTAACTCACTTCTCATTGCTGATCTGCTGCAGGATTTGTTTCCTGCACTTTAGATGTGGCATCTTTGACGTTCAATGCATTTCAATAATCATGGAAAAGGACATTGCAGTTTTGATGAGGTTAGTTGCTGCACATCTAAAGAAATGAGTAGATGTTCATCTGATGCCGGGCAAGTGGCTGATGTCATGTCGTGAATTATAACTGGATGCGTCCAATCCAATTTCCAGGTGAACACCATTTTACCAAATAATTTGCCCATAAATAAACACAGATAGAGATCAACCCATTATTTTTGGCTTTTAATCTATCAGAACTTCTGGCTAATAATATTAATTTAACTTTGTTATTACGGTCTCTGCAAACCCAATCTGATTTTCCAATGGTGGAAGTCATTGGCTGTTTGTTTGAAATTTAAAAACGGACATGACACCAGTAATCCCACTTTGTGTGAGCTAAGGGACCTCAGAGGAAGCTCTGCTAATCTGTGTGAGCTCCCCACTGGAATCTAATAGCTGATAAACTTTCCTGAAAAAGGTTTCTATTCAATCTTATTCCTTTCTGATGAACAGCTTATAGAGCAGGACGACATTTTAACTACTGACAGCAAATAAATCTCCACTCCAAAGGGATTTGAAAGATAGGAGGTGCAAAAAGAATATGAATTTTTATTATATTTGAGATGAACCATAGCACTATAGAATTACTTTCATTGATGTTGCAAGCAGGATGTAATACTCAATAGAGCCTTTACTGAAGATGTTGACAGTGGCTCCCAACCCCTGCAGGGCAGTGTTCAACCTTACTACAAAACATGATCTCTCTTACTTGAACCAGTTAACTTCCCATGGAATTATTAAGACAGGTTTCGTCATATAGTTCAATGTCCACCTTTCAAAAACCTAGTTCTTAATGCTCTCAAATATCATAGGAATATCTTAACACTGTGTTTTATGAAGCGCCAACATCAGTTACAGATTTTGTGTTTCAGTACTATTGCAACCTGTGACTTAAATGTCAAATGGAATCAAAATGAATTGACACATAATATACATTAGTTATATTTTATGTTCTGTAGAAATAACTATCTTTATCCTAGACGAATTTTGCTTGTTCCCTTCATCTGTGCATTTCTACTCCATTCCCAGACTTTCTTCGTCATATTGTTTTCAATGACTGCATTTATCAAATGTATAGATTTGTACATATATCCCAATGTTTTTTTGAAGGGGAGGGTGGATGGTGGGTGCCATCTGTCCACTAATCCAGAAATTAAATTGAAATACAACCATGACATGTGAGAAATACTTAGCCTTGGTCTTGAACTTCAGGTTAAGGGCTGACAATCACCTTCCAATCTGTAAACTTTGCTCACAAAGTGGAAATTAAACTCTGCTGGATATGACACAGGATTTACTTACAGCTGGAGACTTTGTGCCCTTAAAGAGGATAGGGTTTATAGGCTCTGACTGTCTGCCAGCTTTGTCTGCAGCATCAGCTTTGCCTGAAGTGATTAGCAAAAGCTTTGCTGGAAAAAATTGCCTTTCAACCATTTCAGACAGTGGAATCATTTGTTTACCTCCAGTCACAAAGCTTTTCACTTAAGATATTCTCATACATTTCCTCATGATAAAGGTAACAGGGGCAGAAGGGACAGGAAACAAAAGAAGCAGAGTAAGGATGTGGCAAAGCAGAAGAAGGTAATCAAGGAGCTGCTCTTTCATCAGAATCCATCGACCATGTCATTCTCTAGATGACGTCCCAGAGGAGTTTCATTACGGAAGTATCCTGTTGCAAACTGAACTAGCAACATCCTCAAATGCAAAAAAGAACCAAAGAACTGACCAACTTATTTTACAATGATCCTCTTATTCCCACCGACTTTACTTTTGGTGCCTCTGTGTGATGTTCTTATGCTCATCTACACAGAGTGGTGGGTGTGAGGAACAAGCTGCCGGAGAAGGTAGTTGAGGCAGGTACTATCACAATGTTTAAGAAACATTTAGGCAGGTACATGGATATGACAGGTATAGAGGTATATGGGCCAAATGCAGGAAGGAGGAACTTGTGTAGATGAGCTGTGAGCAGGTTGGATCAAAGGGCCTGTTTCCACATGTTCAACCTTACGACAAACAGGGCCGGCCTTAAGGCCCTGTCTCATGGTGCAAGTCCACCCACAAGTGACCCCAGGTGAAAGAAAAAAAACAGACTTGTGGTTATGCACGACATTCAAAGTTTATGTTCAAGTGTTTAACCGAGTTCCCATGGGTATATAATTTATACGATGTTCCAAGATGCTCTCCCGAGTTACCAAGTTCCTCTTCCGTTACTCTTGAGCCAACCGTGAATAAAGATATGTTTTAGTAAACAACAATGTTAAAGAAAATATCTCCATCCTGCGGCTTTGAGTTAAAGATAGAATTCAGCACGGCTGCATCTATTGACATGACCTACAAAGGGAAAATGCGCACCGTCCAGTGCCAGAGCAGTTATACTTATGATTTGTTTGAAACACACATCACGTAATTAGAAGACCAGCGGGCGAAGGTTTGTTATTTTTGGAGGGGCAAGCAAAATATAATGATGATAGGTCTGAGGTGTTGCACTTTAGGAGGGCTGAAAAATTAGGACACGTGCAATGAGTGGTAGCAACATTGGGAATATCGTATCAACAAGGAACGTTGTTGTACAAGTGAAAAAAAATCGCTTGAAGGCAACATCGCAACTGGATAAAAGATAGACACAACGTGCCGGAGTAACTCCGTGGGTCAGGCAGCATCTGTGGAGAAAAAGGGTGGGTGTCGTTTCGTTAGACGGGTCCCGATCTGAAACATCTCACCAGAAATACTGCCTGATCCACGGAGTTACTCGTGCACTTTGTGTCTATCTTTGGTATAAACCAGCATCTGCAGTTATTTGTTTCTACTTAGCACAGCTAGATGTGGTGGTTAGGAAGATGGTGATACAAAAAGCTGCAACTGTTGTCATTTTGGACAAAACACAAAGCACTGGAGGAACTCAGGGGATCAGGCAGCTTCCGTAGAGGGAATGGAGGGGGACGTTTCCTATTGGGACCCTTCTTCAGACCGATGGTGAAGAATGGTCATTCCGAAGAAAGGTCGCGGCCTGAAATGTCGCATTCCATTGCCTGACCCACCGAGCTCTTATCCACCGAGCACTTGATGATTTGCTCAAGTTGGGTTGGAACGTTTACGGAATCCTTGCTTTCATTAACCGAGGCTTAGAAGAGTCTATTGAACCCAAGAAGTTTAGAGGGAGTGCAGGCATCAGAAGCAGGTGAGTTTGACGGAAGCGTAGGAGTCGCACACAGCGAGTGGAATAGTGTTCAGGAAGCCGAACCCAGCGTGAGAGAACGAGCACGGTAATTGGGTCCCAACAGGAATAGGTTAAAGGCTTGAAGAGAAGATGGAGACAGAGACACTTACATTCAACAAGGACAGTAATTCTGCTATAACACGATCATTGCTTTGCGAAGTAACGTCGTTTTTTAATAGAAAATTATAGCAATGGGGAAAAGGTGTTTCACGCTTGCAGTAATCAAGTTATTTTCCTGTGTGATTTTACAAACATGGTCTTTTGAATAACTATAAGTTTATTTATGTTTAATAGAGTTTCGTTGTTCAAATATCAAAGGAAGCGATTGTTTGTCAATTTCTATTGTCGTTAAACCCATAGTTGGGCTCCGGTGATCGGGTTGATCATGAGATCATGGTGTCTCATCACTGCTGGAAGGCTACATGGAAGCATTTTTGTCTGCTTGCTAATTTCCAAACTAACTGTATTTCCCAACCTGAAGGGCCCGTTTCTGTGCAGTATGAAGCAATAATGAAAACAGAACAGTACAGAAGAGCCAGGGTGTGTAGGAAGCACAGGCAGAACAGTGGCAGAGGGACAGGAGCAGAGGCTGTATGTGTGGGGAACTAGTGTTACTTCCCCAACTCTACCCCCACTACATCTCTTCGTCTCACCACACAGACCAAACTCCCCACCGTTGACTACAAGTGCATTTCATGCTGCTTCGGGAAAGCAGCCAACTGAACTAAAGACCTTTCCTACCGGGGCCATTCCTTCCTCTCCCCGCTCCCATCGGAAGAAGAAACAGAAGCTTAGAAGCGCGCATCAGTAGAATCAGGAATACATCTGAATTACGCTTCTGAATGGTCCTTCCATAAGTTGGGGGACCGTCCGATTCTCCTCTACCTCATTGTGGCCATTGGACTTTGTCTTTGGAATTCAATGCTAAAATACTGAGAATGACAAGATCTGCATTTTGTTTCTGTTCCGATCTATGTACTTGAATTTAGTTTACTTCTATTTATGTATAGTATTATCTGATTTGACTGGACAGCATGCAAAACATAACTTTACACATGAAAGTAATAAACCTAAACCTAATGTTGTTTGTATCGGGTAGTTGTGCATCGTCGTAGCGAGTTTGTCGGTAGCAAGCATCTTTCTGAAAGCAATGAATGCTGAGGGCAAACCTTAACAACCTGAATACAGACTTCCAGAAGGGTCTTAACAAAGTGGCAATACGTGGTGTAAAATGAATATTGAAAGCATGTACATGAGGTCAACAAAATAGTAGACAATCTTGGTAAATGCTTGTGGGTAAGTGAATAGTGTGCATAGTTACAATACTACTTGTTTTAGTGACTGTGAAATGAAAAAAAGTAATTTAGTTAACTAGATCCTGGCAAACCAATAACTATTGGCAAAAAAACAGTCCGGGCATTAAAGTTTGGGCTTCTACCCCATCTTAACTTGGGGGGGGGGGGGGGGGTGTGCGCGTGCGTGCGCGCGCGCGTGTGCGTGTGTGTGCGTGTGTGTGTGTGTGTGTGTGTGTGTGTGTGTGTGTGTGTGTGTGTGTGTGTGTGTGTGTGTGTGTGTGTGTGTGTGTGTGTGTGTGTGTGTGTGCGTGTGTGTGTGTGTGATGTGTATGTGTGTTAGTTGTCTGTGCGTTATATATGTGTGGAAGGGAAGGAGAAAAGGGAGGGAGGGAGAGAAGGGAGGAAGGAGAGAAGGGAGTGAGGAAAGTAGAGAAAGAAGGGAGGGAGGGAAGGAGAGAAGGGAAAAGAGAGAGAGGAAGGAAAGAAATAAGGTATGGAGAAAAAGAGGGAAGGGAAATGAGAGAGAGGAAGGAGTGATGGACGGAGAGAAGGGAGGGAGGGAAGGAGAGAAGGGAGGGAGGGAAGAAGGGAAGGGGGGAGGGAAGAATGGAAGGGGGGAGGGAAGGGAAGGAGAGAATGGAGGGAGCGGGCCGGCGGCAGGAGCAGATGGCGGGGTCCGGGCGAACGCATGTGACCTGAGGCCAAGGTTTGTAAACGTTACTCCGAACCCCGGCCTGGCCCTCCCTGTATTGTTCACTGTGTCTCCCTGGGGAGAGAGAGCGGTGGAGCTGGGGCTGTGTCTGTGAAGCACGGCGACTGGAGGGGCAGGAGCGGTGCCCTGGGACCATGAGGGACCTCCCCCCTCTCCCCCTCTCCCCCTCCCCCTCTCCCCCTCTCCCCCTCTCCCCCTCTCCCCCTTCTCCATTCCCCCTCACACCCCCGTCCCCGAGTACCCCTTTCTTCCCCCTCCACCCCTCTACTCTCTCTCCACCCCACATAATTTATCCACAACAAAATATACAGGTTGCAAGGAAATTTCTAAAGGCATTTTATGATAATAACTGTTAAAACCAACTATACCCATCTGACAGGTTATGCATTACACTAAATGACAAGAGATGGCCAAAGGACATAAATACAGCAAATGTTCTTTTGGCAATATGTTTAAAGGTGTCAAAATGGCACATTACCACACATTCAGATTAAATGTATGTGTTGTGAACAGCAATGAAGATACTCAGTTTGTATGCACCATATTATTTTAACATTATTGATAAACGCTGTTTCCATCATTCCCACTACAGAATTAACGTAAAAATTTCAACTGAAATATCTCCTGACCAAATTTATGATGTATATCACCGACTGTAGTAGTAAAACCTGGATAAATCCAACGTATAGTTGTGAATGTTGCTCATTAAATAACAGTACTGATACTCCATATTAAGAGCATTGATTTGCCATTAAAATTAATTCTGTAATAATGTGTCAACGGTAGCAGTGACAATCGAACACTACATTTTTAATGTTTCACCTGTTCACAATTTAATGAATCCATCTTTATGGATTAAAACAAATAATAACATTGGGATTTAAAACACATTTGATTGCATTCCGTTATCAAACATTAGTCAATTTTCAAAATGAAGACATTTCCAGCACAGTAGGGTCGGGGGGGGGGGGGGGGGGGGGGAGGGGTTGGGGCTGTGAATCAGTGCGGGATGGATAGATGGCGGGGTGGGGGTTGAGAAGGCAAGGTGCAGGATGGATGGATTGAGGCAGGGGGATTTGTGCATGTTGGTTAGAATAGGTAAAATTGTGTGGGGAGAGCGCGGGGGATGTCAGTGGGGTTGAATGAGGTGGATCAATACGGGATTGACGGGGAACATCGGTACAGGATGAATGGGAATATCAGTTCAGGATGAATGGGCGGATCACTACAGGATGAATGGGGGGGGGGGGGGTCAGTATAGTGTGGATCGGAGGGTCCGTGTAGGATGAATGGATGGATCACTGCAGGATGAATGCGGGTATCGTTACAGGATGGATGGGGGATCAGTACAGGATGAATGGGGTGTTAGTGCAGTGTGGATCGGAGGGTCTGGGCAGGATGAATGGGTGAATCTCTATAGGATGAATGGGGGGCACAGCAAAAGATGAGGGGATCAGTAAAAGATGAATGAGGGAATCAGTACAGGATGGACCGGGGGGAGTGGGGGGGGGAGGATCAGTACAGGACAAATGAGGGGATCAGTACAGGATGAATGGGGGAGGCAGTGCAGGATGGATGGGAAAGGGGGTGAGTACAGGATGATTTGGGGGACCAATGTAGGATGGGTGGGGAGTGGCAGGAGAATCAATGCGGGGTGGATAGGGAGATCCGTGCAGGATGAGGTGCAGTGCAGTATTTGCAGTGCCAAGCTGGGCACTATGCGGGGCCCCCCTTAGGCGTGAGGCCCAATTGGCAGCAATCGGTCCAATCGGCTTAAAGCCAGCCCTGACGACAAAACATTATTTCTCTTACTTGAACAAATTAACTTTGCATGGAATTATTAAGGCAGGTTTAAAGTCTTATAGTTCAATGTCCACCTTTAAAAAAAAAGTTTGAAAATATTATAAGGCTCTATGACTCTGACTATACCTGTGGCATTGAATGTTTCCAGATATGTCATGACTGTGCTGTAGTTTGTCAACCAGTAGTAGGTGACTTGGGCCCCTGTTGCTGGAAAATTCCTCAGATGATTATTTTGTCTGTTTGTGTGATGTCAGCCTGGTCCTCTATCCCGATATCAGGATGAACAGAAGGTAGGTTAAAACAACCACAGGGTTTATGTCCTGAAGTGAAGACACTGCCATGAGGGCAGATTCTTACCATCTTCTGGGTTTTTAGTGAGCACAGCTTAATATGGGACAAACCTTGCAGTCAGTTGGATCCTAAAGTCTCTGCTATAAAGATGGTGAGGCCATTTTTACATAATTTGTTTTAATCGTTGGAGGGGTGGATGTACTGGATGCCTAAATAATCATGGATCCACGATCTGCTCCAGCTGGTTGTATTGTTTAGTGCAATATTATAATCTGCCATGCACCCTACAATTTAATCAATTCCTAAATGTTAATTCTTTGCGTCTCCCCGTGAATGTGAAGTTTATAGAGCACTTTTAAAAAACAATACTAGCCCAAATATTCAGATGTACTGGTTTGCAAATTGGTGGGTAGGATAAATGTTGTGAAGTTTATTTTCTTTTGCAATATCCCACATGCACTTCTGATTTCTCTGGCACTCTGGATAATGTTTCAAACAGTGCACAAATAATGTGAAGTAGCAGGCTTTATTCTCAATAAACTAGTCCAGGGTGCAGGATACTGCCCCTCATGGGCACAATCACTTACCTCTTAAAAGGTTCCTGTCAAATCACAGCAACCCTTAGCAGACCAACCTTTTGATTTTTTATCTCCACTCAATGATGAGATGTTTCTGAACGCTGCTTCTTCTACCTTTCATTGGTATCCTTTTCTCATGGTACCACTGATAGTAGAGCTGCCATTATATTGTGCAGCTGCAGAAGATATTATTTCAGTGCTGCTCCATCTTACATCTGCCTCTTCCCCAGGCTGTGTTTCGACTACATCATTACTGGATAAGGATGGGACATCTGACCTCAAGGGCGGAAGTAGAAATTTGTATGGTACCATTTCCCCCAAAAAATCTTATTCCAGAGTGTTTGACGGCTCTGGGCCTGTTCTCACTGGTGTTTACAAGGATCTCATTGAAACTTACCGAATTGTGAAAGGTCTGGATAGAGTGGATGTGGAGAGGATGTTTCCATAAGTGGGTGAGTCTAGGACAGAGGGAGTACCCTCAGAATAAAAGGACGTACCTTTAGAAAGGAGAGGAGGGATTTCTTTAGCTAGAGAGTGGTGAATCTGTGGAATTCATTGCCACAGACAGCTGTTGCAGGCAAGTCATTTTGTATTTTTAAAGCAGAGATTGACAGATTGCATAGAAACATAGAAATTAGGTGCAGGAGTAGGACATTTGGCCCTTCGAGCCTGCACCGCCATGCAATATGATCATGGCTGATCATCAACTCAGTATCCCGTACCTGCCTTCTCTCCATTCCCTCTGATCCCCTTAGCCACAAGGGCCACATCTAACTCCCTCTTAAATATAGCCAATGCACTGGCCTCAACTACCGTCTGTGGCAGAGTGTTCCAGAGACCCACCACTCTCTGTGTGAAAAAAGTCCTCATCTCGGTCCTAAAGGATTTCCCCCTTATCCTTAAGCTGTGACCCCTTGTCCTGGACCTCCCCAACATCGGGAACAATCTTCCTGCATCTAGCCTGTCCAACCCCTTAAGAATTTTGTAAGTTTCTATAAGATTCCCTCTCAATCTCCTAAATTCTAGAGAGTATAAACCGAGAGTATTATCCAGTCTTTCTTCATAAGACAGTCCTGACAACCCAGGAATCAGTCTGGTGAACCTTCTCTGCACTCCCTCTATGGCAATAATGCCCTTCCTCAGATTTGGAGACCAGAACTGTACGCAATACTCCAGGTGTGGTCTCACCAAGACCCTATACAACCGAAGTAGAACATCCCTGCTCCTATACTCAAATCCTTTTGCTATGAAAGCTAACATACCATTTGCTTTCTTCACTGCCTGCTGCGCCTGCATGCCTACTTTCAATGACTGGTGTACCATGACACCCAGGTCGTGCTGCATCTCCCCTTTTCCTAATCGGCCACCATTTAAATAATAGTCTGCTTTCCCGTTTTTACCACCAAAGTGGATAACCTCACATTTATCCACATTATACTGCATCTGCCAAACATTTGCAGATTTTTGATTAGTAATTGTGTAAAAGGTTACGGGGGAAGATAGGGGAATGAGATTGTAAAATCTCTGGAAGACATGGATGTTCTATGCAAGATTCCAACATCCGCAGTTCCTTGTTGATACCACATGTTATTTCCAGCACAGATTACACCTTAGGAAGGGGTGGGAAAAAGTAGAAAGAAATTGGGTAACATTGGATGAATAATATGATAATAGAATCAGAAATAAATAATAGGAAATATCAATGCAAAAGCAGTTTGAAAATTTACAGAAGATAGATACAAAGTGCAGGAGTAACTCAGCAGGTCAGGCAGCATCTCTGGAGAAATGGAATAGGTGACGTTTTTGGTCGGAACCCTTCTTCAGACTCAACGTACACTTTGTGTCGATAATAATGTCGCAGTTTGATATCTCCATATGGAGATATCGAACAGAGAAACAAACCTGCAATCATCAAATCATCCTTTTATTTTTAAATCTTTTATTGATCTTAAATACTTTAACCGAATAATAACCAATGATATTAAACCAGCAGGATAAAGTACTTCTAGCAACAAAAATGCTGGAGAAACTCAGCGGGTGGGGCAGCATCTATGGAGCAAAGGAAATAGGTGACATTTCAGGTCGAGACCCTTCTTCAGACTGATATGGGGGTGGGGGATCGGGAAAAGTAAAGGTAAAGTAAAGTATCCTTTATTGTCATTCAAACCTATCGGTCTGAATGAAATTTTGTTGCCTTGCAGTCATACATTCAATAAAATAACAAAACACACAATAAACACAAATTTAACATTTACCACAGTGAGTTCACCAGGCACCTCCTCACCTCCTCAAAGTCTTAAGTTTTTGTCTCTTCCCTTCTTGTTCATCCTCTGCGCTGAGGCGATCCAGGATTCCGATGTTGTGACCCCACCGGGTGATGGTAAGTAAGTCCCGTGGCTCAACCGTGCTCCGTGAACAGGCCGGTTCAAACTCTGCGCCCCGGGGTGGTCGAAGCTGCCGAAGCTGCCACCGTCCAGTCCAGCGGACGAAGCTGTTGCCACGGGAGCTCCGGAAAAACAGGTCACCAACCTGTGACCTGCGAGCTCCCGACAATGTCGTCCATTGGGCCCGCGGCCGAACCTCCGAAGGCGGGCCGCCGCCGCTGGGACACCGCCTCAGCCCAGAGTTGGGCCGTCACCGGAACGCCACCACAGCCCTGAAGTCGGCTGGTAAGTCCTGGAGCCTCAAGGTCGGTCCCAGTTGCAGGCCGCCAGCTCCACCATTAGGCCTCAGCGCAGATGGAGATGGAGACAGGGGATACAACAAGAAAAGTTGCATCCTCCGAAGGAAGAGACCAAAGCAAGTTTCTCCCAACAACAAAAGAAAGAACAGATGGACTGCAGGCGAGCCGCAGCTGCTAAGGCAGCGCCGCCATTTCCGGAAGAAGAAAGGTAGAGACCGTGGGCTGTGAGAGAGCTGGGAAGGGGAGGGGAAAGAGGGAGAAAGCAGGAACTACCTGAAATTGGAGAAGTCAATGTTCATACCGTTGGGGTGTAAACTACCCAAGCTCCTCCAATGTACGATGGGCCTCACTCTGGCCATGGAGGAGGCCCAGGACAGAAAGGTCAGATTCAGAATAGGAGGGGGAGTTGAAATGTTGAGCCACCAGGAGATCAGGTTGGTTATTGCGAACCGAGCGGAGGTGTTGGGCGAAGCGATCGCCAAGCCTACGCTTGGTCTCACCGATGTAGAGCAGCTAACACCTAGAGCAGCAGATGCAATAGATGAGGTTGGAGGAGGTGCAGGTGAACCTCTGCCACACCTGGAAAGACTGCTTGGGTCATTGGATGGTCAACGGGGGAGGTAAAGTGACAAGCGTAGCATTTCCAGCGGTTGCAAGGGAAAGTACCAGGGGAGGGGGTGGTTTGGGTGGGAAGGGACAAATTGACCAGGGAGTTACAAAATTCTTAAGGGGTTCTTAAGGGGTTGGACAAGCTAGATGCTGGAAGATTGTTCCCGATGTTGGGGGAGTCCAGAACAAGGGGTCACAGTCTAAGGATAAGGGGGAATTCCTTTAGGACCGAAATGAGGAAAACATTCTTTACACAGAGAGTCGTGAGTCTCTGGAATTCTCTGCCACAGAAGGTAGTTGAGGCCAGTTCATTGGCTATATTTAAGAGGGCGTTAGATGTGGCACTTGTGGCTAAAGGGATCAGGGAGTATGGAGAGAAGGCAGGTACGGGATACTGAGTTGGATGATCAGTCATGATCACATTGAATGGCGGTGCAGGCTCGAAGGGCCGAATGGCCTACTCCTGCACCTATTTTCTATGTTTCTATGTTTCTATGTTTCTATGTTATGGAGGGAGCGGTCTCTGCAGTAAAGTCATATGTTTTACACTGTGTTATTCTTCTGTTTAATAATTATGCTTGATATTATTGATTTTTCTTCATTTTCACCATTTAATATCCAGTTGACTATCTATCTATCTATCTATCTATCTATCTATCTATCTATCTATCTATCTATCTATCTATCTATCTATCTATCTATCTACTGTCATACCCCTTGAACTTTTCCACATTTTGACACGTTACCACAAACGTAAATGTTTTTAATTGGGATTTTATGTGATAGACCAACACAAAGTGGTGCATAATTGTGAAGTGGAAGGAAAATGATAAATAGTTTCCAAATTTTATTACAAATTAAAAAACTGAAAAGTGTTGCGTGCAAAAGTATTCAGCCCCCCTGAGTCAATACTTCGTAGAACCACTTTTCACTGCATTTACAGCTGCAAGACTTTTGGGTATGTCTCTACCAGCTTTGCACATCTAGAGACTGAAATTTTTGCCCATTCTTCTTTGCACAATAGCTCAAGTTCAATCAGATTGGATGGAGAGCGTTTGTGAACAGCAATTTTCAAGTCTTGCCAGAGATTCTCAATTGGATTTGGGTCTGGACTTTGACTGGGCCATTCTCACACATGAATATGCTTTGATCTAAACCATTCCATTGTAGCTCTGGCTGTATGTTTAGGGTCGTTGTCCTGCTGGAAGGTGAACCTCCGCCCCAGTCTCAAGTCTTTTGCAGACTCTAACAGGTTTTCTTCCAAGATTGCCCTGTATTTGGCTCCATTCATCTTCCCATCAACTCTGACCAGCTTACCTGTCCCTGCTGAAGAAAATCATCCCCACAGCACGATGCTGCCACCACCATGTTTCACAGTGGGGATGGTGTGTTCAGGGTGATGTGCAGTGTTAGTTTTCCGCCACACATAACGTTTTGCATTTAGGCCAAAAACTTAAATCTTGGACTCATCAGACCAGAGCACCTTCCTCCACATGTTTGCTGTGTCCCCCACATGGCTTATGGCAAACTGCAAATGGGACTTCTTATGGCTTTGTTTCAACAATGGCTTTCTTCTTGCCACTCTTCGATAAAGGCCCGATTTGTGGAGTGCACGACTAATTGTTGTCCTGTGGACAGATTCGCCCACCTGAGCTGTGGATCTCTGCAGCTCCTCCAGAGTTACCATGGGCCTCTTGGCTGCTTCTCTGATCAATGCTCTCCTTGCCCGACCTGTCAGTTTAGGTGGACGGCCATGTCTTGGTAGGTTTGCAGTTGTGCCATACTCTTTCCATTTTCGGATGATGGATTGAACAGTGCTATGTGAGATGTTCAAAGCTTGGGATATTGTTTTATAACCTAACCCTGCTTTAAACTTCTCCACAACTTTATCCCTGACCTGTCTGGTGTGTTCCTTGGACTTCATGATGCTGTTTGTTCCCTAATGTTCTCTAACAAACCTCTGAGGCCTTCACAGAACAGTTGTATTTATACTGAGATTAGATTACACACTAGTAGACTCTATTTATTAATTAGATGACTTCTGAAGGCAATTGATTGCACTGGATTTTATTTATGGGTATCAGAATAAAGGGGGCTGAATACTTTTGCATGCCACACTTTTCAGTTTTTTATTTGTAAAAAAATTTGAAAACCATGTATTATTTTCCTTCCACTTCACAATCATGCGCCACTTTGTGTTGGTTTATCACATAAAATCCTAATAAAATACATTTATGTTTGTGGTTGTAACGTGACAAAATGTGGAAAAGGTCAAGGGCTATGAAAACTTTTGCAAGCCACTCTATCTATCTATCTATCTATCTATCTATCTATCTATCTATCTATCTATCTATCTATCTATCTATCTATCTATCTATCTATCTATCTATCTATCTATCTATCTATCTATCTATCTATCACTGATCTTGTGCTCTTCCAGTCTGCGCGATTGTCCTATTTGTTCAAAAACGGTATGGGATAGCGCTACGTTTTTTTGCCTGGTTACTCACCATTCTCCTGAGCTGCGAGTGCAACAAGTTTTGTTCTGATCGGTGGTATATTGTAAAGGTTATCGAGGTTTAAAAATCTTTAAAACCGCCCATGCGCAGATTCTTTCAGTCAGCACCACGCAGATTGGTCTCTTCTCCTGTCAGCCAATGCCACAACCGGGATGGCGACGACCCTTCCTGTGCTTCCATGGCCTCTCCCGCCTCACTCACAAACTCCACTCTCCCCTCCTCTCAGTAACTTGTCTATCGTCTCCCCCACCTCCCGCACAAAAAGCAGCTGAGGTGAAATGAAGTTATAATTAATGTTTAGTAATTAAATGCTTTACCAAAGGGAATTTTTGAAGCAGAACTCACTGGCAGCTTTACAAAAACAAAAAGGATCTGGCTTGTATATTTTACAGACTCGTGTTGTTTGAAGGCACTTCACAACCAGCAAGTGAATCGTGTGGTTTTGCTTAGCTCAAGCAGTCATGCATTTTATGGGCCAAATGGCCTCTACCTGCACTGTAAACATCTCTGTTTTTTACATATAAATAAGATTTGCCAAGTTATTCCTCTAAATCACCTCCCAGCATGATGGACCATTTAAACAATGATAATGCAATGTGCAATTGGACGTTTTATCTTATTGACAGACAGATTTGTAAGTAAGACCTGATTGGCTTTAAATAATGAAATACAAATGGGCCAGAAGTAACACAATGGAAGCTAATTAAAATTTCATTCTGGTTTATTGGTTTCTAATCACATTGTAATAGATTTCAACGGCTTTGTTGACATGCACAGTTGACGTTCAATCTGTTATCTTTCCAGCTTTGAGGCTTTAGCTTGAATTTTCCATTGAAATCTCACTCATTCTGAAGCTGTAAACAAATGAAGCTATTCCTTTAAATCTGCCACA
The DNA here is from genome assembly GCA_963514005.1 of Raja brachyura. Next base: position 40,291,401 of record OY740790.1, on the reverse strand, counting down.
AAAACAACATCTTCATCCCTGTCAAATAATCTGCCAGTTCCTTTAATGGTCACCAGAAGCCGGGTTAACTACATTTAAACTTTCTCAAGGGAGGATGGCTAAACAGGCTACCCTATTTCCTTCCTTTTTGCCAACTAATTACTGCTACTGTTTCAGAGAAGGCAAGTGCTGCAGTTAGGTATCCCTGAGAAAGGATACAGCATTAATGAGACTAACTTTTCCGCTGTTGTTAAAAGTTCAGTGTGTCTTTCCCACTTACGGAATTAAATCTGAATTTTCAATCCTCTCTCCTTGAAACATTTACCAATAATTTTGAACCTGTAATGACCATTATGTTATGTGCAAGTTATCCCTTTTAAATGCAAATATTGAATTTGCCTCCACTACTGCATCTAGCAGTGTATTTCAAACCCTAACTACAGATCCACCGCCGATTTTCTGGCACCCTTGGTTCGAGAACGTTGCCGTATTATCCGTTTTGCCAGACCACGTAATAATGGTGCACCTCTGACCCATTAATTATACTTCTCCCGTGTCTCTGAAGCACCATGGACTGTTAGAAATGTAAATAAAACAAATATTAAATGTAGATTAATTTTACAGCAAAACTTGCATTTCTTGCATTGGCAGATCAGGTGGCATTTACGGGGTTGCCCTCGGAAACCTCGATGAGGGTTGGATCAGTGGGCACCCAGGGGGACGAGGCACCACTTTCCCGGCAGAGAAACTGGGCTGACCCCCTTCTGACACAAGATCTGCTGAAGCTGTCGGATTAAATAGTCACCATTAAGTCAGAGGAGCCATGCAAAAATGTATAGTTCAATGTGGCCATTGGAACACTGGAGGTTGCATCAAAAGCATCAATGCTCCTCCTTATACTTTGAAGCTGCAGTACTCCACAATGCTATCACAACTGACAATGTGTGGAAACATCCCACAGATTGAGGCTGCAGTGCATCATCTGAAACCCAGACACAAATACTAAGTGCAACACTTTTTAATTATGGTTCTTTGAAGTCCAGATCCTAGGGATTTGGTTTCTTACATTGTTCAGCTGTAGGAGGCCATTTCTGTTCCCTCCATAGCACTTTCCCCTTGCATTCCTGTGTTTTCATCTTCATAATTCTTAGCATTTATCTCTCTAAATAGTGAACGAATTCCTCATACGAGTGTCTCTATAAACAAGCAAAAAGCCACTGCCATAGCGGTAACAACTTGGTAGCTGTTTGTCTAAAAATGTCTGGGAGGCAGAATGAGTCTCACACCTTTGATAGATAGATAGATAGATAGATAGATAGATAGATAGATAGATAGATAGATAGATAGATAGATAGATAGATAGATAGATAGATAGATAGATAGATAGATAGATAGATAGATAGATAGATAGATAGATAGATAGATAGATAGATAGATAGATAGATAGATAGATAGATAGATAATCTTTATTGTCATTGTAACATGTGAACATGTACAACAAAATTAAAATGCCAACCAGTCAGTGCACCATTCACACATTTCTAAAAGCTAACGATACGTAAGCATACACACACCACCATAAAATAAGCATAAACACACAATCATACATTCTTCTGTCGATTTCACAATTTGGTGGCTACATTAAGTGTAGTTATTGCTGTGGGATAAAAACTGTTTTTTAGTCTGTTTGTCCTTGTCCTCATTGATCTGTACCGTCTGCCTGACGGCAACAGTTCAAACAGGGAGTGGCCGGGGTGGGAAATGTCCTTTATAATGTTCTAGGATTTCTTGAGACAGTGGGAACTGTGTAGGTCCTCCAAAGTGACGAGAGGGCAGCCGACAATCTTCTGGGCATTGTCCATAGCCCTCTGGAGCGCTTTCCTCTGGGCTGATGTATAACTGGTGTACCACACGCATACACAGTATGTTAGGTTCTCTATATAAAAGGACCAATAAAAGGACAGCAGGAGTCTCTTGGTGATGTTGTTCTTCCTGAGCACCCACAGGAAGTGCAGTCTCTGCTGGACCATTTTCAGCAGCGCAGAGGTGTTCACGCTCCATGTCAGGTCCTCCTGAATGTGGATTCCCAGGAAGCGGAAATCCGCCACCCTCTCCACACAGTCCCCTCTGATGATTAGTGGCGTAATGTCCGTTTTCTTCTTCCTGTAGTCTATTATGAGCTCCTTTGTCTTTGAGATGTTGAGGAGCAGGTTATTCTCTCCATGCCACACTGTCTGCTGCTCCACCTCATCACTGTAAGCGTACTCATCCACCCCAGAGATGAGCCCCACCACCGTGGTGTCATCCGCGAATTTGACAATGGTGTTACTGTGGTGGGCGGGGATGCAGTCATATGTGTAGATGGTGTAAAGCAGGGGGCTCAGCACGCAGCCCTGGGGAGAGCCGGTACACCTTATAAGAACACAAAGGGCTGGAGAAACTCAGCATCTCTGGAGAACATGGATAAATGATGGCTCAGGTCAGGATCCTTCTTTAAATGACAATATGGACACAGAAAGGATATGTCCTGCAGGGCACAGAGTGGTGCAGCAGCGACAGAAGACATTGATATGTCGTCTGGCCAGAACGACCTCTGCAACTCTGACCCAGTGATGTTTCCAGGGCAATGGGCGTTTAAGGCCAAATTAAAACTCTAACACTTAAAAAGAATTTGAAGTGAAGGGTACAAGATGGAGCCAAAAATGTGGTGACTCTTCTGAGCAGACTCGGTGTGGTCTAATCTTACATTCTTATAAGTTCATAAGTTATAGGAGCAAAATTAGGCCATCCCACCCATCAAATCTGTACCATTCAATCATGGCTGATCTATCTTTCCCTCTTATCCCCATTATCTTGGCTTCTCTCTATAACCCTGACATCCACACTAATCAAGATTTATGCTCAATAATATTGTGCCTAATATATGGTAGGCTTGCAATCTATGCAAAAAAATAATTTCACTGTACTGTTGAAGTGATCAGAATCACACATTGTGATTAGAATCCATAGTATTTTATTAGCACTCTACGAAAGAAACACTAGGTGCTTTTATCTTCATGCATTCAGCTAGTCTAACTAGGGAGAGAGAGAGAGAGAGAACTCACTATCAAGCCTGTGGGCAGATCAGCAGTAGGAGTGACTTAAGGAATGTGCAGCATGCATAATCTGTGGGGTAACATACACACACATATATATATATATATATAGTCCTAACACTCTAATCTACATATACTTAGGTACACATGACAAAAAAGTACCATTGAACCAATGAATCAGCCTTTCCCAACAATCCCTTGCCCCCATAGCTCTAAAATCACATTCTCCTGAAGCACTTTTGTATAGTGGGCTGTTATTTTTGCAAAATAAGATAGAATCGGGACAGGTTCCATAATGGTCTTCCTCTGGGATGCTTCTAGTTATAATAATAATCCCTATAATCTTGTGAGCAATTTTGGGTACCATATCTGAGGAAGGATGTGCTGGCTCAGAAGAGGGTCTGGAGGAGGTTTACAAGAATGATCCCAGGAATGAGTAGGTAAACCTACGATGAGCGTTTGTCGGCACTGGGCCTGTACTTGCTGGAGTTTAGAAGAATGAAGTGGGACCTAATTGAAACATACAGAATAGTGAAAGTCTGAGATACTGATGACCTTTTGGCCGTCTGCATCATCAACGTTTACTTTGCATTGATAAATATCTATGTGGACTTCGAGTGGATGTGGATAGGATTTTTCCACCAGTGGGAGAGTCGAGGACTAGTGGTTATGGCCTCAAAATTAAAGACATTCCTTTAGGAAGGAGATGAGGGGAAATTTATTTTGCCTGGTGAATTTATGATCTGATGACCTTTTGACCGTCTACATCATCAACGTTTACTTTGCATAGATAAATATAAAGAACCATTGTGGAGAGTTCTTCCAGAGCCCCGCGTATTACCAACAATTAGCATCCATCTCAATGAACGAGTATGGCAAATATGGAATCTATATATGCAGTAATTACATTTCTGAAGAACGTTTTGCATTTTGCATGACTTCTGCCGTCTCTAGTTTTAACAAAATAGGAACAAAAAATGAAAGTTACGTGCTTTTCTCCAGCAAAAAGAGTTTCAGGGCACAAACATTGAAATAATACCAAGTACAAAATATCAATTAAGGATCAACTGAAATTTGTTTTTGAACAAATGCTGGTTAACGTTATTGGCAAGGATAAGTTATATCTTGTTCTTTGGATTCAGTAGCACATGCTGATCTCAGACTGAATATAATGCCATTTCAGTTCAAATGCCAACAAAATTAAAAACGTCAGCCAAGATTTGGCACAAAAATTGTTGGACTTTTGCAAAACAAGACAACTTTTTATATCTGAGACCAGGCATTGGATCAAAACCAGCAGGCTCAGTGTGTTTAGATAAGGTAGAAGTTTAAGTACTGTATTGAATGGGTATATACAAATTATGCAGCTCATTTCCCATGTTTATTTTACAAAAAAAATGTCATAGTCCAAAACTATGCAAGAGAGTATGTTGATATAATGCAGCATTTCCATTTTTCAGCTTATTTCTGCTTAAACAATAGAGATTTGTCGTGTTTTCTCTCATTAAATAATGTGAATGTAGAAGGATAATATTCAAAATGACTACCTATATTGACTGATCATTGAATGGACAACTTGATCCTTGGGAATAGTACAATCTTTGGTATATCTGGTAAATTATCCAGTCTGGCGGTAGGTGTCCAATGTAAGTAATAGAAGTTGTCATATTTCCTCTGCCAGGTACAATAATATAACTCTTATTCCTTGACTATTCTGGCAGTTTTACAATTCACAAACTAAGTAAATGAACACTGAAACTTTCAAAACACTCAATGCCGAAGCATACTGAACAGTAATACATTTTTTTTATCAACTGGTAGGTTATTTGACCCACATAAAACTACGATGCAATATTTAACTGAGAACTTCCTTCAGTTTAAATTTTCAATTGTGGTTTCATGGCTGACTCAGTAGCCAAAGGAACGAGTCAATTTTTCACCTTGATGCTAAATAAGTTAAGCCATTATGTTTGAAAAGTTAGACCACATGAATATTTGACTCTGGAAATCTGAGTTGACTGCTTCGTTATAGCTGATGGATATTTGGTCATGACCCTAATTTTAAAAGGTGACCACAGAGACATAGTCAAGTGGAGAGAAATACAAAACTCAATGGTAATATTAAAGAAAATCTCCTCCATAACTCACCAGAGTTTAGTCAAATAAAATGTCTCCCTCCCATTAACCTTATTTCATTAAAAATAATAAATCATGTTGAGATTTGGTTCAATGGCAAACTATCCCTACAAATGGAGGGAGATGGATCGGATGCAAGCAGAGGAGATAGGTTTAACTTGGAATCATGTTCAGCATGGATATTGCGGGATATAAGCACGGATATCACGGTTTGCTCCTGTGCTGCTGGATTTTATGTTCTATGATCATCCACGACTTATCCAGGAGATTGTGCGTCATGGTAAGAAAATGCTGGCGATATAACTATCTCTGTTATTTGCTCCCTAAGTTACTGGAAAATTGTTGATAATGCAAACTGCCATCAAAGATACGATTGATGAAAGATTACCAAGTGGACAGAGAAAAAGATTCAAGGACTTGTACCAGCCCTCACTGAAGAAATGCAACAACCCAGCAGAAGCAAAGAACTGCAGATGCTGGTTAATACACAAAAGGAGACAAAGTGCTGGAGGGTGAGGCAGCATCTCTGGAGATCATGGATAGGTGATGTTTCTGGTCGAGAACCTTCTTCAGACTGGCAACATCCCCACTGATAAGCTGGTGAAGAAGCACACCTCTCACCATCTACAAGTATCTACCCTCCTGCCTCCACTTGTACCTCCTGCCCCATCAATGGATTAATCGCCTGTTCCTACATCAGTTTCTTCAGCCCTCTCAGAATTCTGGAGTGGAAGCAAGTCATCCTCCATCTCAAGTAGAGGAAGATCAAAGAATAAACTGTCCATGTTCAACAGCATTGTTGCTAATGGCTTTCTCCATACGGACCACTTCTGGAAATCTTTACACACATGTAATTGCAGTTCAGGCAGAAGTTAGTCACATAATACAATCTGAAAGGGGATGACAGCCTTGAAGAAACAATTATGGTGCATAAGCCTATGTTACATAAGGCACATATATTCTATCCAAATAAAAGCCCAGTCTTTGAGAATTAAATTGGCAAAAAGTATTGCAGATGTTTGGTCAATGCGCTGTCGCAAAAACATAAGAACTCAAGAAAATGGGTAAGGAGTCAGCTATTGACTCCTCACATTTTATCCTGCAATTTAATATGATCATATTAGTCAGTCCTCAGTGTCTCCGTCAATTCTATATGTTCAACTCACTGATCTATTAAAGTTTACTGACCTTCTGTTTAAATACATCTATTGTTCCAGTCTCCAGAAGCCTCTGGGATTGAGAATTCCAGATATTCACCACCTTTTTTGAGGAGATTCTTACACATTTTTGTTTAAGTGACCATCCCCTTGTAACTGTGTTTCCTCATTTGAAGATCTCCCACCAAGGAATCATCTCAACATCTTCCCTATCATGCTTACCTAGGACCTTCTATCTCTCAATAAGACTGCCCATTATTCTTGTGAGCTCTAAATAATGCAGATTTGTGATAAGGTAATCCTCTCATCCCAGATATTAGCCTAATGAGTCTTTTCTAGATTGCCTTCATTGTAATACATCCTTTCTTAAATTAGGGGATAACATAGTGGGACAAGCCTTGTCCTTACTGGTTGCGGTTCAATTCAGAATTTTTTTTTTTGTCAGACTGTGGTGTTAAATCTCTTCAGGATTAATATTCACCACCTATTCTTCACTCAAGCAAACCTCTTTGACCCGTTATCAGAGATGGTGCATATTTCTCCAATAGGTATGCTAACCACAAAATGTGGATGTGGATTGCAGTTTCATCACTAATGCCTTCGGCCATGACTGGTGAGGATCTAACGTGACCTTTTAATGGTGGCACCATTTTTCTACCAATTTGCCTGTCTCTGGCTGTCTTCCCACTCTTTGCACTTTGGGTTCTTGCAGCTTTCAAGTTATTGGGAGTTCAGTCCATTCCACACACTCATGCCTTTGCTTGGGACAGTCATCATGGAATAGAATAGAATGCCTTTTATTGTCATTCAAACAGCTTGCTTTGAATGAAATTGCATTTTCTACAGTCTTACATTACAAAAAAAACCAAGACTCACACTTAACACAGTTTACATAAACATCCATCACAGTGGATCTCCAACACCTCCTCACTGTGATGGAAGGCAAAGTCTTATCTCTTCCCTATGTTCTTCTCCCGCAGTCCAGCAATCCAACTGCAGTGTCGAGGCGAACTGGGGCTCCCGATGTTAAAGCCCCCGGCGGGCGATGGTAAGTCCTGTGGCCGTTTAAGCCACGCCGGGCCACGTTAGGCCACGCTCTGTGTCCTTAAAACCCCGCGATTCCAGCGGGAGAAGTTGCTGTTGCGGGAGCTCCTACCAGGGACCTGGAGCTCCTGATGTTCCTGCCTGTGGCCGAAGCCTCCGAAACTCCGAAGTCAGGTCGCAGCTGCGTGCCAGCACAGCTCTTCCCGCTCCGAAGATGGACAGCTCCGCGATGTCAGGTCCGCAGGCTTCGCGACTGGAGCCCTCATGTTAGTCCCGGCCGGAGGCAGCCGCCAGCTCCAAGATGTTAAGGAAAATGTCGGGCCCCCGAATGGGGGAAGAGATTAACGATTTCCCCCACCCCCCACATATACACAGGTAAAGAAAAATAATAAAAACTAGGATTAAGACATACATTTAATGAGACAAAAATAAAAAAAAGACAGACGGACAGTAGTCGAGCCGCTGCCAATAGGCGCCGCCACACCACCTCATCATCTCTTGAGTTAGAATATTGCAGAATGCTTGGATGCTCAGATCCATGTCCTTGAGGGAATACTCTCACTTACATGTATCTTTGCCAGATGTTACTATATTTCTGAGTCCAATTATTTTTCCATCTTGATTAGTGCCTTGTCCGTCCTCAAACCAATCTCTGCCTTTCCACTTGTTTAGTTCAGTTAGTTAATTATTCATTTTACTTCAGTACAAGTGATAATTATAAACTAAACTAAACTAAACTAAATTAAACTTACCAAGCCAAAGTAAACTAAATGTGCATTTAGAGACAGTGAAAAACAAAATGTTCTGCATGCTATCCTCTCAAATGAAACCATACATGTAAATGAGTGGAACGATTGTAGTTTAATTTAGTTTAGCGATACAGTGTGCAAATAGGCCCTTCGACCCACCCAGTCTGTATCAACCAGCAATCGCTCCGTACGCTAACACTAACCTGCACACACTAGGGGCAATATTTACAATTTTACCAAGTCAGTTAACGTACAAACCTTTGTCTTTGGAATAAGGATCTTTGAAGTGAGGGAGGAAACTGGAGCACCTGGAGAAAACCCACGCAGGTCACTGGGAGAACGTACAAACTCTGTACATACAGCACCCGTACCCAGATCGAACCCAGATGTAAGGCAACAACTCTACCGCTGCATCACTGTGCCGTCGTAATATTAGTTGATAATAGTAGATCCTCTTCTGGAACAGCAAGGCAGGAGTCACCGTGCTCCGGTGCCATCTTGCATCTATCAAGTCCCAAATCTCTGCAAATATCCTGTCTTAGCTTAGATACGTATTTCTTATTTTCTCACATTTGTAACTTTTTTAGGCTCGGTATCTGGTGGATCTGGGTGAGTGTGAAGATATCAATGAAGAGGGCTTTGGTTAGGCGGCATTTAAAATATTGTGTGTAGTTTTGGTCGCTCAATTGCAGGAAGGATGTAGAGGCTTTGAAAGGGTGCAGAGGAGGTTTACCAGAATGATGCCTGGATTAGGGGTATTAGCTGTAGGAAGAGTTTAGTCAGACTTGGTTTGTTTTCTCTGGAAACGGAGATTGTGGTCAAACCTAATAGGAGAACATAAAATTATAGGAAGCATAAATAGGGTAGACAATCAGAACCTTTATCCCAGGATGGAAATATCAGATACTACAGGGCATAAGTTTAAGGTGAAATGGTAAAGTTGAAGGGAGATGTGCAGGGCAAGATTTTTACACAGAGGGTGATAAGTGCCTGGAATGCACTATTGGGGATGGTGGTGGAGGCAGATACAATCATGGAAATTAATAACCTTTTGGATTGACACATTGATATGCAGAGAATGGAGGGATATGGATTATGTGCAAGCAGGTAAGGGTTCATCTTGGCATTATGTTTGGTACACACATTGTGGGCCTTTTCCTGTGCTATGTTCTATATAGGGTCCAACCAGGGGTCTGCTGGGGTCCAGCATGTTGCTGTCCATTTTTTTCACGGTCGCTACATTCCTTTCCACTGTTTTGTGAAAACAATGGGGATGTCAAAATGCCAGTTTTCTGAGAACCTCACATGGCTTTCTACCAGAACTGTAGCCAATAATCTATGACCAATACCTTATGGATGTAAGTTACAGTGGCCAATAAACCAACCATACATGGTATCTCGGGGTAAAACAGAGTTCCTGGAGGAAACTTACAAGGTCACAAAGAGAATGTGCAAACTCCATACAGATGGCACCCAAGGTCAGGATTGAGCCTAGGTCTCTGGTGCTGTGAAGCAGCAGCTCTAGTAACTGCACAATGTGCCACCCAGTGTCACCAGACCATCACAATCCTGAGTACAACAGAAATGGACTCCTTAAAAGTCTGTAGGATGCTTTGTAGGAATATAATCAAATATATTTTGACAGATACGAGATATAGATCAAAGAGAACATAGGGGCAGGGGTAGACCATTTGGTCGTTTGGGCCAGCAATGCCATTCAATATGGTCATGGCTGATCATCCAAAATCAATACCTTGTTCCTGTTTTTTCCCCATATCCTTTGATTCCATTAGACCTAAGAGCTAAATCTAACTCTCTCTTGAAAACATCAAGTGAATTGGCCTCCACTGCCTTCTGTGGCAGTGAATTCCACAGATTCACAACTCTCCAGGTGAAAGCATTTTTCCTCATCTCAGTCCTAAATGGCCAACCCCTTATTCTTGAACTGTGGTTCTTTGTTTACTCTTAAACAAATAGTTAACTTATACTTAAATAACCCAAACATGGGCAAAGCAATATGATCCAAGGGGTGGCTTCGTGAAATGAAGGTAGAAAGGTGCAGTGGTCTGAAGGAAGGAATTATTGAGTTTAGGGTCTAAGCAGCTGAAGGTAAACTAATCAATGGCAGAATACAAGTCAGAACTGGAATACTGCAGTAATCTTGGCGGACCGGAGCCCTTTAGGAGATTGCATTTCGGTGCTATGGTTATTTTCAACTTAGATTAGACTCAATTTAATGTATCAGGATAAAAATAATTGCCATTCTTCTGGTGGCAAAGTGTTGTGTGATGCAGCAGATAAAATCTGGAGATTACCAATACATTTTAAAGAAAACTCTTATCTATTCAGCATCTGCAAGAACTAAAAGGTCTTGATCTTATAGGGGGATTCTGCAATTTCCATAACTCTCCCCATACACTGATTTTTTTGTATTTGTGCAAATACTCTTGTTGGATTTAGTGTTATTCTAAGGGGAAAAAGTCTTAAATAAAATATTTTTAAAATATGCATTCATTCAATTTGTGTGTTTGAGGTTAACAGTATCCAAACAATTCTAACAAGGAGCAGTGTTAGGTACAAAGATTTCATGTTTATGATCCCAGTAGGAGATTGGTGGATTGTATAGATCCAAAGTTCTTAAGACTTTTTGATCCTGATGTGCATTCTGAATATAACAAATATGAAACTGTTTCTGTGAAGCATGAAAGAGAATATTACAAACAGCTACAGGAGCACAGGAAATATGAATTCTAAACGTATCTTTCTTTGCTTAATCTTTCAAGGCCTGGAGTTGTCCTGTCAAATCATTTGCCTTTTATATAAGACTGACAATGTTAACACCAATATTTTTGTGGAGATTTTCTAAAGAAACTGGATACTTTTGAAAACACATATTGTTGTACAGCTAAACGTACACTGCTATTCATCAACTGAAAAGAAAAGCCAGCAGTCAATGGATTTTCAATTCATCAAATTATGGCTTTGCAAGAGGAAAATATCCAGACATTTAAAGGAGAATTGCTCAGATAATTGGAGGTAATCAGTTTTGTCCGTAATCAAAAACAACTTTTATGAACCTTCTTTCACGAAAGGTATGGCGTATTTTGTAAATAACATTGAGCATATGGAATTTAGCAAGTGTATATCCAAAGCAACAATAAAATAGTTCTTTTCAACAGCATTGAGGCATAAAACATGTTTTATTTTCAAACTTTGCCTACTCTTTTGATAGAATGAAAGGAAGACAAAATATCCAGGTGAAATTCAGAGACACTTAATGTTAGTGCAGAGTATGATTTTCTCCTAAGACTTTAGGCTACATTGTTGAGCTAATTACTTTAGGTGATTCACAAATGCTCTACTGTTTCAACTCTACATGTGAACACTGCATCTTTTGTTAGATATTTTCTTAGAAATTCAACCCTCTTTTGATGCTTCCTGCTAGGTTTCAATGCTCCAGGATTTGCTGGGCTGCTGCTCCTGGGTGGTGACTTTCTGCTGTGCTAACTGTGCCTGCCGGTCTGTTGTATTACCTCCAGTAACAATGCGCTACTAAACTCTTAAATCATTTTAAGCATAGCCTTTGGCTAAAACAGAAGAACCTATGATAGAGCAAAATAATTAATTACAATTAATTGAAGTTAATTTATATTTTAACTTCTACAGCCAAATTGATGTTTAACTAAATTGAATCAAAATAATTTAAACCTTTGGGACTTACCTCTTTTTAATGGACAAACTTCCCATTTTTGTTTCATAATGCTTACTTGGCAATTGCTCACACTAAATATTGTAATTCTTTACTTTGAGATAGCATACAATGATATCTCTTTAATATTTCTCAATACATTGAAAATATAATTCCATAAACCACCTTCTGCATGCATTGACCTGACTATTCCTTTTACAATTGGTCACTACTGATTTTTGATGTATTAATTTGCTATCCATCAAATTCATTAGGCGGCATAATCATCTGTAGACATAACTTCCTCAGAGAGCCCTATATTGATTTATGGACTATGTGTTGCTATATTTGCTGAGATCCCATTGCTATTAAAAGCAGATGAAACCCAGTGTTCAGGTGAATATTTCCTGTTTCATAATGCATTGTCAAATTGGAAGATTATATTCGCTGAGTCATCAAATATTTGTACGAGGTGACCATGAATTCTTTACCTCTCTCATTTATAGTTGTTCCTAGGTGTTCTCCAATCAAATTGATTAATTAATTCAAAACTTCCAACTCATTTTGGATGGTATGGTTGGAGATTGGGTAACAACTGCAAATTACTGATTTTACTTCGGAGTCACGTGAGTGACTACGTGAAGAAGCCCCGCCTGGCGCTGGATCGGCATTACGTCGACGCTATCGGCAGAGAAAGAGCTGCAGAGCGCAGCTCCACACAGAAACGGTAAGGAACCGGCCGGCAGGTAAGAGAGTTTTCGGAATTTTAGGGCGGGTTCCAGAACTCCGTGCCTGGTGGGTAAACCAGGAGGAGTTAGCAAAAAACAAAATGGAGAAAGCCAAAAAACAGCAGGTAAAACGTGCGTCCCGGGGTGATGAGTCGGGACAAGAGTTTATTGCGGAGCCGGTTCCGATACCGGTGGCCGTTGAAATACCCGTTAGTGAGGCTTTGATTGCTCCACAAACAGAAACTTTGGAGGAAAACCCAGTGCCTAAAAAATGTAAAAGAAAATCTGAAAGGCCTGTGGGTTCTGATGAATCTGATTCAGAAGGTCCAGATAGAAAAGCCTTATGGCTCAGAATGGACCAAATGGAGAAAATGCTCCAAACTATTATCAACCAAGGGTCTAAGAACCCAGAATATTCCCAGGCAGCCCCTGAGGGGGTTCCATATCATGAATATGGTGCCAGTTTGAATTGGGAATTTGAAACTCCAGTGCCTGGGATTGGACTGGAGGAAGCCTCCTTTGAACAAGTTTCAGGAGTACCAGGGCTGTATGAGACAGACCCTGAAAGTGGTGATTGCGATCCGGAGTACACACCACAATACAATTATATGGATCCAGGTGTGCCTGATGTGGCACAAAGTTTTGCTATACCTGGAGGAGGCGGTGAGGCCATGGAAGAAAACCTGGCGGCCAATATTAATTATATGGTCTCTCACCCGCTTCAAGAAGCTGTTATGGTTGAGACAGCAGAAATGTATAAAACACCTATTAATTGTGCCTCATTGAAGATACCTACGGTGAATCCGGCTGTTTGGGCGCCAATGTCATCGATAATGCGGGCGCAGGAGATTTGATTTCAAAGAGTCCTCAAGCTGATTTCAGCTGGCATTACTGCATTTGGTAGACAAGTGGAAGGTTGTGGAATGACCAAAGTGCAGAAACATATGTTGGCTTTATTTTGCAACTCATTTTTTGAGATAAATTGCATGAGGAAGATTGCCATTCGGCCTCTGTTACATCCAAGATTTGCAGGGTTGTGTAAACCAAGCAATGTTCAAACTCCTGGTTATTTGTTCGGAGAGGATTTGTCTAAGCAAATTAAAGAAATGGATGAAGAGGCAAAGACTTTTGGTCGTATGAAACCCTTCAGCTTTGGCCAGAGATGGACTGGCTATATGAAAAGGGGATTTGATTTTGGAGCTGGTACAAGCCGAGGCAGGAGTATGATAAGGAAAAAACTTCCAGCCAACACAGCCGAATGTACGCCCATTCATTGGGAAAAGGAGATCATTTCGTCCAGTTGGAGAGGTACATAAACATTATCCTATTAAAGAAGAATGTTGGGATGAGCCACAGATTGGTGGTAGACTCCAAATGTTTTATAAGGAATGGGACAATATAACAGCTGATCGTGTTGTATTAGATACTGTGCTAGGATCTACCATTGATTTTGTAGAAGGTATGGATCCATTGGGACAGAATGAGCCTAGTCATTCTTTGATGGTCTCAGATCTTGAGAAAATTCAAATTGACAAAGAGGTTAAGAATTTGAGTAAAAAAGGAGTTATTGAGAAAACAGGAGAGGATCCACAACAGTTTGTATCAAATATTTTCCCCAGACCAAAGAAAGATGGGGGTTGTAGAATCATTTTAGATCTCACACTTTTGAATATATTTGTCCAGTATAAACATTTTAAAATGGACACATTCTACACTGCAATGCAGTTGGTATCGACAGGCTGTTATATGGCTATAATAGATTTGAAGGATGCATATTATTCGGCCCCAATTCATCATAGTTTTCGCAGGTATTTAAAGTTTAAATGGATGGGACAGCTGTGGCAATACAAAGCTCTGCCTAATGGATTAAGGTCAGCACCTAGATTGTTCACTAAATTGTTGAAGCCAGCACTTGCACTGCTAAGGGCACAAAAACACGTTGTTATGGCTTATCTAGATGACATTTTAATTGTCAATGCTAATCAGGAATCAGCTGAAAAATCAGTCTCAGCAACTACAAGCTTGTTTGAGAAGTTGGGTTTCCTGATTCATCCAACAAAATCTAAGTTACAGCCATCCCAAACCATTGAATATCTGGGGTTTGTGATAAACTCAGTTACCATGTTGGTAACTTTACCAATGGATAAGGTGTTAGATTTGACAAATGTGTGTCAGAACCTGATTAACAAACCTTATCCCTCCATCCGAGAGGTTGCCAAGGTTATTGGTAAATTGGTAGCAGCATTTCCAGCAGTAGAGTTTGGTCGTCTACATTACCAAAATCTTCAAAGGGCAAAAACTCAAGCGCTTATACAGCGAGCAGGCCATTTTGATAGGCCAATGCAATTGCCTAAGGAAGCTTTATCAGAATTACATTGATGGATTGAGAATGTTCCACAAGCTGCTAAGAACATTTTAGTTCATCAGCCAGTAGTGTTTTTGCAAACTGATGCAAGTTCTCTCGGATGGGGGGGCTACGGATAATGAGACCAGCTGTGGAGGCAGATGGGCTGTCCAAGAGGATTTGTTGCTCCAAACATATGGTATTAATTATTTGGAGCTACTGGGAGCACTTTATGGATTAAAAGCTTATTGCTCTTCATTAAAAGATTTGCATGTCCAAGTACAAATAGATAATACCACAGCTGTGGCATATATCAATCACATGGGTGGTGTCAGATCAATATCATGTGATCATCTGGTAAACCAGATGTGGCAATGGTGTATGGCAAAGAATATTTGGCTTTCAGCTATTTATCTCCCGGGGAGAGACAATGTTGTGGCAGACAAAAGATCACGAATATTTAAAGACAATACAGAATGGATGTTAAATCCAAAAATTTTCAAAAATATTGTCAGTCGGTATGGAGTACCGGACATTGATCTGTTTGCATCTAGATTGAATCACCAATTGCTGAAATACGTGTCTTGGGAACACGATCCAGGGGCAGTAGCGGTGGATGCTTTCTCGCTACACTGGGGGAATACGTTCTTTTATGCTTTTCCCCCATTCTGTCTCATTGGGCAATGTCTCAAGAAAATAGCGCAAGACGCTGCCAAAGGCATTTTGGTGGTGCCAAATTGGCCCACGCAGTCATGGTTCCCATTGATGCTAAAAATGATTATTGAACCATGTATGACAATTTCCAGTTGCGACAATCTGTTGACACAACCAGTAACAAAAGAAATCCATCCATTGCATGATCATATGAATTTGTTAATCTGCAGGTTCTGACCAGACCATTGCAAGAGTTTGAACTGTCGGACAGGACCATGGATGTTATAGATGCAGCTTGGAGGAATAGCACTAAAAAACAATATATGTCGCATATAAGGAAATGGGAAGCTTTTTGTACACAGTCAAAGATATCTTATCGTACTGCAAACATTTCAAATGTATTGGAGTTCCTTGCTGGGTTACACTTTGATGAGCATTTGAGTTATAGTGCCATTAATTGTGCTCGTAGTGCATTGTCATCCAATTTAGGACAAAATTCGGATCGGGATTCAGTTGGGTCTCACCCATTAGTATCCCGATTCATGAAAGGTATTTTCAATAAAAATCCTCCCAAGATATAGAGAAATTTGGGATGTTAGCATTGTTCTCACTTTGCTTAAACAATGGACTCCAATTAATTCAATGTCTTTGCAGAAATTAACATTCAAGGTGGTTATGTTAATGGCATTGGTATCAGCTCAAAGAGTACAAACTTTGCAATTGTTACGGTTGGATTGCATGCATGTGACTACAGATAACACACTGTGTTTTATGTTTATGACTTGATCAAACAAAGCAGACCAGGAAGAACTGGAATGAAGGTAATGTTTAAAGCATATCCTATTGATGAAACATTATGTGTAGTTAAGCATTTAACTCAATACATTGTGGTAACCAAAAATCTCAGAGGTTCTGAGAAAGCGTTATTGATAACACACAAAAAGCCACATACAAAAGTTTCAGTTCAAACCATTTCTAGATGGTTAAAACAGGTTTTGGGTTTAGCAGGAATAGACACTGATGTGTTTAAATCTCACTCCACTAGGACGGCAGCTACGTCCGCGGCGAAGGTACAGGACGTACCACTCGATCAAATTTTAGAGGCCGCAGGGTGGTCTAGAGAAGAAACTTTTTCAAAGTTCTACAATAAACCTGTTGTCACGGTGCCAGGATTTGGACACGCAGTACTGGGTTCTCTTTAAATGCTTGCTTTGTTTTATATTATCGATTTATATTATCGATTTATGTTACCATTGACATCATTTATCAATTTATTTTGTAATTTTCCCCTGCTTTAGAGGGGTTATTATTAAAAAAGTTGTTCTTCACGTAGTCACTCATGTGACTCCGAAGTAAAATAGTGAGATTAAACGAGAACTTACCTGTTCGAAGTTTGATCTTTATTTTATGAGGAGTTACGATGAGGGATTACGTGCCCTCCACTCCCAACCCTCATAATGTAAATGATCATCTGGTAGTTCTAGTCTATTTTGAGCCTTACTATTTTACTTCGGCTATTGGTTCTGTGTTTTTCATGCCACTGCTTTGAAGTATGCCGATCCAGCGCCAGGCGGGGCTTTTTCACGTAATCCCTCATCGTAACTCCTCATAAAAGAAAGATCAAACTTCAAACAGGTAAGTTCTCGTTTAATCTCACTATTTTGGTTTACATTTGGTTGCCACCCATTTACACTCACCCTATATTAATCTCATTATTTTTATTCTTCCCAAATTCTCATCTACTACTCACCACTCCAGACACATTAGGGGCAATTTACAGTAGCCAATTTACCTACCAAGCCACACGTTATTGGGATATGGGAGGGCACCAGAGCACCTAGAGAAAACCTATGCAGTCATAAAGAGAACATGCAAACTCCCCACAGACAGCACCAGAGGTGGGGATTGAAACTGGGTCTCTGGTCCTGTGAAACAGTGATGCTATTAAATCCACCATTTTGATGCTCAATTTTGAGAATGTGGAAAGGTTGTTAGCAACCAAATTGTTGTAGATTTTATGTCATTTTCTGTGGCACTAAATTTGTGGCAGCCGAGTTCTTTAAGGTAGGTGTGAGTCTTGTCACTATATCCAAATCACCAATGGTTAAATGTTCTAAACTATGGAGGAGCTTCAGACTTGGTGGCTCGTTCCTGAGGATTTCTGGGATAAGAGGGAGGGAGAGGAACAGCAACATAGGTGAGGAATTGAGAGGTAAACATTCCATTCCCTCTGGTGAAGGTGGAGATGGATTGTGTTTTTTTTAGGCCAGGGTAGCCATATTTCATCAATAGTTTCTGGTAGACCCATAAATCTTTTGATCATCTGAAATAGGAGTATTTTATTGAAAAAATTATCCTTGCCTAAACATTCCCAACGAAGATGGCGCCCAACACGTGACTATTTGCGAGTTAGCCACAGAAGCAGATCTACAAACTTATATTCCAATCTGTCCACAACCTTAAATCTCTACTCCTACCACAAAACTTCTCACTTTACACTGTAAATGGATCGATTGTAATCATGCATTGTCTTTCTGCTGACTGGTTAGCATGCAACAAAAGCTTTTCACTGTACCTCGGTACAAGTGACAATAAACTAAACTAAAAACTTAAAACTAAAACGTTATTGCTAATCATGGTACTGGCAGTCTTTAAAGAATGTAATATTCTTTTTGGAGGTTAATTTAAACAATTTTTTTGTTGGAAACTGGCTTTGGGAGGATGGCCTATCACTCTGAGATCACCACAAATCCATCTGAAAATTGATGGTATTTTAGTCCTAAGCCTTTAAAAGGATTCCGCAACCCCTGCTGAAGTGTGGCTGAAACTTCCCAGACAAGTTGCTTCTGTGATGCTTTGTTTGCCCCCCTCATTGGGAAGATTAGATTCATTTATTTTGGCATTGATTAGATTAAGTTATTTAATGCATGAATTGACAAAGGTTATAAGCTATTAGAAGGTTCACCAAGAAGGAAAGAGAAGCAAAGCCGTGGTGTATGTAACTGAAATATGAAAACGTTCTAATGATTTAAGTATATATTCTGCATATTCTTCAGTAGTGCTGGTGAGGTCTGAAACAACAGAATTTCAGATTAAAGCTAAAATATTAAGGCAACACAGTGAGGAAGTGGTAGAGCTGTTGCCTTACAGATCCGGTGAACTGTGTTCAATGCTGACTATGGGTGCCATCTGTACGGAGTTTGCACATTCTCCCTGTGACTGCATGGGCTTTCTTCGGGGACTCCAGGTTTCCTCCTACATTGCAAAGGCGAGCTGGTTTGTTGGTTACTTGGCTTCTGTAAATTGTCCCAAGAGTGTAGGATAGAAGACTCAGTATCTCTAAACTAGATACCACTGTACCTCTGAACTAAACTAATTCAACTAAAATAAACTAAGCAAAACTAAACTAAACTACCAAACTGAACTAAATATGAATCTAAGTTTGTTCCGGATCCCAGGAAGGATTGTGTAATTACATCTTGTGTAAGAAGGAACTGCAGGTGCTGGTTTACACCACAGATAAACACAAAATGCTGGTATAACTCAGCGGTTCAGGCAGCATTTATGGAGAAAAGAAATGGGTGACATTTCGGGTCGAGAACCTTCATCAAACTGGCTGACATCTTCTGTACGATCGTGCCTCACACTCTGAGAAATCAAATGAAATAATTACATTTCTCTATGAAACACTAAATAGCTGGGATAAAAAGAGCCATTGAATGGCACAGTGCTGCAGCTGGTAAAGCTGTTTCCTCCAAGCTCAGTGACCTGGGTTCAATCCTGACTTCTGGTGCTGCCTCTGTGGTTTTTGCACATTCTTCTTGTGATGGTATAGTTTCCTTCAAGTGTTCTGTTTTCCTCCCCATCCGAAGTATTTCCCATTAGATAGGATAATTGATCCCAGTAAACTGCCCTAGAGCTGAAGGATGGTAAAAATCTGTGGAGGGTTGGTTGGGCATGTGGGAAAATTAGTGGGCGGATGGGATTGCATTGTCAGTAGGCTTGATCCCGATGGGCCAAAAGGCCTCTTTTTGCCATAAGGAATATATAAATATTTGGAATACCAAAAATATCCAAAGATTCTAGCATACCCAGTGATGAGCTGACAAAGTGCTGGATTATCAAAAACGATTCTTTAATCATTAAGGATATGTTAAGTGATTTTGGTTCTGCTAACTTGGCTATCTTTCTCTCTTTGTTATAAATCTGAATAGTGTTCTGGCTTAGTTCAAGAGTAAAGAGTGTTTTATTGTCATATGTTCCAAAACAGAACAATAAAATTCTTACAAAAAAGTTCAGTATATATTAAAAAAAAACTGACAGACAAATAAATAGATAATAGTAGTGCATAGTCAAAAATAATGACTCCAAGTCTATATAGATCAAAACTTATTTGGAGATTGTAGTGTTTAATAGCCTGATGGTTATTGGGAAGAAGCTGCTCCTGAACTGGGACGTTACAGTTTTCAGGCTCCGATACCTTCTTCCCGATGGCAGGAGTGAAATGAGTATGTGCCAGGGTGGTGTGGGTCTCTGGTAATGTTGCCTACCTTTTTCGAGGCCACGACCCCTGTAGATCCTTCCGATGGTGGGGGAGGTCAGTACCTGTGATGGACTGGGTAGTGCTCACCACTTTCTGCAATCTTCTTTGTTTCTGGTAATTTGAGTTGTTGAACCAGACCATGATGTAACCAGTCAATATGTTCTCTGCTGTACGCCTGCATAAGTTCAAGGCATTATTCATTGAAATAGCAAATATCCTCAGTCTTCTAAGGAAGCTGAGGCATTGATGGGCTTTCTTTTATGGTTGCATCAATGTGCTGAGTCCAGGACATGATCTTCAGAGATATTCACGCTCAGGAATTTGGCGTTTCTCTCCACCACAGCCTTCAATGAAGACAGGTTTGTGGATCCTTGTAGTTTCTCTTCCAAAGTCCACAATCATTTCCTTGATCTTACTGACATTGAGAGCAAGGATGTTTTTCTGCTACTTCCGCCCAATTCCATTGGAGTTGGTATTGGTTTATGTTTGTTAGGAGTACCAAGATACAGTGAAAAGCTTGTGTTTGCATGCTGTCCACTCAAATCAGATAATACCTTACATGAAGGTAATGAAATCTTACATAAGTACATGTGAACAGAAAGGTACCAGAGTGCAGAATATTGTTTCTCAGCATTACATCATAATGTTTCAGAAAAAAGTCCTATATCCTCAATGAGAAGAGGAATGTCCGGGATGGAAAAGATCCTTGATTATGTTGACTGCTTGCAAGAGGCAGCGTGAAGTGTATGTTGAATCAATGGTGGGGAGTTTGGTCTGTGTGATGGTCTGGGCTAAATCCACCAATCTCTGCTAATTCTTGTAGTTTTCGGCAGAGCTGTTCCCAAACTAACCTGTGATGCAATCCTACAGTATGCTTTCTATGGTCCATAATTCTTCATGATTGGTGCATTTCATCCATCTCCTCTTACAATCAACTTCCCCAATACCAAATTGTCACAAAGTGCTGGAGTAACTTAGTGGATCACACAGCAATTCTGGGGGACAAGGTTGGGGAATTTTGGGTCGGGACCCTTCTTCAGAAGTCTTAACTCGAAATATCGCCTATCATCCGGAGATGCTGCCTGATCCACTGAGTTACTCCAGCACTTTGTGTCCTTTTGTAGTTCCTTGTTTCTACCACATGGTTACCCCTGGTGACAAACATGGGTGGCAGCTGGGCAATTCTATGAAGAAAAATGCAGCTTCTGTTCTGATTTTCAGGAAGTTATTCAAAGAGGATGGGAGACAGAAAGCAGCAAACAACAGGCCAGTTCTTTAACATCTGTCAAGGGCTAATGTTGTAAGTTATTATTACAGATGTTATACCAGAGCATTTCAAAAAATGCAAGAACAATTTCAGGCTAAATCAACTGAAAGGGAAGTCACGTTTAACCAATTTCTTGGAGTTCTTTGAAGAAGCAACATGTGCAGTGGATAAAGGGGAAATGGTGGATGTACGGTATTTAGAATTTCAGAAGGCATTTGATGAGGTGCCACATCAAAGATTATTGCAGAAAATGAAAGCTTGTCATATGAAAGTTTTGGCTGACTAACAGGAAACTGAGAGTTGACATGAATGGGCCTTTTTCTAATTAGCGAGATGTAACAAGTCATATGCCATGCGGATCCATGTCGGTCCCAGAATTTTTTAGACTTAAGGACTCAAAGCAAAGATATGGTTGCTAAATATTCTGATGACACAAAGATAGTCAGGAAACTAAATAATAAAAAGAATGTAAGGAGATTATAAAGGGATATAGATTAATTAAGTGAGTGGAAGAAGGTTTGTCAAATGGTGCATCATGCGAGAAGATGTAAAATTATCCCTGTTGGCTGGAAAAATAGTAAAGAAGCACATCATCCAAATGGTGAGAAATTGTGGAGTTCTGAGATGTAGAGGGATCTGGGAGTCTTGGTGCACAACTCACAAGGGCAGCATGCAAGTCATTGGGAAAGCTAAGGGAATATTATTGTTTGTTGTGAGAGGAATTGAACCCTATAAGTAGGGAGACCATGTTTCACTAATATAAGGCATTGGTGAGATAACATCTGAAACACCAAGTACAAGGTTAGCCTCCTTATTTGAGGAAGAAAGTCCATGCATGATAAATAGTTCTAGACTAAAGACTGGAATGGGTCAGTAGGCTTATGAGAAAATGTTGTACTGGCTAGGCTTGTATCCTCGAGAGTTTAGAAGAGTGAGAGGGGACTTGATTGAAACATATGTCATTCTGAGGGGCTTTGAGAGGGTGGATGGGATGAGAATGTTTCTTCTTGAGAGTGAACCTAGAACTCGGGATTACTGTTTAAAAATATGATACAAGAGGATTTTTTCCTCTCAAATGTTCATGAATCTTTTGAGATGTCTTCCTCAAAGGGCAGTGGAAGCTTACCTACATTGATTTTTGACATAGAAGAAAACCATCTGGCCCATCAGATCCATACTGAACTCTTAAATATATTTAAGATGGGTAGATTGATACTTGATAAGTAAGGTGGTGAAAAGCTATTGCGGGCAATATTCCCTTAGTTTAGCCAATCCCTTAGTATGGGATTGATGTTCTGGTCAGATCATCCACATTCTTATTTGAAGGCAAGCAGCCAAATTCTACTTCTGGTCCACTTTCATAAATCTGTATATCTGTACAGACACAAAATGCTGGAGTAACTCAACAGGTCAAGCAGCATCCCTGGAGAAAAGGAATAGGTGACATTTTGAGTCAAGACCTTTCTTTAGACAACTGTATGTCTGCATATTTATGTCCCCTATAATGAGCGCTATAATTTAGACTGCTTTACAGTTTTCTATCCCTATAGTTCAAAATTAAAAGATGGGATCTTTGGATGTCTGAAAGGTTTCTGAGCAATGACTCTTGGAAGCAGGTCATGCCATATCCATGGAATTAATTTTGAGATTGTGGTACATGTGCCCCTAGATCTTCCAAGGCATATAACAAAGTTATATATCTCACCAGATGGTCATAAGATCATAAGGTCATAAATGATAGGAGTAGAATTAGGCCAATTGGCCCATCAAGTCTACACTGCCATTCCAATCATGGCTGATCTAACTCTCTCTCCTCACCTTTTCCTGCCTTCTCTCCATAACCTAGGACACCGGCACAAATCAAAAATCTATCTAACTCTGCCTTAAAAATATCCACTGACTTGGCCTCTACACCCTTCCACAGATTCACCACCCTCTGACTAAAGAAATGTCTCCTCATCTTTCTAAAAGAATGTCCTGTAGTGGCCTGGATGAGGTCAAAAAAAGGCTAGATGCCAGGCAGGTTGAAAGGCTGTGAGCATCCACTCACAATGATAAACTCCCAGAAAGCACCTGGGCAGAAACCGGAAGCCTGTGGGCAGTCCCGCGTCCCTGTCCCTCAAGTGCCGAAGGGGATGCCCCAAGGATTGTCCTAATATCCAGGGACTGCCCCCCCAAGAACCGGAGGCACGAAACGGACAGGAGGGCGCAAGAGGCGACCAGCCCGGGTGTGCACCATGCCCGGCACAACCGACCAACAGGTGGAGGGGACGGAACAGCCGATGGAGGAGTTACCCTAGACGGAGGGCGCCCTCGCAGGTGGTGACGCACGACCAGCACTGGCTGATCAATATCAACATGTGCCAGCTTCAGCCGCGCAACCGAAACGGTGTCACGCCGACCCCCCATGTCCAGGACAAATGTGGACGAGCCATGTTCCAGGACCCTGAAGTGACCCCCGTACGGCCGCTGGAGAGGTGTCCGATGAGCATCCCTGCATAGGAAGATGAACTGGCAGTCCTCCAGAGCAGAGGGAATGTGCGAACGAAAGGACCCATGACGAGACGTGGGCACCGGCGCCAGCTTGCCCACCGCCTGCCGAAGACGTTGGTCAGAGCATCTGAAGGCTGTTCTACCTGGCCCTGTGTCGATGGGATGAACTCCCTGGGCACCGTCAACGGGGCCCCATACACCAACTCAGCGGAGGAGGCCAAGTCCTCTTTCGGTGCGGTGTGATCCCCAGCAAAAACCCATGGCAGGACGTCTATCCAGTCCGGGCAGTGAGCAGTGCCTTCAGGGCAGCCTTGAGTTGGCGATGCAACTGCTCCACCAGGCCATTCGCATGCGGATGATACGCCGTTGTGTGGTGTAGGCGAACCCCCAGGAGGCGTGCCATGGCCGACCACAGTTCCGACATGAACTGAGGCTTCCGGTCAGGTGTAATGTCCAGCAGCACTCCAAACTGTGCAATCCAGTGCGCCGCCAAGACCCGAGCGCAAGTGGCCGTCGAGGTGTCAGCCAGCGGAATGGCTTCAGGTCAGGGCGTGAAGCGGTCCACCACAGCAAAGAGGTGGGTCATGCCCCGGGACGGCGGCAGCGTGAATGTCCACGTGAATGTGGGCGAACCGGTGCCAAGGGATGGCGAACCCCTGCAGCGCCGTACGCATGTATCGCTGCACCTTGGTGGTCTGACACGGGATGCAGGTGCGTGCCCAATGTCCAACCTGCTTGCGCAGCCCGTGCCACATGAAGTGGGAGGCAACAAGGGCCATTGTTGCTCAGATGGAGGGATGGACAAGCCCGTGGAGCACCACGAGCACCCTGCGTTGCCAGGCAACGGGGACAATGGGTCTTGGAAGTCCAGTGGAGATGGCACAGCAGCGTTGCGCACCAGGACCACAGACAAAGTCCTCCAACTGCAGGCCTGAAACTGCCATGCAATAGGCAGCCATTTCCTCGTCCACCAGCTGTGCGGCTGCCAGGGCGGAATAATCAATACCCTCGGCCACCTGGAGAACGGCGTGGACCGCGTGTCGTGATAAGGCGTCAGCCACCCTGTTTTACTTGCCCTCCATGAAGCGGATTGAGATGGTGTACTCTGACACGTACGCCAACCGTCTCAGCTGCCCCACAGTTTTCGGGTCCAAATCCCTAGCAAATGCGAAGGTTAGCGGCTTGTGATCCATGAAGGCAGTGAAGGGCCTCTCCTCCAGGAAGTACCGAATGTGGCATACGGTGAGGTACAGGACGAGGAGCTCACAGGACCGCCACAGTCCTTTAATTCTGAGGCTATGACCTCTAGTCCTAGACTCTCCCACTCGTGGAAACATGTTCTCCACATCCACTCTATCCAAGCCTTTCACTATTCTGTCTGTTTCAATGAGGTCCCCCCTCATTCTTCTAAACTCCAGCGAGTACAGGGCCAATGCCGGCAAATGCTCATCATAGGTTAACCTACTCATCCCTGGGATCATTCTTGTAAACCTCCTCAGGTCCCTCTCCAGAGCCAACACATCCTTCCTCAGATATGGTGCCCAACAGGGCTGGCCTGAGGAGGTGCGAGGCCCAATTGGGAACAATTTTGGTGAGCCCGAAGTTCCCAGCCAAGATCTGTAGAATCATAGAAATACAAATAAAGTCTATTATAGACTTTATATCTCTATGGTAGAATGGAAAGTAATCAAAATGTGCGCTTAAAAAGTGCCTGCGAGTTAATGGACCAAACAGATCTAAGCTACATTTTAATATAAATTGCATACATGTAAGCCTACAAGTAACAAACAAAAGGTGTACATCACCTCTGAAAAGTACTTAGTTACAATACCACTTGTTTTAGTCACTGTGAAATGAAAAAAAAGTAATTTAATTAACTAGATTCTGTCAAACCAGTAACTAGTGGTGAAAAACCAGTCCAGGCATAAAATTTTGGGCTTCAGCCCCATTCTACCCTTTGGACTTCTATCCCATCCTAACGTAGTTGTATGTGTGTGTGTTAGTTGTCGGTGCGTGATGTGTGTGTGTTAGTTGTATGTGTGTTATGTGTGTGTGTGTGGAAGGGAAGGAGAGAAGGCAGGGAGGGAGAGAAGGGAGGAAGGAGAGAAGGTAGTGAGAGAGAGGAAGGAGAGAAAGAAGGGAGGGAGGGAGGGAAGGAGAGAAGGGAAAAGAGAGAGAGGAAGGAGGGAGGGAAGGAGAGAAGGGAGGGAGGGAAGGAAAGAAGGGAAGGAGGGAGGGAAGAAGGGAAGGGGGGAGGGAAGAAGGGAAGGGGGAGGGAAGGGAAGGAGAGAACGGAGGGAGAGGGCTGGTGGCGGGAGCGAATGGCGGGATCCGGGCGAATGCATGTGAGTTGAGGCCGCGGTTTGTAAACATTGCTCCAACCCCCGGCCCGGCCTGGCCCCCCCTGTATTGTTCACCGCGTCTCCCTGGGGAGAGAGAGGGGTGGAGCCGGGGCTGTGTGCGTGAAGCACGGCGGCTGGAGGGGCGGAAGTGCTGCCCTGGGACCGTGAGTGACCTCCCCTTCTCCATTCCCCCTCACACCCCCCTTCCCATCTACCCCTTTCTTCCCCCTCCACCCCTCTACTCTCTCTCCACCTCTCTCTCCCCCCTCCACCCGAGGTAGATCTACCCGAGCTGAGAGTAGGAGTCTCCAATTGGTCCCCTTTAGGCACGGGGCCCAATTGGGAGCAGTCGGTCCAATCGCCTTAAGGCCAGCCCTGATGCCCAAAATTGCTAACAATATTCTAAATGCACCCTTGTCAGTGCCCAATAAAACCTCAGCATTACATCCCTGTTTTTGTATACAAGCCCTCTTGAAATATGTGCTAGAATTGAGTTTGCTTTCTTTACTACTGATTCGACTTGCCGGGTGGGGAAGAGCAGTTTGCATATTTTGCACTGGTATGCAGGAACACCTCCCAAATTACATATTATGACATTGACCGGGTAATGTAAGGGTTAAACAAGCTTTTCAACAAAAGCAGAGTTGTCTGCTAACACCCCCTGTGCCAAGCAAACAGGCTCGCTTAGGAAAACAATTTGGTACTTAAAAAAATAATTTTGCTCACTTGGAAGAACTAGTCCTCGTATCAAGGACATAGACAAGACACACTTTTCCTCCCAAAGACATCCGATATTACCTCGACTTCTGATATAATAAATATCTCCTGGTTTCAGTATTAGGGAAGATAACTAGTTTCAAAAACATAGTTGACTGCTGCGTGTAGATCAGGTAAGAAGCGTGGGCTTCTCGAATATTTACATACATGCTGCGGGCAAGCTCACTAAACCTCAGGCCAGGATACAGAACGGTACCAGGACCCTTCATAATCCTGGTCAAGCTGTCATAAGCAGGAGCACTAATATGCAGTTAGTGTCTAATGGGCCTGTCCCACTTAGGCAACTTTTTAGGCAACTTCCGGAGACTATGCAGTCGCCACATGGTCGCCATATGTTCACAGGTGGTTGCCGCGGAGTCGCCTTCATGGTTGTGAGGAGTTCCCGCATTCTGGGAACTAGTTGCGGCCTCATTATGGTCGTCGCGAATTTTTCAACATGTTGAAAAATTAGCGGCGACTAGAATGAAGCTGCCATGGAGAGTAGGGAGAATTTTCATGCCGTAGGTGGGACGCCAGGAGGTCCTAGTGGGTTGCCAGGTGGTCAAAGGTTTTCTTAGGTTCTCGTAGGTTGTAGCCAGTGCTGACCGGTGAATTTCATTGGCTCGTTGGGAAAAAAAACGTAAGCCGTTTTCAGAACCAAGGATAACCGACCAGTAATGTTAATGTCCACCGAGCTTCACAGCTGTGTATCTCTGGCTTCTTAAATTTTGTCTCCACTCCTTCTCCCTCCTTCTCCCCCCTCTCTCCCCCTTTGTCCCCTCCCCCCCCTCTTTTAACACACTGTGCTTTTTAGCTTCTTAATTACAGCGCCAACCTTCCTGTTCATCGTGGTGTGTGTTTGTATCACATTGACTTTGCACCGTGTGAATTTCACTCTGACAGCGCTCCTCCCACTCCCTCCGCTTGCCCTGTCCCCCGCCTGCATAACAAGCTGGTGAAGGAAGCAATGTGTTTGTGTGTATGTGTGTGTTCCACTCTGACAGTCGCTGTCCCAGTTGCCGGTTTTTCAGGTGATGGCTGACAACTTGACAGTCACCGGCAGTCGCCTGGAAAATCACCTAAGTGGGACAAACCCATAAGACTCATTATTTTATTGTTTTGATAAATGTTTTATTTCTAATCCTACATGGTTGGAATGTTCTTTCTTTATCATTGATCCAAATCCTCTAAACCTGTTTGTTTTCATTAAACCGGCTGCAGATCTGAGACATTAAGCCACCTCCCACAGAAAATGTCACTATAATAGAAAGATTAAACGAGAACTCACCGTTTGAAGTTTGATCTTTATTTTATGAGAAGTTGAAATGAGCGACTACATGAAGAGCCCGCCAGCCCACATGTGCGTCAATCTTCAGAGCAACCATATGAAACCACAGACCACTTGCACAAACTTAAATATAGAAAGATTAATAACCGTTGACTTACTGAATGATGTTTATGAGATTCAGGGTTGGGAGTGGAGGGCACGTAGTCCCTCACTTCAACTTCTCATAAAATAAAGATCAAACTTCAAATGGTAAGTTCTTGTTTAATCTTTCTATTTTATATCGAAGTCACAGGGTAGCCAGGGTAGCCAACCTGAACCAGGGTAGCCAACCTGTTCCTACTTGGAACTTACAGAGGTTGCTATGCAAGGCACCCTGTCAAAGTCTCTGCATCAACCTGCTCTTCTCCAGAGACAGTGAAAGGTACTAGACAGACTATGCTGCCAGTAAATCCAAACCCGGGGCGACAGACTGCTCCATTTTGGAGTTTTACAGAGGTTAGTAAAGAGACCTTACCTGCCAGCGTCTCTGAGCCCAGGTTGACCTGCTTGTTGGAGCTTCAGCGAAGTTCCATTGCAGACCATGTCTGACCACATCTTCAGCCCCACGCTTGCCAAACAGCTCTTTTCAAGATTTCAAAAGCGACATTGCTGTGCAAGGCACGTATGCCAGCATTTCTGAGCCCAATGGGACAGACTGCTTCTTCGGCCTACAGCCTCTTTGGAGCCTTCCTGGAGCTTTACTGTGCTGGTCATGCTACCAGTTACTCCCAGCCTGGCTTGGCAGGCCGCTCCCTCAGCCCCTTCTGCTCCTTTGGAGCCTTAGCGGAGCTCACTGAATAGGCCGCGTCTGCATTACTCCGAGCCTGCCTCGACAGGCTGCTCCTGCGGGCCTTCTGTCTTTTTTGGAGCCTTTGCTGGAGCTGACTGCGCAGATCGCGCTGCCATTTTCTCCCAGCCTGGATTGACAGGTTGCTCCTTTGGCCAGCTACTCCTTCGGAGCCTCAGCGGGGCTCAGTGGACAGGTCACGCCTGCCATTACTGCAAGCCTGGTTCAACAGGCTGTTCTTGCAGGGCCAGCTAGTGACTCCCTACTGTTCATTTCTGGAGCTTCAATGGCGCTTCCTGCCCCTTGAATCCAGGGGTGACAACCCGCCGGAATACTGGAGCTTTACCCACATAGGATGATACTCCACCCCCGCAGCCGCCTTAAATTCCCCCCTGCAAGTCTCCAACTTGCTACATAAGTCCTCTCTGAAGAGATACTATGCAGGTTGCACATTACTGACCCTGTAAAAATGAGCCATTTTTGGAATTATCTCATGCCTTATAGCCATTTTGCGAAGGCAATAGCCCCAATTGTGTATTACAGGGAAGTGTTAATACAGCTTTCTGCACTTCTGAGAGTTGAGACCCATCTACTGACTTGCAAAACGCTGCAATGACTCCAGTGAGCAGTTTTTGGACTCGATTAAATAATTCTTTGCCTACATATCATCACTGAGATACCGCAACTGATGAAATTGACTTATAGAACATCCAAAAGTCTGGGAGTTATCTGGACTGGCATATTTCCCAGCCCTATCCAGCATATTCCCCTCCTTAGCTTATGAGAAGTTAAATCCCTGATGCTCTTAACCAGTTCTTCCTTCAGTGAATCTCATATCCCCAAAGGGATGGCAAATATGTGACAAGAGCCGGTAGCTCCTTCATATGATTAAAATGAAGCATATCCCCCATTAGTTCAAGGGATTCCAATTCCTTATCGATATCCACATAGTTGGAGTCACCTATGTAATAATCTCCAACACTCCCCTCTTCTGAGCAGGAACTATTATAACGCAACCCTGAACCAGGTGTTGCTTCCACAGTCATCTGACTGGCACAGCCTGTAAGTGTCTTCTGAGCCAGGAGCACATCCCGTTTATTTATTTATTTATTTATTTATTTATTTATTTGTTTGTTTATTTATTTATTTAGACATTTATTTTTATTTAAGTATTTGTTTGTTTGTTTGTTTATTTATTTACTTTTATGCACTAGACAGGTTGCACCTGCTAGTGAGTCCAGCCTTGCTCCCTTCTGGAGCCTCAACGGAGTTTCTTAGGGGAGAAATATAACGCAACCCTAAACCATGTGTTGCTTCCTCAGGTCTCTGGCTGGTTCCCTTTCGGAGCTCCAAAGGAGGTGTCTGAACAGGCCTCGCCCGTCAGATGCTCTGAACAGCCGCTTGCTCCCGTGGAGCCCCATTCCTCCACGGCGGTCGCTGTCCCGGCCGAGCCGTCAGCCACTATTTTTAGCCACCAGCTCCTTTACAGAGCCTCCACAGCAGCAGCTGCACAAGCTGTGCCAGCTTCTCTGGGCTCCCAGCCCCTATTTTTGTAGCAGCGGCTCATTCCAGCAAAAAAAAACCCTTACCTGCCGGAGCAGTTTCGAACAGCTCCGATTCGCGCGCCATGCGTCGACGTATTGACGTGCATGTGGGCTGGTGGGCTCTTCACGTAGTCACTCATGTGACTTCGATATAAAATCCAACATTACCTGGGCACAATGTGTAGGAAAGTACTGCAGATGCTGATTTAAATCGAAGGTAGACACAACTGGAGTTAAGGGCTTGTCCCACTGTATGTGCTAATTCAAGAGTTTCTCACGAGTTTTCCCTGATTCAAACTCGGAGAATTACGGTAATAGCCGCTCGTAGGTACTCGGGGCTCTCGTGGACATTTTTCAACATGTTGAAAAATCTTCACGAGTCTTCACGAGCTTACCGCGTTTCCCGAGTATCTGCCGTTAGCGTTACGAGCCGCTAAGAGATGACCCCGAGCTCTGACATACCCGCTACGTACATTCTACATGCTTGTGGTAAACAAGTTTGATTTTTTTTAAACTCGGGAGAGCTCTTGAATTACCTCGTACAGTGGGACAGGCCCTTAACTCAGCGGGAAATGCCGCATCTCTGGAGAGAAGGAATGGGTGACGTTTCTTCAGACCACAGATGGATGGGCTCCTTGGATTACCTGTCCTAAAGGTAATGACCTAAGTTAGAACATGATTGTACAAGGTCACACCCTCATGCTGTTACTTTCTCAACCAGCCAACTTTCACATGTAAAAACTAGACAGTGAGTATCAGGAGGCCCTTGTTCTATTTTGGTAACAGAGCCAGCACCGTTTTAGAATCGTAATCCAGTTAACTTTGCTATCTCTCAACATTTTATTGAAAAGATTTTCTTGCCAAAATGGACAATTTCATATTTTCCAATGTTACTGCCTATTTGTTGATCCTTGTGTACCTCTATGCCATATAGTCCTTGTCCTACCATCCCTCCCTCATTCTAAGTTTCACTGATTGTGTTCTAACCTGCTTTAAGCATTCACCCATAATCTCAGTGCTTTCTGCCTTCCATAGGTTCCTGTTAAACAGTGTCTTAATTCTCACCAAAAAAAAACATGAAGTGCTGGAGTAACTATTTGGGTCAGCCAGCATCTCTGGAGAACATGGATAGACATAGAAACATAGAAATTAGGTGCAGGAGTAGGCCATTCGGCCCTTCGAGCCTGCACCGCCATTCAATTTGATCATGGCTGATCATCCAACTCAGTATCCCGTACCTGCCTTCTCACCATACCCTCTGATCCCCTTAGCCACAAGGCCCACATCTAACTCCCTCTTAAATATAGCCAATGAACTGGCCTCAACTACCCTCTGTGGCAGAGAGTTCCAGAGACCCACCACTCTCTGTGTGAAAAAATTCCTTCTCATCTCGTTCCTAAAGGATTTCCCCCTTATCCTTAAGCTGTGACCCCTTGTCCTGGACCTCCCCAACATCGGGAACAATCTTCCTGCATCTAGCCTGTCCAACCCCTTAAGAATCTTGTAAGTTTCTATAAGATCTCCTCTCAATCTCCTAAATTCTAGAGAGTATAAACCGAGTCTATGCAGTCTTTGTTCATAAGACAGTCCTGACATCCCAGGAATCAGTCTGGTGAACCTTCGCTGCACTCCCTCTATGGCAATAATGTCCTTCCTCAGATTTGGAGACCAGAACTGTACGCAATACTCCAGGTGTGGCCTCACCAAGACCCTATACAACTGAATTAGAACCTCCCTGCTCCTATACTCAAATCCTTTTGCTATGAAAGCTAACATACCATTGGCTTTCTTCACTGCCTGCTGTACCTGCATGCCTACTTTCAATGACTGGTGTACCATGACACCCAGGTCGCGCTGCATCTCCCCTTTTCCTAATCGGCCACCATTTAGATAGTAGTCGGTTTTCCTATTTTTGCCACCAAAGTGGATAACCTCACATTTATCCACATTATACTGCATCTGCCAAACATTTGCCCACTCACCCAGCCTATCCAAGTCACCTTGCATTTTCCTAGCATCCTCCTCACAGCTAACACTGCCCCCCAGCTTAGTGTCATCCGCAAACTTGGAGATATTGCCTTCAATTCCCTCATCCAGACCATTTATGTATATTGTAAATAGCTGGGGTCCCAGCACTGAGCCTTGCGGTACCCCACTAGTCACTGCCTGCCATTGTGAAAACGACCCGTTTACTCCTACTCTTTGCTTCCTGTTTGCCAGCCAGTTCTCTATCCACATCAATACTGAACCCCCAATGCCATATGCTTTAAGTTTATATACTAATCGCTTATCTGGGACCTTGTCGAAAGCCTTCTGGAAGTCCAGATACACCACATCCACTGGTTCTCCCCCATCCACGCTACTAGTTACATCCTCGAAAAATTCCACAAGATTCGTCAGACATGATTTACCTTTCGTAAATCCATGCTGACTTTGTCCAATGATTTCACCACTTTCCAAATGTGCTGCTATCCCATCTTTAATAACTGACTCTAGCAGTTTCCCCACTACCGATGTTAGACTAACTGGTCTGTAATTCCCCGTTTTCTCTCTCCCCCCTTCTTAAAAAGAGGGGTTACGTTTGCTACCCGCCAATCCTCAGGAACTACTCCAGAATCTAAAGATTTTTGAAAGATTATCACTAATGCATCCACTATTTCCGGAGCTACTTCCTTAAGTACTCTGGGATACAGCCTATCTGGCCCTGGGGATTTATCGGCCTTTAATCCATTCAATTTACCCAACACCACTTCCCGACTAACCTGGATTTCACTCAAGTACTCCTTTGACCTGCGGTCCCCTGGTATTTCCGGCAGATTATTTATGTCTTCCTTAGTGAAGACGGAACCAAAGTAGTTATTCAATTGGTCCGCCATATCCTTGTTCCCCATGATCAACTCACCTGTTTCTGACTGCAAGGAACCTACATTTGTTTTAACTAATCTATTTCTCTTCACATATCTATAAAAACTTTTGCAGTCAGTTTTTATGTTCCCTGCCAGTTTTCTTTCATAATCTATTTTTCCTATCCTAATCAAGCCCTTTGTCCTTCTCTGCTGGTCTCTGAATTTCTCCCAGTCCTCTGGTATGCTGCTTTTTCTGGCTATTTTGTACGCATCATCCTTTGCTTTGATACTATCCCTGATTTCCCTTGTTATCCACGGATGCACTACCTTCCCTGATCTATTCTTTTGCCAAATTGGGATGAACAATTTTTGTAATTCATCCATGCAGTCTTTAAATGTCTTCCATTGTGTATCCACCGTCAACCCTTTTAGAATTGATTGCCAGTCAATCTTGGCCAATTCACATCTCATACCCGCAAAGTTACCTTTCCTTAAGTTCAGAACCATTGTTTCTGAATTAACAATGTCACTCTCCATCCTAATGAAGCACGCACAATAAGACTGCTAACTAACCCTTCCTCATTACTCAATACCCAGTCTAAAATAGCCTGCTCTCTCGTTGGTTCCTCTACATGTTGATTTAGATAACTATCCCTCATACTTTCCAAAAAATCCTCTTCCTCAGCGCCCCTGCCAATTTGATTCACCCAATCTATATGTAGATTGAAGTCACCCATTATAACTGTTTTGCCTTTGTCGCACGCATTTCTAATTTCCTGTTTTATACCATCCCCAACTTCACTACTACTGTTAGGTGGCCTGTACACAACTCCCACTAGCGTTTTCTGCCCCTTAGTGTTTCGCAGCTCTACCCATACCGATTCCACATGCTCCAAGCTAATGTCCTTCCTTTCCATTGCGTTAATCTCCTCTCTAACCAGCAACGCTACCCCACCTCCTTTTCCTTTCTCTCTATCCCTCCTGAATATTGAATATCCCTGGATGTTCAGCTCCCAGCCTTGGTCACCCTGGAGCCATGTCTCTGTGATCCCAACTATATCATACTCATTAATAGCTATCTGCACGTTCAACTCATCCACCTTATTACGAATACTCCTTGCATTGAGACACAAGGCCTTCAGGCTTGTTTTTACAACGCTCTTACCCCTTATACAATTTTGTTGAGAAGTGGCCCTTTTTGATTTTTGCCCTGGTTTTGTCTGCCTGCCACTTTTACTTTTCACCTTGCTCCCTATTGCTTCCACCCTCGTTTTACACCCACCTGCCTCTCTGCTCTTGTACCCATCCCCCTACCACATTAGTTTAAATCCTCCCCGACAGCAATAGCAAACACTCCCCCAAGGACATTGGTTCCATTCCAGCCCAGGTGCAGACCGTCCTGTTTGTACTGGTCCCACCTCCCCCAGAAATGGTTCCAGTGCCCTAAAAATTTGAATCCCTCCCCCTTGCACCATTTTTCAAGCCACGTATTCATCTGCAATATCCTCCTATTTCTACTCTGACTGGCCCGTGGTACTGGTAATAATCCAGAGATTATTACCTTTGATGTCCTACTTTTGAGTTTATCTCCTAGCTCCCTAAATTCACCTTGTAGGACCTCATCCCTTTTTTTCCCTATATATATAGATGACACTAAGATGACACTTTGGATCGGGACCTTTCTTCTGTCTGTAATCTTTACTTTTTCTGTAATGTTCTCTAGAATGACTACTATTTCTGCTGAGTTGCACAGGTTTCTCTGCCACTTCAGTTCTGGCTGTTATTTTTATGAATTTAATTGTTCCACCATTCTTCCAGCTATCAAAGCCCGACACTTAGGAACCACTTCCATAAATCTCTCTGTATATCTGCTTTTTTCCTTCCTTAAAGCCTGCTGCTTTGCCCACAATTATGCATTATCTATTTTAACATTTCCGTAGGTTAAATATCTGACATGATATAAATGGTGTTCATCTTGTTGTAGAGGAGCAAAGAATTGTTCAGGTGTAAGACCCCTGATTGCTTTTTCCTGTTGATAAGCATTTAAAAGATTGAGGAATTGAAGGCTACGTTGATCTGACACAGAAGAGGTGTTGATGGCAGCGTGGATCATGTTGAATAATGTGACTGGCTAGAGGGGTTCGGTGGACTACTCAGGCACCTATTTCCTCCCCTGTTCACCACCACAGCCAAAGTACTGGAGGCCAACTGATTTAGCACCAATTGGAAAGAATCTTGACATGTACAGTATATAATCTACATTAAGACTCATGAATAGACCAGATGAAGCATTACCACTAAACCACTGGGAATCTGCAGCTGGTGTTGCCACAACATTTTATTGAGAGGCTTATTTAGTTTCAATTTCAAAACACTGTGATAAAAATGTGTGAGCATTCTTGATGATGTTAAAACGTTTATTAAAAGTATCATTGCGGCTGAGTGGGAGGACATTTACTTCCAAGTCAGAAAGTTAAGTGTTCAAATTACGTTCTCCCAATTTGCACACTTAATTGGAGGAGTGAATAAACACTGCATTATTAGAGCCGCAGTCTTCTGGGCAAGTTTTTCAACCAGTGATCATCACATCTACTCAAGTGGACATGAAGAATTTGCTTGAAACTACCAAGAGAACAAGGAATTGTCTTCATGTATTGCCCAGCAGATGTACCTGTCATACATCGTAAGGTTATTTAGTCACAGGCTTGTTGCAGTTTATGAGAGTTTGCAGTATTTCTTATGACACCACTAAAGGCATTTCAAGGAATATCAACTGGGGTAAGCTGAGGTCAGGATAAATCTCCATCATTATTTCCTTTTATCAGCTATCAACATTATGCTTAGATCTATGCTGTTATGCCTTTTTTGGAAAAATTATATTTAAAAATTATTTAATATTTTGATAGAATTGTTATGCTACTGAACATCTAGGGCAGCGATAGTGGCGCAGTGGTGGAATTGCTGTCTTACAACAGCAGACACCCGGGTTCAATGCTGACTGTGGGTGCTATCTGTACGGAGTTTGTACATGTGTGTGGGATTTTGGCGGGTGCTCTGGTATCCTCCCACATTCCAAAGACGTGCAGGTTTGTAGGTTAACTGACTTTTGTAAATTGTCCCTTTACTTTCCTTGACCATCATTACTTATTGAATATCTTCTATTCATTTGTTCTATATCACTCTATATCACAGTCTATATATCTCAATTCCCTTTCCCCTGCTCTCAGTCTGATGAAGGGTCTCGACCTAAAACTTCACCTATTCCTTTTCTCCAGCAATGTTGCCTGACCCACTGATTTACTCCAGCTTTTTGTGTCTATTGTTGGTTTAAACCAGCATCTGCAGTTCCTTCCTGCATGTAACTATTCTGTAATTGAATGTACATACTTTATTGCTCTTTTTTCCAGCTTATAAAATTCAGTTTGGTTACTAAAATTCAGCATAGGTCTATAGAAATTTGCCAGCTGCCAGAACTAAACTTTGTGCGGAGCTGGCCTTCGACAAATTGTCCCCTCAGTCCGTCCCTTCCTCTGGCAAAATCATTGGCCACCACTGACTAGGATCTCCCTGTCATGGCTCAAATAGAAGCAAGAACATCCTTCTTGGAGAATCAAGGCATAAGCTTGCAGCTCAATGATTTGCTGATCATATTCTTTAATTTTACTTCGAAGTCACGTGAGTGACTTCGTGAAGACCCCACCAGCACGCATGCGTGACTTATGCGAGGCGACAGGCAGGGAGGAGGGTCGCGCCTCTACTGCAACGGACCTACAGGTAAGGAAACAAACCGCGGTCGGGTTTTCTTCCCGACAGGAATCAGAGGGACTCTACGTGACAGAGTGTTCCACGGGCCGCTTCGAGACGGACTGCGGCCCGCGATGCGGGCAGTCAGTGGTGGCAACAATAGGCCGGAGTCGGGCAAGCCCATTGAACCAGGTGGGTCCAGGCTCACAGACTCACCGTTTGTAGGAACAGCAGAGCAGCAGCCCGACTCAACACCACAGCCCGCAGGGCCGCAGACTGACGGCGTAAATATCCGGGAAGTTAGGCAGCCCGTTGACCCGGCAGGGTCTGGGCTTACATACTCGCTGTTCGCAGTTAGCGACGGCAGATAGGGCAGCCTGACTCAACACCGCAGCCCGTGGACTAGCGGCAGATCCGCGTGGGAGTAATGTAGCCCCGTAGGAGCGGCTGGCACCAACTCACCACCAGGGTAGGCTGCCAGAGTGCAAGCCGGTGGCAGTGTATTTCGGTAGCTGAAGTGTATTTTGTAGCTGAGCTACAAAAGTAACACTTTAAGCGTAATGCATCTGCTTGGGAGGAATGAAAAGCTTCAGATTAGATAATGAAGGCCATGATCTAGCACTTTTTTACACAGCAAAACTATGTTTTATGATAAGAGTGATTCAATTTAGAAGTGGCTAGCAAGAACTTAATTGATTTTACTTCGGAGTCACGTGAGTAATTCCGTGAAGAAGGCCCGCCAGGCTGCATGCACAGCATTACGTCAGCCGCATTGGCGCAAGCACCAGTCTGGTAGGACAGAGCTCCTGCCGGTGGTAAGTTAAACTTAAAAGGTAAGTTTGTTTTTTTACTTACCAGGGGTTTTTAGGCAGGAGCCTCTTTTTACAGAGGTTTTTCCTGCCAGTTTCACAGCCCAACAAGTTGCTGGTTATGGACTGTGGGGAAATTCCAGTCCAACCGCAAATGCAGATAAACCGGCAAAAATGATCGGGTTGCGAGATAAGGAGCCGCTAACAGTGCAGTTAGCGACTCCCCAGCCTGCAGGAATGCTGTAAAATGGCAGGAAATTTAAGCAGAGTCGCTGACAGGGGGGTCAGCGGCTCCCCAGCCTGCAGGGATGCCGTAAAAACAGCAAGAAATTTAAGCAGTGTTGCTGACAGGGGGGTCAGCGGCTCCCAGCCTGTGGGATGCCATTGGAACGGCAAGGAAATAATGCTAGAGTCACTGACAGTGGGGTCAGTGGCTCACAGACGTTGGTCACCAGTCAAGAAATTACTATTTGGACTCAGGTGAGTCGGGCTATAAAGAGATTTGCCTTATAATAAAAAGTATGTATTTTATAGTGTTTTTTCTTTAAGTAAAAGCTAAAGGCAAAATAAAAAGTTATTGTTATATGTTCTGACAATGTTATAATTGTTTAAGGACGGGTTGCTATGATTTATTTTTTACCCTTCACACGTAAAGCTGCACGCTAATTGTTGATTTAGTGAGCTTACACAGCAATAGCGCGGGCCTATGGGACAGGCTGCTCCTGACAGGGCTGCTTCATGTGTAAAATATGCAAGCCTATGGAACAGGCTGTGCCAGCAGTGCCTGACAGGGCTGCTTCATGTGTAAAATGTACGGGCCTATGGGGCAGGTCGTGCCAGCAGCGCCTGACAGGGCTGCTTCATATATGCAAGTGCCGGCCTATGGGAGAGCCATGCCAGCAGCACCTGACAGGGCTGCTTCATGTGTGAAATGCCGGACTACGGGAGAGCCATGCCAACAGCGCCTGATGCAGGGCTGTTTGTGTCAAAAAGCATGGGCCTTTATGAAAGGCAGTGCCAGCAGCGCCTGGGACAGGGTTGCTCAAATTCACACATATCTGCTCGCCCACGGAGTCGGGAGATGATTCTCAACCGGAGCTAGAGAGCAAGGCTCATGGAGTCGCGGGATGAATTCCTCACCAGGGCTGGATAGTGCGTTGAAACGACTATCCTAAATACAGCAACTGTTGTATACAGTGGTGCAAAGGTCTCCCTCTCGGAGGCAGAGACCAAAATGGGTCAGCATCCTGCTGACACTGAGTCCCAGGGTATGGCCGTGGGGCATACCCAATGGGATAAAGGTCAGAGGTACCTTTCCTGACAATAAAGTTGCCATCCCAGTAAAATGTTTTATTGGGTTAAGGCCAATGGGTTCGTATCAGTATTTGTATCCTATGGGCTGCGGCAGCGTCTGTTAGAGTTGCCTACAAATCACCCTCTCTGAGGAGGGAAGAGCAAAAGGTCAAGATGACTCCAGGCTCTAAAGATGTCAATAGAACAGACTTAAGCACATATGTGCCGGCAGTGAACAACGCCAACAGGGGGATGTGAGAGCCAGCCATTGAATCGGTTATTCAGGTAGGTCTATTCTACAGGGTAAGAAGCCTGGCAGATGAATTAATTCGGCCAACAATGGGCAAAAGTCATTGTTCAGAACGCACCCCAGGTGCACATCGGCAGTAGTGGTTCACTGGAGCTGGGGGGCAGCATGATAGCTCAGAAATTCCATGCACCTTCCAATCGTGCTCAACTAAATGGGTCTAGCACTTCCAAAATTTGGGTAGTGCACCGTTCACAAGTTGTTTGTACAACACACAAAGGGTAAAAATATTTGGTTGAGGCACAGCCAGAGCATTCTAAGTTGGATTATGGCCAGGGTTTGGAAATTGGGCAGAAGTTTTCATGCAAACCACCCATGCAATAAGGCAGGATTGGCATGTTATTATGAAGAATGGAGAGTATCGGGTATATGAACTTTCCAAATGTAAAAACTTATTCCTGACTTCAACAGATTCATAAGGTAAGAGATACATGTTATACAAATCCCATTACAAAGGTTATCAAAGACAATATAACAGTACTATAACAGTAAAGGTTTGCAGTATGGGATAAACTGTTTGTTGGTCATTGGGATTTACCTTTAATTATTATTAGCCTTCTATGCACCTTGTGGCAAGAGATTGGGGTTATAGCAATCTGTTTCAAAACTGAGTTATTTTCATTAAGAGTAATTGGCAATATAGCAGCTGTGTTACAGCTGAGCAAATCAAGGAACTGATATTGTGTAAGTAGCAATTAGATGTTGCTAACAACCTTGTGCTATTTTCAGCTGAAGCTACTTCAGCCACAATGATGAAGTAACAGTAATTAGCATTGCTGAACATGACAATAACTCATTGAACTTGAAACTCGCTACAGTAGTGTGGTCAGTTGAATTCAGTTATTATGAACTGATGTTTAGAACTCTAAGATGAGAAGTTCCAAATACCATCACCTACTCAAAGGTAGTG
Source organism: Raja brachyura (assembly GCA_963514005.1). The sequence continues at coordinate 40,250,859 of OY740790.1, read as the reverse complement.
GAGATTGCATGAGTTACCAATTCTTCAGTTGTTAGTATCAACTAAATATATACACTAAATGCACCGTTGAGTAAGGTTTTGAGTGAATATTCATATTCTTCATGCACAAATTTAAGTTGCTATTCTACAATGGTGACATATGTTAGTCTCATGGTAATTAGGAAGAATATCCTGTAATTAATCTCCTTGCCACTGGTGTGTCGTCCAGTTTAGATTGATGATAACACAGAATAAGTGTTGGATCTCAAAGTATGATGAAAGCATGATTCAATACTTCATCAAATGTTCGTCATATTTATGCATGTTTCACTGTTTGCAAAAATATGCGACACAACAGTGTGGAGAAATACATTCTCGCTTCAATAGGAGGAATGGACTTTATGTCTTCCTCATTAGCTGGGTCTTAAAACAGTCAGCAAGACCTCGTTTGGATTCATACTATCGGACTGGCCAAGCGTCCATGTTGCCTGCTTCATCAGGCATTATGGCACAACGGTACAGTTATGCCAAAAAGCAAGAACTTGCTGTTTTAAACTGTGGTTCAGGAGACTGGTCTTTGCACAGTAAAACGATTATTGACTTACACATTTTCAATGGATTGACTTATGCCTCAGGTTGTCACATTTAGCCATGAGGGTGTTCACTGCAGTATGCATGGATAGCATCCAAAAAAGCAATACATCTCTATTGAGGGGATCGGAATGTTTGTTAAATATTAATGATACATTTGATATGATACAAATTACTTACATTTCCAGTTCATTTTAAGTGATATTGGCAATAGTTCAGTTATAGAGAAATTACAGCTGTAACATAAGGAAACTACATTGTCAGGTCCAACCCGGATATCAAGTTGTTAAAAAGATCTTGATACAAGTACTCACATAACAAGATAATGCAGTTGATTGTTGTAAATGTGTAAACATTACTTCACCAAGGGGTTCCAGCCACATCCTTAGTCATGAGTCTAATATCAGCACAACGACGGCAAAACATTGCAAACGCTGTGGTTGGACAGGATGGAATTGGCGGTTCATGCCATTACATTTTACATTTTACTTCGGAGTCACATGAGTGACTACGTGAAGACCCCGCCAGCACGCATGCGAGACATATCGTCGTACGCATGCGGAAGCGGCAGTCGGGAGGAGCGGGGCTCCTCCAGCGTAAGTTTAAAAAACTTACGCAAGGTAAGTCTCACTGGAGAGTGAGCGTCGACGAGAGAAATTATGGATGGAAGGAAATCCAAACGAGCAGCGGCTAGAGCTGCCGCCATGGAGAGCACCCAGCAGCGGGCTGCTTCTCCCGAGCTACAGGTTCAACCTGCAGCTCCCGACTTTTCGCCCATAAGGGTGTCTGGTACACCGCGGCCGGGCGGCAATTCCACCAGAAAGTCGGCCGGGGCCCCTGACTCAGCTGAGTCCGGACTCGAGGACACCCCGTTCGTTGGAAGCGACGGAGGTCGTCTTTCCCGCATAGAGCGGTTGATGGAGCAAATGCTCCAGCGTGACCTGCTTTTGCAGGGGCAGAGTCACGGTGGGCCTCTTAGCAGGCCCACGGCAGACACCTATCACGGACTGCCTAATGTCTCACCCTCTACACAGGGGAGCATTGGGGGTCAGAACTGGGCTGACCCCGAAGAGGGGGAGTTGGCTGAAGAACCTACAGTGTCTGAGGTGCAGAATGAGTTGCTGGAGATGGTCAATAAACATGCAGTGCCTACACAGAAAGGCCTACCTATCCATCCCAAGCTAGCAGCAAGCATTAATTATATGGTTACAAACCAGCTCCAGGAGCAGGCTATTCATACCACAGCCGAAAAATATTTAGCTCTGGAGAATTGCAACTCTTTAAATGTTCCTACGGTGAACAACCCCATTTGGGGGAACATGAACCCCATGATAAGGGGGCAAGAAGTCAAACTGCAGAAGATCCTGAAGCTATTGACCGCCGGGATTACGGCAGTGGCCAGGACTGCAGTGGGGATTGAGTTACCGGAGGAATTACAAGATGCCCTGGCTCTATTGTGCAACACACAATATGAGATTAACAACTTCAGGAGGATTATCATAAAACCGGCACTCAACCCCAAATTTGCGGGGTTGTGCAAACCAGGGAACGTTCAACCGCCAAATCTACTGTTTGGGGACGACCTGCCCAAACAGGTGAAAGACCTGGACGAGGAGGCCAAGGCCATTGGCCTCATCAAGGTACCCGGTTCATTCAAACCTCATTACCCATAACGGCAGCACCCCTACACACCCACCGGGCAGCGATATTATCACAGACCTGCCGGTGGTGAAAGCTCGAAGGCCGGTCCACCTGCACAACGGTCTTTTTTAGGCCATGGCCCAGCCCGGCCTTCTTGGAAAATGCGCCACCCCTACACCGTGACAACTCAACAAAAGAAACAAGGACAGAGGCCACAACACCGACAATAACCATGGAGGTAGGTGGGTCTGGCTTCCCCAGGAACATTCCTTGCCTAAATTCACAAAATGTGGGGGGCCGGTTGCACTTGTTTTATGAAGTTTGGCGCACACTTACCTCTGATCCTTACATACTCGGAAGTATTCAGGGCTACAAAATTGAATTTGTTTACGAACTCCCTACCCCGGTCCAGCATTCACCTAGCCGGAAGTTTATGCTTTCACACAAAGAAAGAACGGCAGGGCATGCTGAACTGTTGAGGCTAATTGGAAAGGGAGTAATTGAGAAAACCACCAGAGAGCCTCAGGAGTTCGTATCCAATATATTTACCAAAAATAAAAGCGATGGCGGGTGCCGCATAATTATAGATCTGACCAAACTTAATACTTCTGTTCAGTATGTTCATTTCAAAATGGATACCTTTGACACAGCTAGGCAGTTAATAGCTTATGGGTACTACATGGCATGCATTGACCTCAAAGATGCATACTATTCAGTACCAATTCACAAGGATCATAGGAAATACCTAAAATTTATCTGGATGGAACAACTATGGCAATACAAAGCCTTGCCCAATGGGTTATCATCAGCACCCAGACTGTTTACTAAATTATTGAAACCAGCCTTGGCCTACCTAAGAAAACAGAATCACATTGTAATGGCCTATCTTGATGATATCCTCATTGTTGGGGAGAATTTGGAAATGGCTACATTGGCAGTTTTAGCCACAAAACATCTTTTCCAAAAGCTGGGATTCATCATACATCCAGATAAATCAAAACTGGAACCCTCAACCACCATGGATTACTTGGGGTTTACCATTGACTCGGTGCAAATGTCTATCACTTTACCACCAAATAAAGCGGTGGACTTGATAGAGGCTTGCAGGAGCCTTACTGGCATCAGAGATCCGTCCATTCGGCAGGTGGCCAGGGTAATTGGGAAGATAGTGGCTGCCTTTCCAGCAGCACAATTCGGACCATTACATTATCAAAACCTACAAAGAGCTAAAATTACAGCTCTTAAAAGACATGCAGGCCATTTCGACAGGCCTATGAAATTGCCAGAAAAGGCAAAAACCGAATTAAATTGGTGGATGGAGAATGCTCAAAATTGTTCAAAACCCATCATTATCATCAATCCCTCGGTCATCTTACAAACTGATGCCAGTGCCCAAGGTTGTGGAGCAACTAATACCACCACTAGTTGTGGAGGTAGATGGAATGCACTAGAACTAACCCAATTCAACTCACTGGGGATTAACCATTCAGAAATGCTGGGAGCATTTCATGGCCTTAGGGCATATTGCTCAGACATGCACCAAGTACATGTTAGATTACAAATTGACAATACCACGGTGGTGGCTTACATTAACCACATGGGTGGAATAAAGTCGATATCGTGTGATGAATTGGCTAACAATATCTGGCACTGGTGTCTGCAAAGAGAAATTTGGATTTCAGCCACTTACCTCTCAGGTAAACTAAATACAGTGGCAGACACCAGGTCACGCAAATTTAACGACAACATAGAATGGATGTTGGATCGAAAAGTGTTCACAGATATTGTAGAACGTTATGGGACACCAGATATCGACCTTTTTGCGTCCAGATTAAATCACCAACTGCCAACATATGTTGCTTGGGAACCAGACCCAGGGGCAGTAGCGATGGACGCTTTCACGCTACACTGGGGGGATTTGTTCTGTTATGCATTTCCCCCCTTCTGCCTCATCAGTCGGGTCTTGCAGAAAATCAGGCAAGACTCCGCATCGGGTATTTTGGTTGTGCCCGACTGGCCTACCCAACCATGGTTCCCAATGGTACAGAAGATGGCCACAGAACCTTGTATTAAGGTCAATAAACGACCTAACCTGCTTATACATCCCGTCACAGGAGAACACCACCCATGTCATGACCGCATGGACCTATTGATTTGCAGGTTCTGAAACGGCCATTTTTGGGGTACGGACTCACCAGCAGAACCATAGATACCATCTCAGCATCGTGCAGGGAGTCCACCCGTAAGCAGTACCTGACCTACATCAGGAAGTGGGAAAAATTCTGCTCTGCAACCAACACTACCTATGAATCACAGAAGTTCTGGAATTCTTGGCAACCCTTCACCATGACAAAGGACTGAGCTATAGTGCCATTAACTGTGCCAGGAGTGCCCTATCGACCTACCTGGGCAAGGGGAGTGACCAATTGGGCATTGGATCACAACCATTAGTATCAAAACTAATGAGAGGAATATTCAATTCCAATCCCCCCAGGCCCAGATACAACCACACATGGGATATCAGCATAGTATTAACTATGCTGCGAGGATGGACACCTAACTCAGGACTTACCCTGGACAAGCTTACCTACAAGGTGGTAATGATCATGGCACTCGTCACGGCACAACGGGTCCAGTCCCTGCACAAATTAAATCTGGATGCCATGTCCATATCCAATGACAAAATCACCTTTTATGTGCAGGGGCTGTTAAAACAAGATCGACCCGGAACGTCTGGACATACTTTAGAGTTTCTAGCTTACCCGGCAGATACTCGACTTTGTATTGTCACTTTATTATCACGTTACATCTCAGTCACTAAAAATCTCAGGGGCACGGAGAAAGCTTTGCTCATAAGCCACAGAAAGCCTCACCACAAAGTCACGGTGCAAACCATTTCTAGATGGATAAGGGTGGTTCTGGATGCGGCGGGGATAGACATTAATATATTTAAATCTCACTCCACCAGGGCGGCATCCACGTCGGCGGCTAGGATGATGGAGGTACCATTGGACCACATCCTGGCCACAGCGGGTTAGAGCAATGAGAGGATGTTTCATCGCTTTTATTATAAACCCGTGGCCTCCACTGACTCTTATGCAGGGAGAATTTTGAGCACTGCCAAATAATTTACCCGTCATGGGATATGTATTTTTGTGTTTGGTATGAATAAATACCTATTTTTGTTTTTCAGCCAGTGTTATGTCTGAATTACGTTCATCCTCTTATCCCAGCATAGCGGTGTGTGAGCATGGAGTTCTCCAGGGCATGAAATCACAGAACTTTGAAATCTTCACGTAGTCACTCACGTGACTCCGAAGTAAAATAGTAAGATTAAATGAGAACTTACCAGTTCGAAGTTTGATCTTTATTTTATGAGGAGTTGCGATGAGGGATTACGTGCCCTCCGCTCCCAGCCCTCTATTATAAAGATCAACTGGTATGAAAGTTCTCTCTTATCTTACTATATTAGTCTACGTTGCCATCTGTGATTTCACACCACTGCTTTGAAGAATGTCGCGCATGCGTGCTGGCGGGGTCTTCACGTAATCCCTCATCGCAACTCCTCATAAAATAAAGATCAAACTTCGAACTGGTAAGTTCTCATTTAATCTTACTATTCTGGTCTACACTAGCAGAGCAGACCAGGGCTGGCATGGTTTTTTAGATCATTTCGAATACCCCATGGTCTCATTTGTATGTTATCAAGGCCACCAGAATCCTTAGAAGTATGGATTCAGCACTGTGTATTAGTTAATAAACAATTACACAAGAGAAGGTCGGTTCAGACTATTTCAAGGTGGTTGCAACAGGTATTAACATTGACGATTGTATGTCTCATTCCACCAGGTCAGCATCAATGTCAGTATATCATTTAGATAGTGTGTTTACATCTCCTTATACTAGGGCAGCAGCTATGTTGGTGGACAAAGGGAGCGATGTGTCCTACGACCAAATTTTAGTGGCCGTAGGATGGGCAAATAAGCTGATGTTTCAGAATTTTATCATTGGCCAATTGTCAATCCAGGGCTGTTTGCAAATGACATTTTAAGTACCTAAATTTTAGGGGTACTGTTGTTTGTTTACAACGTTAAATAAACCCTACCATTACATTGAATACAATGTTATTACTAATGCATTTATTTCTCTTTCGAGTCAATCAAATGCATTATATCATATGATATGCGGGATGCGGGATGCCTCCGAAGTAAAATAGTAAGATTAAATGAGAACTTACCAGTTTGAAGTTTGATCTTGATTTTATGAGGAGTTACGTTGGTGATTACATGCCCACCACGCCCAACCCTCTCTCATAAAAGATCATCTGGTAGTTCTCAAGTCACTGATCTTACTGTTTATTTCGGTGTTGTTTATTTGTGATTTCATACCGCTGCTTTGAAGTTTGCTGTGCATGTGGCCTGGCGGGCCTTCTTCACGTAGTCACCACCGTAATTCCTCATAAAATCAAGATCAAACTTCAAACTAGTAAGTTCTCATTTAATCTTACTATTATATATTTCATTTGTGTACTATCTAATATTGTAAAGGTGATTATGACGCGTCTGAAAATTTTGCGGATGGATGTATAAGAATATGGAGAGAATTAATGCCATTGGATCACCATTCAGTTTGATGATATCAGTGGTGCAGGCTTTAATGGTGAGCCTGAGTGTGGCTGGCACGACCTGCCCTGGAGGTGCACACAAAGGTCCAGATGCTGGTGCCATCTTGTGTTCTCTGGCTCTGGCCACTCTTGGTTGCCTTCATGGCATTACACATACCGTACTGCTGTAATTTCTGCCAGATTAGCACTGTCTTTCTTATTCCTATGTAACAGAGGTATCCTGGGCTGTAAACACCATGATTTTTAAGTAGATAGACACTAAAAGCTGGAGTAACTCCGCAGGACACGCAGCATCTCTGGAGAGAAGGAATTGGTGACATTTTGGGACCAGACCCTTCTTCCGACCTGTCTCGACCCGAAACATCAGCCATTGCTGATATGCTAATAGTTACAGATGCTTTTTCATTTTGATAATTTCCGTATGCTTTATATCATAAGCAATCGTATACGTCAAGATTCAAATATATTTTATCATCATATGTCCAAAAACAGAAGAATGAAATTCTTACTGCAGCAGGAACACAACAGGTTTGTAAGCACAGTACTCAATTGAGGAATGTCACCCTAGTCTTCTTGGGCACCGGTATTATTGATGTTCTTTTAAAGTAGGGGAAATCTCAGACTTCAGTAATGAGAAATTGAAGGACCCTCAAAAAACATCAGCCAGTTGAGCCGAACAGGTTTTGAGAACTCGACCAGGTATACCATCAGGTCCAGATGGTTTCTGAGGTTTTAGCCTTCTGAAGAATCTTCCGACATCAGCCTTGGTGACTGAGATTGTAATACCATCAGGGGCTATGGAGGCCTGAGAAGGTACATCATTGTTCACACAATCAAAGCATGCGTAGAACGCATTGAGCTCGTCCGTCGCTTGAGCTGTCACTAGATCTCAACGTGTAGAGAGTAATGGCATGCAAGCCCTGCTAAAGCTGTCAAACATCCGTCTCATCCTCCAGTTTAGAGTGAAAATCCCTTAAAGCCTTTTTGACGGCCTAATCAAGGTCATATGTGGACTTATGACCATCGTCAGACTTGAATGTCCGAGATCTGGTCCTCAAAAGATTGCAAACCTCCTGGAAGATTCAAGGCTTCTGCTTGGGGAACACTCAGATGGTTTTTGTGGGAACAAACTACTCCACACATTTTCTTATGAAGTTGGTTACAACCATGGCATATTTATTCAAGCCCTTTGTTGAGTCCTTGAACATCGCCCAGTTTCCCAGCTCCAAGCACTCCAGGAGTCATTCCTCTAACTCCCCTGACCAGCTCCATACAGTCTTCTCACTGGGACCACACTCTTCAGAAGAAGAGGTCGGATTTCCCAAAGTAAGGGCGAGGATGGAACGATGATAGAATAGCAGTGGTTGAGGGTGCTTGATCCTCTGGTGTTGCAGGACAAGTGCTGGTAGTAGTTTTGGAGTAATTTCTTCAAACTGGCCTTGTTAAAATCCCTGACTACAATAGGAAAGACGTCAGGATATGCCCTCTGGCATGTTGATCAGTGTGCAGCTCCTCCAGTGCTAGACAGAAGATAGAGGTGAATTCCATCGGGAAGTAGCAGGGATGGCACTTCACCGCCAGGTGTTCCAGGTGCTAAGAGCAAGTGTTGGATAGGACTGCTATGTTTGAGCACCACCAAGAGTTTACCATGAGGCAGACGCCACCACCTCTCCCTTTCCCTAATGACTCCGCTCAGTCCACGCGATGAATGAAGAAACCTTCATGTAGGAAACCCGAGACTGGGCAGTTGGGGTTCAGCCTGTCTCTGTGAACACGGATTTCTCTCATCTCTCTTTGATATGTTTACATATGCATATGATATGCATACATTGCTATTATCGCTTGCTTTTAATTGTGGTCAGCAATTCAGAAGCTTTCAACAATTGCAGCTAGATTCACAGATAATTATTGGAATTAATTAACTTCACAATGCTACACTAGATAACAAAAAATGATGCTCCTGTTTGGTCAAAGCTCCCCACTGGAATCATGCTAGACTACAACTTTCCGAATCGTTCATTAAGGAAATATCCTAAAGTCGTGAATGAGAACTTCAACAGAAGCTGAGCTGAGCTGATGGTGCAGTCCCATTAAGTCACAGAGATGGCCTTGATGATAGCATGGGTATGTGAAGCCAAGTTCGTCTCTGGGTCACAGAGACTATGAAGAGTCTGATTCAGCTTCAGACAGGGAAAGTGATGGAGTGGGGTTTGTGGCTTGAATTGGCATGGGGCTTCCCATTATTTATAGGTCTTATTGTGGAGCCAAATACACAGGTGTTGAGGGGGACCTGCGCTGTTAATCTTGTATTTGTTTAGACATTGCCTCTAAATATAACTTTCACCCCAAACTGTTCAGATGTGACCTCCCTTCATCAATCTCAGCTAGAAGTATCATAGCCTGTCCTACCTCATTACACATACTGCCACCTGTCACATATCACCCTCAAAAGTACCTTGTGTTTGAAATGGAACTGTTTTCAAAGTTGCCTGTTTTGATCAGGCAATGAATATATCCAACTGCAAAACATATCATTACACCATAATTATAGGAACTGTAAAGGTTAGTGATTCTTTTGTATGGACTGCCACATGGACAACTTTTTATCTGATAAGAAATTGTGATAAAGCCTAGAAATATAATTAAACGAAACCTGGGATTACCTTAATTATCATGATCGAGTGTCATAAAGGAATGTAACAATGTGATTTATGCAAAGCTTTGGTCCTGTTTTGTATCATTTGGCAGCAGCACCAATTGAAATGTGAGTGCCTTTCCTGATCAGGGGTGGTGTGGTACTAATGTGGTAATTCTAAACATCTTTACACTTCACCAAATGACCTTTACATGAGTAAATATAGTTCTATTGAGCTAGATATTTTAATAAGAAGCAGGATATTTCTGAAACATAAGCATAACTCCTGGGGGATGTGTGTGTTTTTGAATTGTTCATGAACTATAATGGTTACAGGGTGCAACAAAATACAAATTCACATTGCAATCATCTGCATTAAACACTCAACCACTTTTTACTGATTTATTATTTTCAATTCATTTTTGGAAAGTGAGCTTTGCTAGCATTTATTGTCCATTCCTTGCTGCTTTGAGAAAATTGTGGAGCCTTGGTTGACCACACTGAACAAGATGGCGGTTAAAGGGTGGCCCTCTCTCCAATGCTCAGTTGATGAAAGGAGTAATCACTGAAGAGTAGCAAATAATTTGTGATGTACCGACAGCTTTTCCACATGCACTGAGTTGAAGTGCGGAGCCCAGCTTGAGCATGGCTGGGTTGATGCTGAAACTGCGTTTCCTTCCAATATAGAATGCCCTGCCCTGTGAAGCATCTAGTTCTCAGATTAATCAGTCTGTTAATGCATTGATCACAGGTGAGACAAGGCTTTCCCTCTTAAATAGGCTGACATCTAACTTCATCACTTGCAAGTTATGCCTCACTAATATGGTCAGCATAGTAGAGGTGAAAATAGACACACAATGCTGGAATAAATCATCGGGACAGGCAGCATCTCTGGAGATACTCCTCCTTTGAGACCCTTCTTCAATATGGCTGTGCAGTGAGAATGGTAATGGGAAAAGGGAATGGCAATCATGAAAACTCAACTAAAAGTGCTTCCACTTCCCATGCTTTGCACCAATCCCTCCTTTGTCCAGCATTTGTAGAGGACACCTAAATGCTGCCATGCTCCTGTTGGCATTCTTGGCAACTTCCTTTATTAACTTTATGGCGTTGTTGTCCAAGATGTCAGCAGGCAGCCAGGACCTGAGCTAGCCTCCCCCTCTACCTTAGCTCAAGCCACAGGAAGTGCACCACATTGCAACAATAGGTAAAGCTGGACAATCGGTTTGTTCATGATTAATTGGAGATTTTAATAGTGTTAAGTTTCTGTTGTGCAATTAATATATATTAAGATGATTGCCTTGCACCACGTTCCCATTTAGCTCTTTCCTTTCTTCTGGATAAAACTGTGCCTTTTAAGACGTTTGAGGATAACAATAATCAATGGTGAATTACCATTAGCATGCTAGACATTAAAAGGCGCCAATCTCATACATTCTCCTATCCTTCCTCCAGCTCCTCTTCAACTCCTCCCTCTCACCGCACTCCTTCTTCTGCTTCCTTTCTTAATCATCCATCACCCTGTGTCCTTTCCCTCTTCCTTAATTCCTCAGCTATCTTCTCCTCTCGTACCTCCTCTGTCTCTCTCCATTTTCCTCATCTTCCTTCTCCTCGCCACTTCTGTCCTTTTTCCTCCTCCTACAAATTGCGCAAACAGGGATATATGCTGCACTTTCTCACTCCTGCAAATGAATCAATGTGTTGCAGTTCCCAGCCACTTGAGATATTTCACAATTCTCTGTGAATATATATTCCGTTATGAAATAAAGACTCCATTAAAAGGATCATAAAGACCCTGCAAGGAAACAGGCACTTCAGCTCACCAAGTCTATGCTGACCATCAAGCGGCTATGTGCACTAGTCCCACACTAATCCCACTTTATTCACCTACCTCCCCCTTGATTCCACCATTCATCTACACACTAGGGGAAATTTGTCTTAAAAACATAACCAAACAATCCCCATGTCTTCAGCATATGGGATGGAACTGGTCCACTGAGAGAATCCGTGCAGTCACAGATCATGTCTTATGACCCCTTGTACAGAACAAGGGGTCACAGTTTAAGGTCCAGAACAAGGGGTCATTTTAAGGATAAGGGGGAAGTCTTTTAGGACCGAGATGAGAAAAACATTTTTCACATAGAGAGTGGTGAATCTGTGGAATTCTCTGCCATAGAAGGTAGTTGAGGCCAGTTCATTGGCTATATTTAAGCGGGAGTTAGATGTGGCCCATGTGGCTACAGGGATCAGGGGGTATGGAGAGAAGGCAGGTACAGGATACTGAGCTGAATGATCAGTCATGATCCTATTGAGTGGCGGTGCAGCCTCGAAGGGCCGAATGGCCTATTCCTGCACCTATTTTCTATGTTTCTATGTTCTATGTAAACTGCACGAAGCTAACATTGGAGATGAGGATTGAACCTGGGTGGTTTGAATTATGAGGCAGCAGCTCCATGACCTGTACCATTGTGCTACCCAAAATGTATCCATGATCATCTACAGAATGCATTGCTAATTAAGGATATCAGGGACAATATCAAATTGAAAGGAGAAACATACATTGTTTCTTGGAATACAGCACTAGGAACATTATTAGAGCGAAACAGGGTAATTTAAAGAAAATGAAGGAGAAAATAGAATAACATGGTAAGCAAGAAATGTAAAAATCAAGTTCATAAATAATAAGAAATTAGGTAAGGTAAACTTTGTTCTCTTAGAGGATGGGATTGGAGATATAATTTCTGGAAATAACTAAATGGCAGCAGGTAGGGAGAACGTTTAAACAATCATACCTTTGGAGAAAATGTGTAGGGCAACTGAAGGGAATGAAGGCTGGCATGAGAAGTGAGTAGACAGGTAGTCATCCATAGCTTGTGATCTTCCAAAATTCCTTAAATTCTGGGGGTCCCAGTAGATCGAAAAACCACAAATGTAACATTCCTATCCAAGAATGGAGGAGTCAGAAAGCAGGAAACTATCCTGACATCTGTCATTAGGAAAATTGCTGGAATCCATTACTGTAGAAGTAGTTGCAGGACATTTAGAAAATCATAAAACAATCAAACAGAGTCAAGATTGTTTGATGAAAGGGAAATTGTGTTTGACATATTTATTAGCGTTCTTTGAGGATGTAACAAGCAGAGTGGATAAAAGTGGGTCAGTTGATGTAGTGCATTTGGATTTTCAGAAGACATTTGATAAGGTGTCACATAAAAATGTTACTGAACAATATGAAAGCTCATGGCATTAAGGGTAATATACAGCATTCACGTGGGTGGTATTGGCTGTTCAATGCAAAACAGAAAGTGGGAATAAATGGGTCATTTACAGGTTGCCAGTAAGCCGGATGCCAAACAGTTCAGTGCTGGGCCCTCAATTATTTATAATCTATGTTAAAGGATTGAACTTGTGAAGCGAAGGCAAATAATCTGCAAAATGAAATAGATAGGTTGTGAATGGACATAAAATAGGTATAATGTGGGAAACTCTACTTCCCATTATCTACCGTAGTTGGAAGTTGGGGACTACAGAAAAGCAAAGTATAGTTTAAATGACTGCAGAATGTTGCTGATCGCTGTAGGATTAATGTTGATGGGATACCTAATGGTTGGTGCAGTCTCGATGAGCAAAGGGCCTGTTATCACACTCTATACTTATCAGTCAATCACTTTTGATGGTTATAATTCTCAAACCCAGGCACTATTCCAGGTTAAAATTCCCATTATCATTTGTACAATCCTTAGCTTATGGATCATAACTATTTCCTGAAGCAAAGGCTTTTCAATTGACTAATGAACAGTAATATCAAGATAAGTACACCTTTAAAAATAGTCCGATAAAGCCCATGCTTCAAACATTTGAGAGAAGTACTAAGAGTCTTTAAGTGTTCAGAGAACAATTCTCCAGAATGTGTCCAGAATTTTATAATTTTCTCTTTATTTGTCAGCAGAATCCCGATGAGCAGGGACAGGAAATTGTATTCCATTGCCTACTTGCCTACTGTAATGTCACCCTTATTGCCTGCCATACATGAGTGTGTACATTGTCAGGATATTTAAATGACAGAAATATATTATCCAATAATATATGTCTGTCTTTTAAAAATCTAGTCTGCACTTCTTCCCACCCTGCTTCCTGTAAAGTTTATCTCGATTCCACTTCTTCCCATCCTGATTCCTGTAAAGACTCTATCCCCCACTCCCAATGTATCCGTCTGTGCCGTATCTGCGTCCAGGATGAAGTTTTCCATACTAGATCATTGGAGATGTCCACATTCTTTAGAAAACAGGAGTTCCCCTCTTCCATTATAGATGAGGCTCTCACTTGCTCCCCCTCCCCTCATTCACAACAAGGACAGAATCCTCCTTGTCGCCACCTTCCACCCCATCAACTGCCGCATTACAGCATATAATCCTCCAACACTTACTGGATACATATTTCCTTCTGCACCCCTTTCTGCTTTCCACAGAGACCGTTCTCTCTGTAACTCCCTGGTCAACTCGTCCCTTCCCACCCAAACTACCCCCTCCCCAGGTACTTTCCCCTGCAACCGCAGGAGATGCAACACCTGTCCCTTTACCACCCCCTCTACTCAATCCATGGACCCCAACAGTCTTTTCAGGTGAGCCAGAGGTTCATTTGCACCTCCTCCGACCTCATCTACTGTATCCGCTGTTCCAGGTGTCAACTTTTGTACATCAGCGAGACCAAGCACAGGCTCGCTAAACACCTCTGCTCAGTCCGCCTTAACTTACCTGATCTCTCGGTTGCTCAGCACTTTAACAACCCTCCCATTCCCAATCTGACCTTTCTGTCCTGGGCCTCCGCCATTATCAGAGTGAGGCCCAGAGCAAATTAGTTGAACAGCCGTTATATTTTGCTTGGGTAGCTTACACCCCAGTGGTATGAACATTAACTTCAAATACCCTTTGCTTTCCCTCTCTCTCCATCCCCTCCCCTTCCCAGTTCTCCCACCCATCTTACTGCCTCCGATTACATTCTATCTCTGTCTCGCCCACCGCCCTGGCATCAGTCTGAAGAAGGGCCTTGACCCAAAACGTCACCCATTTCTTCTCTCCAGTGATGCTGCCCGTCCTGCTGAGTCACTCCAGCATTTTGTATCTACCTTTGATTTAAACCAGCATCTGCAGTTCTTTCCTACACGATATATTATCCAAGTTGTTTGCCAGCATCAACATTGGATTCAATGGTGGAAGAGGGATGATTTAATATTTACACAAACCTTGTGTAATCACAGGACAATCATTTGTAGGGATGTCAGGAAAACATGTTTCCAATTGTTCATGGACATTAGATGCTTGAGTAGAAATAATAAAGAATCAGAGGCAGATCTTGGTAAGCCTAAGCCTTGCCATTGTGAAGACGATGAAAGTATTTTTAAGAAATAAACTGTAAACCAGTACAAAGTAATGTATTTTGACTTTCCCAAAGAGGTCAAGGCAGAATCCATCTTGCTTGAAGGTAGAGGCTGAATTGGATAAAGTGTTATTTTCCTTCACCGAGTCAATGTATAACATGGCATACTGTTCACAGAACAGGAAGGTGTTTATGAAAATGATGGCAATGTTTTTGCTGTACGTCTGCCAGCTGGCCACGGTAACTGTGCAAGTTCTCTGTTTTCCTCCAGCATCCATGTTAGTTTTTTTTGAGGTGACCTGTAATTGTTGGTGTTGGATGCAATTGCTGTTTTGCATCACTAAATCCTGCTACATGCCATTGGACAGCTAAGGAAAGCAAATTTAATGAAAAAGTTATAGTTTAACCTCTGCCAACAATGCCACAGCTTGTTCATTTCCTCATCTTACACTGTTCTCTTTGTCCCTGTGCTTACTGTAAAGCAGAGATGGATTTTCTACCTAACCCAAAGGCAATGTGGACACGTCTCTAGGGATGGCTGACAAGAAAACACAATCCCGTTATCTTCAGTCGTTTGCTTTCTTTCCCTTTTTGCTACTTTCTTTTCATAGTAATTTTATAGTTTAATATAACCTGTCACTTTTCCTTAGCCAAAAAAAGTCACCTGTGCAAATGCAAATAGAGCATATCAAGTACCCCATAAATGTCCACTCAGATGGATGCTTAAATAGAAATGATACCAATGATAAAAGTACTTATAAGCTTGCAATATTTTGACCTTAATGCAAGAGCGATCAGTCATTTTAAATTTCAGTGTAGTTGAAAATTACACAACAGATTACAGGAAAAGACAATCTATTGGCCTCATCTGAGATACGGTATCATACATTTAAATAGTTAAAAGCTTTATAATGGAGTGGAATTGAGAATTATAAATAGAATAAATTAGGAAGTGAATTATTCACCCATCTGAGAAAACACATTTTATTTTTTTAAACATGTAATTGTAATTGCAATATGCAATAATTAACCAGCAGAATTAGTCCATTGGTGCTGTAAGATACTGTAGTGGTGGATGTATGAGACAGTTCATGGTGTGAAAGTTTGCATGGGCTGCTTCTGAAAACCTGCCTCAGCAGACTGACCCAACTTTCCAATGTTTTCTTGCCTTTGGTGACAAGACCACAAATATTCCTCTCACTTTGACTGGAGGGAGCAACATTTTCACTGATCAAAGTGTTGGACGAAGGGTCTTGACTCAAAATCTCAATAGTTATTTTCCTTCCACAGACACTGCTGGGTCGTCCAGCACTTTGAATTTGCTTAAGATTCCAGCATCTGCAGTCTCTTGCATCTTCACAGACCCATGTTGGATAACAATGTGTTTGGTTAATAGTTCTTATGCCTGTTACACCAGCAAAAAATATTTTCTCCCACACCAGTTAGTTGAAAGAACATTATCACCTTTGTGCAATTTTGAATTATATGCCTGTAGACACCAGGCATTCTTACCACTGAAGAATGGATTGCAGTGCTCCAAATTTAGTTCATTTACATCAATGAATCTAGAACTTGAGTAGACATTTTAATTGCATCCACGCACTGGATTCAATGCTTGAGGTTGGAGATAGAGGTAGATTGATAGACAGATGAACATTGATAATTTATTACATCCTTAAAAAGTTGCAATACTTCATAACTACTCAATTTTGTTTGAATTGCACTCTCTTTCCTTTTGTGAGAAAGCACAGCAGAATTTAATGGTAAAGAGGGCAATTGGAGGGGTAAATAATTAATCAATTTCTGGTGATGTTCGTTGATGGAGGGAGTTTTGATATACCTTAGAATACCCTCAGCCCCATCTTGACTAATGGTGTGTGATTCATTTAACTCAATAAGAAGACATGAACTTAGTTTAAATTCTCATCCAAGACGGAAAGATAGTCTGTGAAACTCTAACTTGATATAGGTCACAACTCCTCAATCAAACTCAATGACAAGCCCCAGGGACATATAACAATCTAATCAGAGGCCCTGTCAAAGTATCTGTAGCATACTGCTGCTATTAGTAATTATATTTTGGACAGAGGAAATAAAAAGCAATTATTAAGATAGTGAGACACAATTATGCTTCGCAAGACTGCCTCGTACACGTCAGTGTTTCCCAAGAATGGGAAACAGTGTCTGTTGTGAAGTTCAGTTTCATGTAGGTCTCAAATGAATAACAGTCTCTGACAGTGCTGGGTTGAAAAATGTTCCAAACACATGGTGCAAAAGAAAAGTTCTGTTTTTATTAACATTACACTGTAGGCTAATTGATTAAAGATATAGCTAAACCCAGTTCAGACAGGATGCACTGTGGGTGGCTTAGGTGTGGAGTAATAGAAGGATTGTCTCCACCTGTTGCAAACACTCTACTGATAGCTTTGAAGTGATATTCTGGGCTACTTTGATACTAGTCGGTAAATCTGACAATTTGCTTAAAGAAGACTTCAAATTCTTTTGCTTGAATTTTGCATACTAAATCCTACTATATTCCATTGCAAAGATTAATCCTGATGTTTATGATTTCTCTTTTATAATGTTTGGTTTTGCATTGGTCGACTAGTAACTACTTGCTATTTAATTAAATGAGAAAGGATTAATGTGAAGTGAGTGTGTGTTAGCAGACCATAAATAGTCTCTATTATGAAAGCAAGAAGTTGCTTTAATTGGTATTTATCCTGACGCTTAAAAATATTTTAAAAATTAATAAAGGCAAGGATGGGACTAGCCGATTGCAAAGCTGCTGGAGAGTGCACAAATAGACCAACTTAATGCAAGCAAAGTATGCTGGAAATACTCTGCAATAACTTGATGAAAGTTGACCCCTATGTTAAACTAAGGGTGGAAGTATTCCAGATCTGAGCCACTAATTATGCCTTCAAATTTTGATGAACTAGCTTATTTAAAAATGCTGGGTACCACTAATCAAAGATTTCAGCGTGTGCTGCAACTCCAGTTTTAATCATTTGCAGGTTGCAGTGCAAACTGATTAAGGATTGTCCAATCTATTACCCAAGTAATTCATAAAATGCTTTTCATTTAGATAATTTGCTAAAAGAATTCCGAAAAAAATATAAACTGCTTAAAATATAAACTGCAGATTGTATGCTGATAGGAATATATGTTTGTATATAGCTCTCACCTTTGCTATGATTGCCAGGCTGAATGACATCTGCTCAGATGACAGCACCACAAAGCTATCCTATTTTCCTCCCCTGCTATGCCACCAGCTATGCACACGGGCTTGAAGTGATAAAACTGATGTTAACTAGTGCCATGGAAGAACTTTCAGTGATGCCTCATTCGGAAAGCCACAGCCAAGGAAAGTGTACTTTGAGATGAGGAAAATTGTTTTCACCCAGGGTTGTGAGTTTGTGGAATTCTCTGCCACAGAATGCAGTGGAGGCCAATTCACTGGATGTTTTCAAGAGAGAGTTTGATATAGCTCTTAGGGCTAATGGAATCAAGGGAGTCACAAACTGCTGGAGTAACTCAGCGGGACAGACAGCATCTTTGGAGCGAAGGATTGGGTGATGTTTCGGGTCGAGATGCTGCCTGTCCCACTGAGTTACTCCAGCAGTTTGGGTCTACCTTCGATTTAACCCAGCATCCACAGTTCTTTCTTACACACGGAATCAAGGGATATGGGGAGAAAGCAGGAACAGGATACTGATTTTGGATGATCAGCCATGGTCATATTGAATGGCGGTGCTAGCTCGAAGGGCCGAATGGCCTACTCCTGCACCTATTTTCTATGTTTCTATGTTTTGAGGGAACAAAGGTCGAGAAGTATCCAAGCAATCAACAGGCTGGAGAGCTGGAAACAATCCTAAATTGTCCAACAATTCTGTAGAGGTTCACTTGAGGGCAAAATATAGGCCAACTAATGAAGTCCGTAAGAGAGGGAGGGCTGGATCAAGCTTTGGATTGGGAAGGTAAACAGTGTGACCTTCACTACCCAAAAGCTGACAGGCAGGCAAAAAGGTATTTGCAGCAAAGTAAATGTTTTTCCCTTAGACATCCCCGACCATCAGTCTTCTCTCACCTCCTCACCTATCAGTTTCTATTTTAGCCCTAGTGTTGAGAATTCCAAACACTCAAACATCACTAACAGTTCACGTTGCCTGCCACAAGCAGTTCTGCTCATTTTTTTCGGACACCTCAATTAATTGCATGATGTATGCAGTTAATTAATACTCTCACCATCACAAGATGTATGCAGCGGAATTTCGTTTAGAATTGCATATATTGATGTATTTCTAAATGACAATAAAGTTTGTTTGACTTTTTTTGTTTTTGAGCACTTGGGATAAGTGTTCATATCACTCGTCATTATAGATGTGAAGCAATAGAGGGATTATCTCCAACTGCACCAAACAATCTCATAAATCTGAAAAGTTCCTCAGCAGCATTCTGATTTTTCTGATTCCATTATAATAAGAGTTTACTGTACATCATGGTCTACTTTGGAAATTATGCACCTACATTTTTTTTAAACATTATACATTGGCAAGAAAATAGGTGATGTTTTTGACAACAGTATTGACACTGTTGTAGGTGAGTTTGTCACACCAGAGTTGAGTATACATGGTAGGTATGTTACAAAACTTACCTTGAGCAGCCCTGCAGTTCTGCCGCTCCCCGTGTGTGTGACTTTGGCGCCTTTCAGAGGAGGGTGGGCTTAAAGTGCCGTTTTTCTACAGACTGGGCAAATCGATCCATGTCGGGCGATTTCGTTGCGGAAGAAAAATCACTCCGACATTTCATTAATGAAGGTATTTTTAAATTATGCTAGATTATTTATTACCTCCAGTAATTTAAAAATCACCTTCAAAAGCCGTGAGCGTCGACAACGGGAAGGATTTTGCGTAGGGGAGAAAAAAAGGTACACAGTTTATTTTTATATTAAAAGTTGTTTTTTATGGAGGCTTTAATCATATTTTCATGTTGCGAAATGGGGTCCAAAAAAAAATGTACGCACCAACAGTATTTTTCCTCCCGACTTCACCGCAAACCACAACGTTCCAAACCACCGCATTCCACTAAAACCCACTCACTAGTTGATTTAAATGGCCATTAATTTACAGGCATTAAACACTAAATTCCTTCCATTTGGCCCAGAAATTCATGAAAATTAGATTTAAAGATTGTGTTATATTGTGGATTATTGTGTGAATGTTATTTGGACACTTAAGCAATTTAAAAAAAGTTTGTCTTTTCTTAAGAAATGGATAGATGTTTAGATCTAATTGAAATTTGTAATTAGCTACAATTAGATAACTAACTAATTATATGCTTTAATTTCAGGTCATCCAAGTAAGATTGTTTCATATTTGTATCAGAATGCTTCAATCTATAATAAATTAAAATTTCATTGAGTTCTCTTAATTTTTAAGAAAGTTATGGGCTTTTGATTATTCTAGATCACAGCTTTTGAGTTAAGTCAATTGAACGGCAATGGGGAACAAGATGCTAATTTCCAAGAATGTAAATGGTCATAACTTTCTTAATACTGAAGATATGAAAGTGAATTAGGTGTCAAATTAAACTTCTTTTTATGCTTTATCTGATGGGATAAATTGCAGACTTGATTTTTAAAATCTCAAAATTTTGTAACATTGCTATACAAGGTGTGATCACTTCACGGTATATGATTTATTGAGGACTTCAGTATGTACTGACGAGAGGACATAACACAAGTCACAGCGCAGTGAGACAATGGCATTGATTTATCACTGAACTATCAAGAACATGGGGTACAACAGGGCGGCATACCTGACTATAGTAGGAAACTCAACATGTATGACCAAAGGCCTTTCAGCAAGTATGTCAAGGAATTGGACATGACCTTTGAAAGTGCGTAATATCATGCAGAAGGAAATATAGTGGCAGCTCAAAACAATATTCCTGATGGAGCTTGTGCCAGAAGCATTTGAAAGACTGATACATTTTCTTCCACCATGCTTATTGTTTGAAGATGTGCAGAAATAGCAGCCTTGTTCAATTAAAATCCGTTAAAAATAACTGAAAGCTATGTTTAGGCAAGGATGCAGAAGCAGAATGAGGACATTTCTGAATACATTGTTACATTGAATATATTTATCCTTGCATTACAATTTTAATGCCTTTGTAGAATGTTTATTTTGCAGCAAGTTTATGTATTCATCTATTGATGACCAAATTCAATCAAAGCTGTTAACTGTGTTAAATCTGACATTTGTATCAGTAAGTAAAATATTTGTGTTGATTAAAGTTCATTCAAGAATGTTAGTAAATTTGCTGAGCATAGCTGAATACATAATCCCATTCCATAGTCAGAGAGTTATAGTAAAATCCAAGGATCCAAAACAAAACACTGAAGGATGGCAGGGTAGCTCAGTGGTAGAGTGGCCTCAGAGAATCAGAGACGCAAGTTTGATCCTGACCTCAGCTGCTATCTGTGTGGAGTTTTCACGTTCTTTCCGTGACCACGTGGGTTTCCTCCAGGTGCACCCACATCACAAAGATGTACGGGTTTGTGGGTTAATTAACTTCTGTAAATTGCCCCTAGGTGTAGGGAGTTGATGAGAGAGTGGGATAACTTAGAACTACTGTGAATGGGTGATCGATGGTCAATATGGACCTGTGGTGGGCCGAAGGGTCTCTTTCCATGTTGTATCTCTGAACTAACCAAAACTGGTCTCAGCAGTATGCGGCCAGTTGTTACTGTTGCAATGGAACCAGTCAACACAATCTTATTAGTTTGGAATAGACAAGTTAAGTATTAAGACAGATGCTAATAGAACAATCACATTTTTTACACTACGGAAAAAAACCAAGAAAAGCCAGAACAACTACTCCAGCAGTAATTGTAGGAGAACGTCATAGTTTGGAAGTTTAGTCAGAGAGTAAAAAACTGGGATTGTCCTAGACTTGGAACTGCACTTTTCCTTTCAGTCCATCTCAGAGAGAATCACTTTTTTTGCCTACCCAATGAGATACAAGTCTCTCTTGCAAACTTTATTTACATAGAGTGAATACATTTGGCGATAGGGATAACACTATATTCGTGGATATAGAAAGAAGACATTGAGCCCATGGGGCAAATAATTTTTGTCAATTCCGTTTCCAACATTTAGATAGATAATTTATCAACATTTTTATTTAGTGAAAAAGAACTGTAGATCAAGTCCAGTGATTGGTTTTCAGAAGCTTTCTAATGCCCTTTCCTAGTTTTGATATTAAATCAACTTTTGGATGATGGGTCTGCCTTTGACTGTCAAGTAAGTATTTCTGACAGACTTGTTTCCATTTGATATTTTGCTTCCTAAAGTTCAACATAAACAGTTTTATGATAAATTAGTTCACCATCCAGATTTTTTATCTCTAGCAGAAATTATTTTATCCATATGGCCACCAGCTCTTGTCATCAATTTCAAACAAATATTGTTAGTTCTGATCAATTTGCAAAGTTAGCCAATAACTGTGTTTTGCTTGAAACATAGTTTCTTCTGATTAGTGCCATTGTGACTCAACTGCTTCTATTCAACTTAGAGAAGTGAAATTTGCTTGCACAGGATATGTTCCCAGCCTTCTTTTCATCGTGTTCTGTGGCTGAATTCCCCGTGGTGATGTTGACTTGACTTGACTTGACTTGGTAATGTGAGGAGCTGTACTAAGCTTCAGCAAGAAACTGCCCATGTGATCACCCATGCTGAGTTTTAAATATCCTTGCAGCACTAGCTCGTTGAGAGTTTCTCTAACTACTCTGACTAACCTCTCAGCTGCTCCATTTGAAACATGAATGAACATGAGCTCGTTTTTTTTCCATTTCCCATAAAGTTTAAGGACAGAGTTAATGAAAACTGGAGACTTTTGTCAAAAATGAGCTTTATGAATACGTTAATTCATGCTTATGGACCTAGTCTCATCTAAACTAAGTTTGGCATTTGTATATAAAGGTATGTGTTTAATTTCAACCCACTTTGATTGACAATCCATCAAATCTGGATATTGTCATCGCCTTGTATGCTTCTATGTACCATCTGAATAGGTTTAGTAGCCCATTACCATGATTGCACAGGAATCTTTGGTGGGTTTTTTCTCGCAACATTAGAAAATACTGTATTTGCTCATTTGAGGTTAGGCAGAGCTAGTAAATCAGAATTCTTGCAATAGCTTTCATAGTGACTATTCCTGTATTTTCAATATGAAGCTTGTACTAATTATTATTTGTTTAAACAATTGGCACTGCCCTGCCAGAAAACTAACTTGATGCACCCATGCTCACCAGACAATCCATTGGAGTGAATCCAAAATGGATTTTAGTTCCTTTTCTGTGAATAGATCAAATTCTGACTATCATTTTAAGATTTGCTCAGTCACATTTTCACCATTACTTTTCTGAACTATATCTCTGTTTTCAGACAATTATTGGAAAAATCTCTGTGACTCATTTAAAGTGTGGATCACATTTCACCTCCAACATCAGAGGGCACATTCAATAACGACAACAGACCATCCAGAAGGCCGCTCTGCTTGGAACTACTGAAAGTGGTCAGACAGTGGCAAAATGATTGCCCACATTTGTTTTCCTAGCAGGTTTAGCTAATCTAGGAGATTGGTGCTTATGATTTGCTACTAGGGTGAAATATCTTCCCAGCAAAATTGATGGATTTTTTTTTGTTGAATCGCATGCCAACAGCAACTCGAGTGAAATGTCTTGTTGAACAAGGAGAGCTTTGCTTGCTAATCTTTTCTTACATTGACCATTATGCCATGGAGCAGACTTGGAGTCTGAAGAAGGGTCTCGACCCGAAACGTCACTTGTATTCACTGGAGTTTAGAAGGATGAGGGGATATCTTATAGAAACATATAAAATTATAAAAGGACTGGACAAGCTAGATGCAGGAAAAATGTTTCCAATGTTGGGTGAGTCCAGAACCAGGGGCCACAGTCTTAGAATAAAGGAGATGTCATTTAAGACTGAGCTGAGAAAAAACTTTTTTACCCAGAGAGTTGTGAATTTATGGAATTCCCTGCCACAGAGGGCAGTGGAGGCCAAACCACTGGATGGATTTAAGAGAGAGTTGGATAGAACTCTAGGGGCTAGTGGAGTCAAGGGATATGGGGAGAAGGCAGGCACGGGTTATTGATAGCGGACGATCAGCCATGATCACAATGAATGGCGGTGCTGGCTCAAAGGGCCGAATGGCCTCCTCCTGCACCTATTTTCTATGTTTCTATGTCACCCATTCCTTCTCTCCATAGATGCTACCTCTACCGCTAAGTTACCCCAGCATTTTGTGTCTCCCTTCAATCATTGTTTTCGGCACGTGTATTTTACAAGTGATGCAATGGCCAGAGTGTGTGGGATAGTGCTGGTGTACGAGGTGATCGCTGGTTGGTGTGAACTCAGTGGGCCGAAGGGCCCGTTTCCTCACCATATCTCTAAAGTAACCTTATGGAAGAGATAGAGATTTATGGTGATGCACAGCAGCAGTGCTATGAAATTTTATTTCTGAGTCACGTGAGTGACTTCGTGAAGATCCCGCCAGGCACACATGCACAACATATTGTCGACCACATGCGAGCGACAGACAGGAAGGAGCGTTGTTCCTCCACTGCAGGGACCTGCAGGTAAAGAAAAAAACTAACGTGAGGTCCTTTTTCTTTTCCGGTGACTCTGTTCACAGGGTCTCCAGGCCACCTCGAATCAGTCAGTGGCGGCACCAAAACACCGGAGTCGGGAAGAGCCCGTTGACCAGGAGAGTCCGGGCTCACACACACAAGTGTCATTTTCAAAAAAACGCTACCCAGAAGTCGGGCAAGCCCGGGCAAGTCCGAGGGTCCGGGCTCGGAGAGTCTGGTCACCATTGGAGCTGGGGGGGGGGGGAAGAGTGTGCTCCTCCACCGGATGCTTCTTAAAGACCCTCAGGTAACATACTAACCTTGAGTAGCTGAGCTTCTGTGCTAGAATTTGCTTACATGGAGACCAGAATGAAGGCATCAAAGCATGCCTCCAAGGGCCATGGGACTTCGGATGGGAGTCAGTGGCCACAATTCCAGCAGCACAACGGGTCTAGACTCTACAGGAATTAAACCTGGACAGAATGATCAACCCATAATAAAGTAACTTCTTTATGAAAGAGTTGCTTAAACTACACAGACCTGCAACTGCAGGTCTGAAAATGGGCATCAGGAATATGAAGACGGATCTGTTTCAGCCATGGAAACCCACGTCACAGGGTGATGGTGCAGACTATCTCCAGATGACTCAAGGTGGTATTCGGTGCAGCAGGTAAGACACTAACATTTTTTAAATGTCATTCTACCAGGGCTGAATCCATATCAGCGGCGAGGGCCATGGAGGTGTTCATGGATTATGTCCTCGCAATAGCGGGCTGGGCCAGTGAAACTACATTTCAGTGGTGTTATAACAGACCTGTAGCCACTCCCGTAATGTTGGCAGATTCAGTTTTAAGTGCTGTTCCATAAACATTTGTCCCCGAGTTCAGGGGTTTATTGTTGTATTAACAAATGTTATTATTTTTCAGCTTGTTTAAGTCTGAAATGCGTTAACATACTTCCTCCATCAGTATTACGGCAGTGTGTGAGCATCCACGTGATCCAGGGCATGTAAACACAGAGCTTTGAAATCTTCACGAAGTCACGTGACTCCGAAGTAAAATAGTAAGATTAAACAAGAACTTACCAGTTTGAAGTTTGATCTTTATTTTATGAGGAGTTGCGATGAGGGATTTTGTGCCCTCCGCTCCCAACCCTCTATCATAAGGTCAACTGATATATTAGTTCTCTCAAATCTTACTATCTTCAGTCATTGTTGTTATCTGTGATTCCACACCGCTGCTTTGAAGAATGTCGCGCATGCGTGCCTGGCGGGGTCTTCACAAAATCCCTCATCGCAACTCCTCATAAACTAAAGATTAAACTTCAAACTGGTAAGTTCTTGTTTAATCTTACTATTATAGCATACAGGATGGACATAGGCCCTTTGGCCCACTGAGTCCACACTGACCACCACCCACCCATTTACCCTAATCTAATCCATCTTTATTCTCTAAACTTTCAGATTCAACCAATCATCTACACTTAGGGCCTTTTAAGCAGCCAATTCACCTGCCAACCCACACATTTTTTGGGATGTGGTGGGAAACCGGAGCACCCCGAGGAAACTGACGTGACACAGGGAGAATGTACTAATTCCACACAGAAAAAAAACGAGGTCAGGATTGAACCCAGGTCTCTGGTGCTGTGAGGCAGCGGCTCCATCAGCTATGCCACTGCGTCGTTCCTAAACATTTAGATCTAGAATCTGAAATTATAATATTGAAACCTGAAAGTCATAATTAAAAAAATATTTCACACTGCAAATATTTCAAATTTTGCCCAAGGCTTTAATTTTTCAAAAAAAAACATGAAGTTGACCTGTGACTGCTGTGCACTGAAATGCTGGAGAGTATCTGCTCCCCGTGAAGCCACATTCTCGAGAGGGTCAGTAACTTCAGAAGAGAGGAAATTGGAAAAATAAAATAGAATTTCAATAATACTGATATGTTGTATTAATGACATTTTGAAAGGCATATTCAAGCACTCCTATATGAAATTTGAACATGCGTAGCCTTATTAAGTGCAGTTTGATATGGTTGTGTGAACAATATTACATCATTGACATTATATGTTGAGACAACTTAACCTGCTTATTATCCAGTCAACAATTTATTTGTCCCCAGTACAATGCTTTATACACCAGGGACTTTAAATGAGAACCTGACTGTTACACAATATTATGGTTTTCTATTGAGTTAGAAGCTACAGTTTTAGCATTAGGTAAAAGTTACCTAACTAAATGAAATATAGTATAAATTCTTGACCTCCTATATAATTATTAATGATTTGAACTTTCATTCCTTGAGTATTTTGAATGAATTAAAATGTAAATGTAAACAGATTTAATAAGACCATAGGACATAGGAGCAGTTTTAGGTAAATTAGCCCATTGGGTCTACTTCGCCATTCGATCACAACTGACCTATTTTTCCCACTCAACCTCATTGTTCTACCTTTTCCCCCCCATAACCTTTGTTGCCCTGACTTATCAAGAACTCATCAATCTCTGCTTTAAAAATACCCAATGTCTTGGCCTCCACAGTTGGCAATGGCAATGGTTCCACAGATTCACCACTCTCTGGCTGAATAAGCTCCTCCTCATCTCCATTCTAAAGTATGTTCTTTTATTCTGAGGCTATACCCTCTGGTCTAGACTCTCCCATTAATGGAAACATCCTTTCCACGTCCACTCTATCTAGGCCTTTCATTAACCAGTGGATTTCAATGAGATGTCCCCTCATCCTTCTAAACTCCAGAAAGTGCAGGCCTGGAGCCATCAAAAGCTCATCATACATTAACCTAATCATCCCAGCATCATTTTGTTGACTGCAAAATAAGTCAATGTAGTTGCTGCATCTACTCACATGATACAGATTAATGCTCCACAACCTTTTGCGTTTTAAATAAAAGAAAGATAAAGGCTTTTTTTAAACCTTGGCATTCATGCACATTTTCTTTCAGTTTTGAGGAATTGAGGGCATTTGTTCATGCACATTTGTTCAGATTTGAGGAATTGAGGGAACTGAACAAGGTAAATTGTTCCTTATGACCGGTACTTTCCTACGTACTAGGGTCAATTTACAATTGTTACCTAAGCCAATTCACCTACAAACATGTACGTCTTTGGATTATGGGGGGAAACAGGAGCACCTGGAGAAAACCCACGTGGACACAGGGAGAATGTACAAACTCCATACAGTTAGCACCCATTGTCAAGATCAAACCCGGGTCTCTGGTGCTGTAGAGCAGTAACTCTACCACTATGTCACCATGTAGCCCTAACCTTGGTATACAGTAGGTTATGATTAGATCCCTATGAGCTCAAGCTCATTACAAATTCCTTAATAATCTTGGCAGCGTACAGCACAGAAATTCTGGAGTAGTTCCTGAGGATTGGAGGATAGCTAATGTAACCCCACTTTTTAAAAAAGGAGGGAGAGAGAAAGCGGGGAATTACAGACCAGTTAGTCTAACATCGGTAGTGGGGAAACTGCTAGAGTCAGTTATTAAAGATGGGATAGCAGTGCATTTGGAAAGTGGTGAAATCATTGGACAAAGTCGACATGGATTTACAAAAGGTAAATCATGTCTGACGAATCTTATAGAATTTTTCGAGGATGTAACTAGTAGCGTGGATGGGGGAGAACCAGTGAATGTGTTATATCTGGACTTTCAGAAGGCTTTCGACAAAGTCCCACATAAGAGATTAGTATATAAACTTAAAGCACATGGTTTTGGTGGTTCAGTATTGGTGTGGATAGAGAACTGGCTGGCAGACAGGAAGCAAAGGGTAGGAGTAAACGGGTCCTTTTCAGAATGGCAGCTAGTGACTAGTGGGGTACCGCAAGGCTCAGTGCTGGGACCCCAGCTATTTACAATATACATTAATGATTTGGACGAGGGAATTGAATGTAACATCTCCAAATTTGCAGATGACACCAAGCTGGGGGGTATAGTTAGGTGTGAGGGGGATGCCAGGAGGCTGCAGGGTGATTTGGATAGGCTGAGTGAATGGGCAGATGCATGGCAGATGCAGTATAATGTGGATAAATGTGAGGTTATCCACTTTGGTGGCAAAACATGAGGTTAGAATATTATCTGAATGGTGGCAGATTAGGAAAAGGGGAGATGCAACAAGACCTGGGTGTCATGGTACGCCTGTCATTGAAAGTAGGCATGCAGGTGCAGCAGGCAGTGAAGAAAGCAAATGGTATGTTAGCATTCATAGCGAAAGGATTTGAGTATAGGAGCAGGGAGGTTCTACTGCAGTGGTACAGGGTTTTGGTGAGACCACACCCAGAGTATTGCGTACAGTTTTGGTCTCCAAATCGGAGGAAAGACATTCTTGCCATAGAGGGGGTTCAGAGAAGGTTCACCAGACTGATTCCTGGAGTGTCTGGACTTTCATATGAAGAAAGGCTGGATAGACTCGGCTTGTACTCACTGGAATTTAGAAGATTGATGGGGGATCTTATAGAAACTTACAAAATTCTTAAGGGGTTGGACAAGCTAGATGCAGGAAGATTGTTCCCGATGTTGCGGGAGTCCAGAACAAGGGGTCACAGTCTCAGGATAAGGGGGAATTCCTTTAGGACCGAGATGAGGAAAACATTCTTTACACAGAGAGTGGTGAGTCTCTGGAATTCTCTGCCACAGAAGGTCGTTGAGGCCAGTTCATTGGCTATATTCAAGAGGGAGTTGGATGTGGCTAAAGGGATCAGGGGGTATGGAGAGAAGGCAGGTACAGGATACTGAGTTGGATGATCAGCCATGATCATATTGAATGGCGGTGCAGGCTCGAAGGGCCGAATGGCCTACTCCTGCACCTAATTTCTATGTTTCTATGTTTTCTATGTTTCTAAATGTGCCCGTGTCAATGATGGTGCATTTCACTGTTCGTCAATACATGTGACAATAAAGTACCATTAAACCATTGAATTGTTGGGAAATAGAAGATAAATTTATCAGTGGGAAAGGGCATAAGTTGGGGTGAGAGTGAGTTGGGAGCCTACTTAACATCACACATGATCTGCTTAATTTTCAATCTCTGCTAAAACT
The DNA here is from genome assembly GCA_963514005.1 of Raja brachyura. The sequence goes on along the minus strand of OY740790.1, from coordinate 40,221,300 downwards.
AAGCAAAAAATATTATGGTACGAGGTGACCAGGAATTAATCGGGATAATATTTGCTTTATGATAAGCTGCTATTAACTTTCAGGAATTTTCGTTGTTGTTTAATTTTGTTATCAAATAGATAGCTGTCCTGGTAATCTGGGCTACTTTCACCTCCACAGGGAGCAAACATCTCCTGGAAGCTGTTATGGGAGCAGGTATTGTTGTAGCATCCAATGATTTTAATTAAAATGTTATAGGACGTTCAATAGATTTTTTTTTCCAAGGATATAAATTACTTTGGACTTCTCTTCTATTATTTTGTGGAAGTTTCAAACCCTTCTCCCATATCCCCTGCATCCCTCTCCCCACTGCCTCCCCCATCACCCACTCTATGAATTGATGAGAGACCCACAAGCATCAATGATGGGGTGAGATCGTATTTCAGCACTATTCCTAGACTGTTGAAATATGGTTTCAATAGAAAGATGGCCAGATTCTGAAATACATTTAGCCAATTTATGTAGGAAAAGGGCACGCATTCAAAAACACCAAATTATTGAGGTGGCTGTACTATAATTATCCGTGTTTACATTAACACAGTCGATGGAGTAAACCATGGCTTACTGGCAATAAAAACCCACCACATTCATTGGAACTGCTGAATCAGGGTTCCTGTCACATCATCATGGTCAAGGGAGCACAACACCTTCCAGCCCAACCCACGTCAAACAATAACAGAGTCCTTTGTCCAAAATGTTTCATTTGGCAGGGTTATTTTGGAGTGATTATTCTCAGATTCACGAAGGAGCCAATCAAAAGAACCAGTAGATATAAATAGAGCGACAAAAGGAAAACTAATGAAAACCAAGGAAAACATTTAATCCTTAATGTTTAATTGCTATTATTTACCATGACAGGATGCCATTAATAACACAAAGCAGGATAATGTTTCAACCATGACTTCCAATAGGTATAGAAATGTAATAAAGAAATAAGGAATTCTTCAGTCTCTTTAGTAAAAGTTCCACTGAATGTAATCAGGGCTAATCTGACCCAAGCAGCCATGGATTAAGGAGAGGAAAAATCAACCGGGATTTCTACTCCTGCTAGCTATTCCAGATGCTGATATTTGCTTCGGCTTGGACAATGGAAAGTTGGAGTTAGCTGTGATTCTCCAGCAATTGAAGAGCCATGGAAAGATAATATTCTTATCTCAATTTTCAATGCTGAGCCTTTGCTAAAGTCGGTGAGAGTTACTACTGCAATGGCTGAGATAAGGTCTTTAGGAGAGTTGTGAAGGACATTTTCAACCCCTTGTTCTGATTACAATTCTTTGTTACTGCTTAATTGCCAAACCGAAGGGGTCCTGAAACCGAAGGATTCAGGACGATTTACATACTTGGAGATATATGTTTATTTCTGAAAGGCAGTGGCCAAAGATATTTTGGATCAGCTGACAAGTTCTGGTTGACCTTTACAAGGAAGCGCAACATAATTTGCAATTTGTAATTTCAACTGCTTCACCAGATGCCACGAAGGTCACTGCAGCTATTAACATCTTTGATACTGGCTACTTACAGGCAGTTTGCTGGGGATTAAGCAGGGATCAGTCAGCCATACAAGTTGCATTGCAAACAATAGGTCACAGATGCCTTACTCAAGAGGTCACATCATTAAATATGGCTCTCCAGAATGAGAAAGCAGTAATTGGAAACTCAGCAACAGTTGTATGCCACTGAGTGGTTACCATGGTACTGAGTACTATTAGTTGCACATATGTCAAGATGCAGGTGCCAATCCATGATGATTTTACATAATTAAATGGGTAATAATTTAATTACATTAATTTACGTGGTAGAAGTGGTTCAAATATGAAAGTTTGAGTGCGCTTGCACCGATTACTGTTAGTTCTATAGCTGGCTTCCCTATGTTAACTGAGTCATTTGCATTCAGACCTTTTGAAATAGTTGACTATTACTAATTGCAATTATCATCTCTAGCCTTATCATCTCCATCTATGCACCCATTTAATTTTTGGAATCACTTATTTTTGTGGCTCTTAATTTATTCTTGAATCTGCATCAAACTTACCAAGGTAAATTAAAGATGTTCCCAAAATGTTCACTTGTGAGGTGCTTTCATGACGTAGAAATAACCACTCCATCCACTGGTATGAAAACAGTAAAGTCTATGAAAGAACTTTAAATGTTGCACCAACTCTGTGTTAAACAACTTGAATGTTTGCACTAATTATACTCTATGAGGGGAAAGTATGAAACTACAAAACAACATTTGAGCATTGTGACAGTGGCTGTTCACTAAATATTCACTCTTCACATATAAAGCTTGTATCTGTCTAACTTAAATATTCACAGACTGTTTCTCCCATCCACCATTCCATTCCTCTCCTTCTGCTTACTTCAGTCGGTCTGATTGTACTGTTGATGGTTGTTTTTCAATTGATGAATGTTATTTCACTATTTCCCAGAGCCACTTCTGCCAATTCTACTATCAGCTGGGCATCAGGTTGACAGTGAAGGTCAATTTCATCAGGGATTAGTCATGCCTCTGCAAGCTAAATCTATCTCTATATGTGAAGGAAGAAGCCAATCTAGGACTCTTTTGTTATGCTTTCTATGCAGATTATTTATCAAATTAATAGAAAGGAGCAAAAGGATATTAAGAACTTGGAGAAAATTACTTATGAATCGCACAGTGATACAAGCAGAGCAGCTGCGTCATATAGCCAGTGACCTGAGTGTGATCCTGACTTCCAGTGCTGTCTGTGTGGAATTTATGCATTCTCCCTGTGACTGTGTGGGATTGCTCCAGGAACTCCAGTTTCATCCTGCATTCCAATGACATCAGGCTGGTAGATTAGTTGGCCACTAAATTGCTGGTGTTGTGTGGATGAGTGTGGAATCCAGAGGGATTGATGGGAATGTGGGAGAATAAAATGGAATTAGCGTAGGATTAATGTAAATGAGTGCTCAATGGTTGGCATGACTTTGTTGGACAGAAGGGTCTGTTTATATGCTGTATCATTCTATGATTCTTTCATGGATGATGTATTATTTATATTTTATTTGCAAAACAATGAAATTCTTAATTCAAATGATACAATTCATTGGAATAAAATTTAATAGTTCAAACTCTGAACGCCAAAATTCTTGATGATATTGAGCTATATTGGCCCCAAAGTGTAAAAAAGACAACTTTTTTAACAAATAAAATAGTAAGATTAAATGAGAACTTACCAGTTTGAAGTTTGATCGTTATTTTATGAGGAGTTATGATGAGGGATTACGTGGAGAAGAAGGCCGTCCCCACGCATGCGCGTCAATCTTCAAAGCAACGGTGTGAAGTCACAGAAACAGTTGCTGAAATAACATTGTAAGATTATAGATGACTAGAACTACCAGTTGATCGTTAAGTTACGAGGGTAGGGAGCGGAGGGCACGTAATCCCTCATCGTAACTCCTCATAAAATAACGATCAAACTTCGAACTGGTAAGTTCTCATTTAATCTTACAATTTTACTTTGGAGTCACGTGAGTGACTACGTGAAGACTTTGAAGGTCTGTGATTTCATGCCGAGGAATGAGTCCACGCGTCACAGCTGCATCAATTGACAAGGACGAGTGAGAAAAATTAATGCATTCAAACATGACATGTTTTAACAATAGTAATGGTTAATAACAAACAAATAAAGAAAAACAAACAGTGACCTCTCTCACCCAGAGGGAAACTGTGAAACAGAACTTAAAACAGAGTCAGCAAAACCCCCGGATCTGGCGAAAGGCATATTATAAAACCTCTGGTATGTCCTCTCATTCGACCACCCCGCAGCTGCCAGAATTTGGTCAAGAGGAACGTCCATGTCCCTTGCTGCTGACGTCGATGCAGCCCTGGTGAAATGAGGTTTAAAAATGTTAGTGTCCCCTCCTGCACACGCCAGAACCTGTTTGATCCATCTAGAGATGGTCTGCACCGTAACCTGTTTGTGAGGTTTGGTGCAGCTGACAAAAAAGGGGAGTTTCGAGCCTCTCAAGCTCCTAGTGACCTTAATGTAATGGGTTATGGACGATACAACACACACTCGTGGATCTGAGGGATAGCCATGAAACTCAACTTGAGCCCTAGTACCCCTGGCCTGCTCTGTTTGACGAGATCCCTAACGAAAAAGGTGACATTATTGCCGGACGTACTCATACTGTCCAGTCTGAGTTTATGTAGTGTTTGGGCCCATTGTGCTGAGGCCAGGGCCATGAGCATAACTACTTTCAATGTCAGATGGTGTAGGGACAGAGATGAAACTGGTGCCCACTGACGGAGCAGCGTGAGGACCACACTGACATCCCATGTATGAGTGTACCTGGGTCTAGGTGGAGTGGAACCAGTCAACACAATCTTATTACCATGTGATGTGCTGACCCCAGGTGTAAATAATTGGACAAGCACAGCGGGCACTGTTAATGGCACTATAACTCAGTTTGCTTTCGTGATAGAGTGATGATAGAAACTCCAAGACATCAGTGATTGTGGCTGTGTGGTATGAAATGTGAGAGCAGGAACAGTACATCTCCCATTTTCTTATGTGAGAGATGTACTGTATCTGAGTGCTCTTCCTCCAGGCCGCAGTGATGACATCAACAGTACTCTCTGAAAGACCGAGCCCTAGGAACAATCTCCTCAGAATCTGCAAACCAACAAATTTATACGGTCATGAAGAGGGTGGCTTTCCCCTGTCACTGGGTGTACCAGCAGATTTCTGCTCATGGGCACTACCATAAAAGGCTGTGTGATTAAGGCTAGCACCGGAGGAAACCAATGCTGAGTAGGCCAGTCCGACACTACCAGAATACCAGTGGCGGAATCTTGCTGGATCTTTGCCACACATTGGGTAATGAGGTAGAATGGGGGAAATACATACACACATTTACCACCCCAATGTAGCGAGAATTCATCCACCACTGCTGCCCCTGGGTCTGGCTCCCATGACACATAAATTGGTAACTGATGATTAAGCCGGGAAGCAAACAGATCAATATCCGGCACACCATAACGAAGGACAATATCATTCAACACTTTGTGATTTAACATCCATTCTTTGTTATCATTGAACTCTCGTGACCTGGTGTCTGCCAATGTGTTATACCTTCCTGGTAAATAGATAGCTGACACCTAGATGTTTCTTGCAATACATCAGTGCCAGATAAGATTGGACAACCTATCACAGGATACAGACTTACTGCCACCCATGTGATTAATGTACGCTACCGCGGTAGTATTGTCAATCTGCAGTTGGACATGCACATAATGCCTGTTGGTACAAAAAGCCTTTAACCCATAGAGTACACCCAACAACTCTAAATAGTTAATGCCATGTGATTGAAGCATGGATGCTTCTTGCAGATCCCATCTGCCACCACAGCTTGAGACAGTATCAGTAGCACCCCAACCTAGTGCACTGGCATCAGTCTGCAGGATAACTGATGGTGCATTGACTAGAATAGGACCAGAGCAGCACTGAATATTGGCTATCCACCATTGTAACTCAGTTAGAGCGTCAGCTGATAGCTGCATGGGTTTATCAAAATGACCTCTCTGAAGCTTAAGTGCCTGTTCCTTTGCACGCTGTAAATTTTGGTAGTGCAAAGGCCCAAATAGTGCTGACACTAATTTTCCAATTATCCGAGCCAAATGTCCAATAGAAGGGTGATTATCAACAATGTTTCCTGCAGGCTTCAATTAAGTCTAATTGCTTGCCCTGAGGCAGAGTTGCTGACATGTGTACTGAGTTAATGGTGAACCCTAAATAGTCAATTATCTTAGATGGCACCAATTTAGACTTAACTGGATGGATAATGAATCCAAACTTTTCGAAACCGAGTTTTCTAGCTGACACAGATAATTCAGCTAATTCAAAAGTCCTCCCAATGACTAAAATGTCATCCAAATATGCCATGACAATATGATTTTGTGCTCTGAGTAACCCCAGAACTGGTTTGAGCAATTTTGTGAATAGTCTGGGAACCGAAGTTAATCCGTTAGGCAAAACTTTAAACTGTCAGAACTGATTCATCCAGTTAAACTTCAAAAAATGTCTGTGCTGCTCATGAACGGCCCCTGAATTGTAAGCATCTTTGAGGTCAATGCTTGTCATATAACAATTGTTTAGCTGTAACAAACATTTCCATTTTGAAATGTTTATACTGCACAAAAGTGTTAAGCTCTGTCAAATCTAGAATAATTCTACACCCTCCAACCTTTTTTGGCCTCATAAAGATATTGGACACAAATTGATAAGACTCACGCCTTGCCCTTTCAATTACACCTTTATTGAACAAAGAGTCTAGCTCTTTTTGTGCACTAATACACTCCTGTTGTGAGAACACAAATGTACGGCCAGGTGTGTGCTGAGTAGGTGGAGGCAAGTCGGAAATGAACTCAATTTGAAAACCTTGAATACTGTGCAGTATAAACGGGTTAGATGTTATCCACTGCCATTCATGTAAGAAAAATTGCAATCTCCCCCCAACTTCTAATGTATCCATTGCAGCCGCACCTACCTTAGGAATTACTGGCGGTAACGTCGCTGCTTCTGCCCCCAACGTCTGGGAGGTAGGACTGCTGGGGAGCGCCGCTCTCCAGCAGTCCTACTCGGGCCCGGCTCGGGCCCTGCCCTAAAAAAAGCCTCTGTGTAGTTTGTTCCACACCACGTCCACCATAGCAGGAAGATTGTTCCCGATGTTGGGGAGATCCAGGACAAGGGGTCACAGCTTAAGGATAAGGGGGAGATCCTTTAGGACTGAGATGAGAAGGACTTTTTTCACACACAGTGGTGGGTCTCTGGAACTCTCTGCCACAGAGGGTAGTTGAGGCCAGTTCATTGGCTATATGTAAGAGGGAGTTAGATGTGGCCCTTGTGGCTAAGGGGATCAGAGGGTATGGAGAGAAGGCAGGTACGGGATACTGAGTTGGATGATCAGCCATGATCATATTGAATGGCGGTGCAGGCTCGAAGGGCCGAATGGCCTACTTCTGCACCTAATTTCTATGTTTCTATAGCCAGTGAACTGTTTGGCATGCACATGAGGGTAAGGGTATAGTCTACGGAAAGACGACCCCTCGGAGGCACCTTCATGAGCCCAACAGTCTTAGACTCTTTGTCCAATTCTTTCACCTGTTTACTCAGATTTTTTCCGAATAGGAGGTCTGGGGGTTGAACAGTCCCTGGTTTACAAAGTCCAGCAAATTTAGGGTTAATGGCAGGACGGATGGAATTTTTCCTGATATAATTAATTTCAAAATGTGCAGTGCACATTAATGCCATCGCGTCCTCCTGAGTCTCTGAGAGAGGCGCCCCTTGCAAAGGCCGTGATGCCCGAAGCGACCAGACTTTTTGCAATTTTACCTCCTGGGCTCTGACACCCCCTCCAAAGGTTTACTATGGAGACACTCAGTGAGGCACAGTTCTGTACCTGGCAGTGGTCTCCTCCATCGTCTGTTCTTGCAGAGAATGGGAAGCCATATAATTAGTATTCCCGGCGAGCTCTGTATCCAATGGCTCGCCGGTGAGGGCTGGGCCCGCAAATCTGGATACTATGGACAATACACCCGATGGTCCCTCCAGCCCAACTGTGACTCCGTACTCTGGGTCAGCATAGCACTGACCTCGTACGCTTCCGTCATCTTTTTTTTTAAATATTTTTTTATTAGAAGTAACCAATTTGCAATGTTTTATACAGATTTACAAACATCAACTTAATTCAACATTTGAACAAATAACACATTGATAATTATTATCTTCTATTTTTTTAGAAATAAAGATAGAAAAGAGATAGAGCAGTTATAAATCAATAAAGATATGATTAAATAATAATTTGATTATATATAAGAAAAAAAAAGAGAAAAGAAAAAAGGTTAACAAAAAAGTGAAAAAATATTATATATATATATATATATATAAATGAAAAACAACAAAATATATTGTAAATAAAACTAATACAAATAATAATATCAATAAAGACATGCATATTAATCCTATTATGAAAGTAAATTATTCTCATCAAATCCTGCAGGGTACCCGCCGAGCTGTGATGCCAAGAACAGCTACTTCTCTAAATACTGTATATATGGAGACCAAATCTGTTCGAAGGAATTATACTTGTCCAATAGGACAAATCTAATTCTTTCTAAATGTAACGTCTCCAACATCTCTGCTGCCCATATTTTAATTGTGGGGGATAATGTTCCCTTCCAAAATTTCAATATGATTTTTTTCCCTATTATCAAACAGTAATCAAAGAAATTTCTTTGATTTACTGTAAGTACCAAATTTGAATCCGGAATTCTAAATATTATTAACTTTGGGTCAGGGTCCAATCTAACTTTAAGAACTTCAGAAATAACTTTAAAAATTTCTATCCAATAATAATTCAGTTTGGGACATGTAACAAAACTATGTATTAAATTTGCTTCTAAATTCTTACATTTATCACAAATGGAGGAGAGATTGGGAAAGATACTATTTAATTTAGTTTTCGAATAGTGTAATCTATATAATACTTTAAATTGTATCAATGTATGTCTGGCATTTAACGAACACCGATGTATTCGTTGTAAACTTTCTTCCCAATTTTCTTTTGTTAAAGATAAACCATACTACTTGACGATATGTTTCAGTTATTGGATTCTCCTTATCCAAAATAATATAATATATATAAGCTATTAATTTTTCTGTATTTGGGTGCAAGTTAAACAGTTCATCTAATAATCCTGGTTCTTTATTTTTATAATCTTGTGTATTGGATTTAATATAAGCTCTAATTTGTAAGTATCTAAACAAGTGTTGTGGAGACAATCCGTAGATATCTTGTAACTCCTGGAATAAAAGAAACTTTCCTTTTCTATAAAGGTGCTCTATCCTTTTAATTCCTAAATCATCCCAATGTCTAAACCCCCCATCTAATATAGAGGGTTTAAATAATGGGTTATTCGTAATTGGTAGTCTAAGTGAGAGATTATCTAAATGTAAAGTCTTAACTATTTGTTTCCAAATACGTCTATTATTATAAATTATAGGGTTGTCCCTATAAATTTTTTTTTGTACTTCCTTTGGAGCAAAGAGAATCGAGCCTACATTGAAAGGTAAACAGTCTTCCTTTTCCATCTTTAACCACATTGGTTCATGATCCATATTTACCCACCAGCAATTCATATTCTTAATCTGGACAGCCCAAAAATAATATAAAAAATTTGGAAGTGCTAATCCTCCATTTATCTTAGATTTACATAAATGTTTTTTACTTATTCTATGATTTTTATAGTCCCAAATAAAACTATTAACAATATTATCTTTTTTTTTTTTTTTTTTTTTTTTCCTTCCGTCATCTGACAGGGAGATATCCCGCAGCCCTGACACAAGCACTGCTGCCTCGGGTTCAATAAACTTCCCGGGCTCTGATAGCTCCTTCCTCTGGAGCGTATCGTGCTCGAGTATCCTCTCCACAAGGCTCTCCAGCTGGGCCAGCCTGTGGGTAACACTGCCCTTAGGAGGGAACTCGTCCACCTCTTGGCCCGAGTCCTCAGAGTCCAGGGCCCTTACAGACTTTCTCGTGGTAAATCCACAGGACCAGATGGCATTGGCTCGGAATTTTATAAAACATTTTATGATTTGATTGATCCGCATTTAAAGATTGTACGAACATATCTATACTCAACAAACATTACCAGAAACATTAAATGAATCAATTATAACACTTATACCAAAAATAGATAAGGATCTGGATGATCCGGGATCATATAGAGCTATAGCTCTTTTAAATACTGATCAGAAAATATTAACTAAAATCTTAGCACAATGATTAAGCATAGTGATTAATAAATTAATACACCCGGATCAAACAGGATTTCTACCAAAAAGGTATTTTTCATACAACCTGAGACGATTATTCAATATTATATACTCAAAAGGAAATATTACCAAAGACCTAGCAATTATTTCATTAGACGCTGAGAAAGCTTTTGATCAGGTGGAGTGGCCCTATTTATTTTCGGTTATGAAAATTTTCCAACTGGGAGAGAAGTTTAGTACATGGATAAAACTTCTATATACTAATCCAACAGCTAGAATATCAACAAATCAAATGTTATCAACTAAATTTAATTTATCCAGAGGTTGTAGACAAGGATGTTCATTATCCCCGTTATTATTTGCATTGGTAATAGAACCATTAGCAGAAAGTGTGAGGTCCAATCCTGAAATATATGGGTATAAAACCAAAGATACGGAAAACAAAATCTCATTATATGCAGATGATGTATTAGTTTACATGACTAAACCTGAAGTTAGTATCCCAAATCTACTAAATTTAGTAACTCAATATGATTCGTTATCAGGATACAGAATTAATTGGAACAAAAGCGAAATTATGCCAATAAGGGAAAGTAACCCACATATTTTACAACAATTCCCTTTTAAAATAGTAAAAGAAAAACTGAAATATCTTGGAATTTATGTAACAAAGAGATATACTTCTTTATTTAAATCTAATTTTCTGCCTTTACTGAATAAATTAGATAAGAATATTTTGTATTGGAAAACATTACCCATTTCTATGATGGGTAGAATAAATGCGATAAAAATGATTTTTCACCCGCAACTATTATACCTTTTTCAATTAATCCCGATATATCTCCCCAAAACTTTTTTTAAAAAGGTTGATTCTATAGTTACTAATTTTATATGGGATTATAAGAACCACAGAATAAACAAGAAACATTTATGTAAATCAAAAGTAAATGGAGGCTTAGCATTACCGAATTTTATGTTTTATTTCTGGGCAGTTAATATCAAGAATATGAACTTTTGGCTGGAAGAATGAGATAAACAACCAGACTGGTTAAAAATGGAAAAAGAAGATTGTTTACCTTTTGAAATTGGGTCAATTCTATTTGCTAGTACCAAATTAAGCAAAAAAACCTAAAAAGAAAACCCTATAATAGATAGTGGAATGCGCACTTGGAAACAAATAAAGAAAACATTAAACTTGGATTATATACTACTATCTCTTCCTATTGTAAACAACGCAGCATTTAAACCCTCATGGATGGATAAGGGTTTTTTACAATGGAAAAGCCATGGAATTACAAAGATGGGCGATCTCTATAGGAAAAATACATTTCTTTCATTTCAGGAATTACAACAATTGTATTGGCTTCAATCAAAGGATTACTTTAGATATTTACAAATCAGAGACTATGTTAAGTCAATTACAAATGAATATAGATTTAGAAATATGGAAAGTTTTGATGAATGTTTGAATAAACATCCAAACACAGAAAAACTGATACCATATATTTATAGTATTTTATTAGATAGCGATGCTCCAAAGACGGATTTATAAAGGCAATCATGGGAAAATGAATTAGGTCAAACAATCAGTCCAGAAATTTGGGATGATAGTTTACAACATATACATCACTGTTCGTTAAACACTAGACATTCTTTAATACAATTTAAAGTATTGCATAGACTGCATTATTCAAAAAGAAAACTGAATTAAATTTTTCCAAGTGTTTCCCCTATTTGTGATACATGTCAACATTTAGAGGCTAACCTATTGCACTCATTCGTAAGTTGTATAAAAATTATTAATATTTGGATGGAAATTTTTAAGATAATCTCAAAACTCGTCAATACCAAACTGGCTCCTGACTCAAAATTAATAATATTAGGAATAACGGAGCCAAATCAATTCATGACTTCGAATCAAAGAATTTTTATAGATTATAGTTTAATAATTGTGAAAAAATTAATAATAAAATTTTGGAAAGGCTCTATAACCCCCACAATTAAAATGTGGACCACAGAAATGTCGGAGACTCTATATTTGGAAAGAATAAGATTTGTCTTAATGGACAAACAAGAACTATTTTAAAAAATATGGTCCCCATTTATTGAATGTTTGAAGGGGTAAACTGGTTCGGCACGAGAACCTGACTGAAACCACAATCGAAGATTAGATGAAGTAGTACATTTCATAAAACGCGGATATATCTCCAACGATGTAAAATCTGTAGAATATTTCATTCTTTCCTAACTTTTTATATATATATATATATATGTATATATCTATATGTGTATATATATATATTTTTTTTTGTTTAATCTTTTTCCACTGTTTTCTCTCTTTATAATAAATGGGAAAAAAATATAGAAGCACAATTATTAAGCAAGGATTAAAATAAATAATACTGATTATGTATAGCTACAAAGAACAAAATGATTTTTATTATGTAATTGTGTAATTGCTGCTAATTAATAAAAAACTTAACAAAAAAAAATACTTTCTCGTGGCTTTTCTCCCCCGTGGAGTAGCCAAGGTGCCTTCTGGCCGCACCAAGTCTGTGGCGGCTGGATGCTCTGCCAGTGGCTCTATAGGTGAATTCGGCGGTCGCATGCTGCACACAGGCCCATGGTCGTGGCTCACTTCTTCACCTTGGACATATTTGCACACAATCCACAGTTAAAGTATTCTTGAATAAACACACTCCGGACCGGGAGCAACGATTTCAGCCAAAGCTGTTTGAAAAAACACTTACCTGGATCTTTTAAACTTACCCGCTGGAAGGAACGACCCGCCTGCCAGTCGGTCGTTGCGCAATGCGTCAGACGTAATGATGCACATTTGTGGGGACAGCTTTCTTCTCCACGTAGTCACTCCCGTGACTCCGAAGAAAAATTGGTCACAAAATTATTTATTTTATCAATCCAGGAATAAGGGGTTTCTATTTGTTCTACCTACATTGGGGCTCCAGCATTCCCTTCCTTTTTGCTTGCATAATAGTAATTTACTTAGGGTAACATAGAAATAGAAACATAGAAACATAGAAAATAGGTGCAGGAGGAGGCCATTCGGCCCTTTGAGCCAGCACCACCATTCATTGTGATTATGGCTGATCGTTCGCAATCAATAACCCGTGCTTGCCTTCTCCCCATATCCCTTGACTCCACAATCCCCTAGAGCTCTATCCAAATCTCTCTTAAATCCATCCAGTGATTTGGCCTCCATTGCCCTCTGTGGCAGGGAATTCCATAAATTCACAACTCTCTGGGTAAAAAAGTTTTTTCTCACCTCAGTCTTAAATGACCTCCCCTTTATTCTAAGATTGTGGCCCCTTAATAATCTTAATAATTAATAATTTTTGGACGGAAATTTTTAAGATAATTTCAGAAGTTGTCAATACCCAATTGGACCACGATTCAAAATTAATAATATTAGGAATACTGGAACAAAATCAATTATTTACAACAAACCAAAGAAACTTTATCAATTATAGTTTAATAATTAGGAAAAATTAATATTAACAATTGGAAAGGCCCTATAACCCCCACAATTAAAATGTGGACTATGGAAATGTCAGAGACCCTACATTTGGAAAGATTAAGATTTGTCTTAGAAACATAGAAACATAGAAATTAGGTACAGGAGTAGGCCATTCGGCCCTTCGAGCCTGCACCGCCATTGAATATGATCATGGCTGATCATCCAACACAGTATCCCGTACCTGCCTTCTCTCCATACCCTCTGATCCCCTTAGCCACAAGGGCCACATCTAACTCCCTCTTAAATATAGCCAATGAACTGGCCTCAACTATCCTCTGTGGCAGAGAGTTCCTGAGACCCACCACTCTATGTGTGAAAAAAGTCCTTCTCATCTCAGTCCTAAAAGGATTTCCCCCTTATCCTTAAGCTGTGACCCCTTGTCCTGGACCTCGCCAACATCGGGAACAATCTTCCTGCATCTAGCCTGTCCAACCCCTTAAGAATTTTGTAAGTTTCTATAAGATCCCCTCTCAATCTCCTAAATTCTAGAGAGTATAAACTAAGTCTATCCAATCTTTCTGCATAAGACAATCCTGACATCCCAGGAATCAGTCTGGTTCTTGAAAAGTCTTCTTGAATAGTGGGATAACATTAGCTATCCTCCAATCCACAGGAACTGATCCTGAATCTATTGAACATTGGAAAATGATCACCAATGCGGCCACTATTTCTGGAGCCACCTCCCTGAAGACCCTGGGATGCAGACCATCAGGCCCAGGGGATTTATCATCCTTCAGTCCCATTAGCCTACCCAATACTATTTCTCGCCTAATGAAAATATCTTGCAGTTCCTCTACCCCCTTAGATCCTCTGTCCTCCAGTACATCTGGGAGATTGTTTGTGTCCTCCTTAGTGAAGACAGATCCGAAGTACCTATTCAACTCTTCTGCCATTTCGTTGTTGCCCATAATTATTTCACCCGTGTCTGCCTTCAAGGGACCCACATTTGACTTTGCTACTCTTTTTCCCTTAACAAAACTAAATAAGCTTTTACTGTCCTTCTTTATATTCCTGGCCAGCTTCCCCTCATACTTCATCTTTTCAGCCAGTATTGCCTGTTTTGTTTCCTTCTGTTGTCCTATGAAAGTTTCCCAATCCTCTGGCTTCTGGCTACTCTTTGCTGTGTTATACATCTTTTCTTTTAGTTTTATTCTATCCCTAACTTCTCTTGTCAGCCACAGTTACCTCCTATGTTCTTCCTTATTGGAATGAAATGATCCTGCGTCTTTCGGGTTATGCCCAGAAATTCCTGCCATTGCTGTTCCACCATCATTCCTGCTTGGATCCCTTTCCAGCTCCCCTTTCATGCCTTCACAGTCCCCTTTTTTCAACTGCATCACTGCCACTTCCGATTTAACGTTCTCTTTCTCAAATTGCAGATTAAAACTAATCATATTATGATCACTACCTCCAAGCAGTTCCTTTACCTCGAGTTCTCTTATCATATCTGGTTCATTGGACAACACTAAATCCAGAATAGCCTTTTCTCTCATCGGCTCCATTACAAGCTGCTCGAAGAATCCATCTCGGAGGCATTCTATAAACTCTCTTTCTTGGGGTCCTGAACCAAACTGATTTTCCCAATCTACCTGCATATTGAAATCTCCCATCACCACAGTGGCATTACGTTTGTTACATGCCAGTTTTAAGATTACTCTATTTGTTCTTTGCCTTTGGGTACCCTTCCCTTAATCTATCTTGCCTGATGCCTGTCAACTGACAGAGTTGACTTAATAAAGTCTGAATTTTTTGAGTTGTTGTAAGTATGCTGAGTTTAGCAAAAGAGTTAAATGCGGCAGATTCATTTAATATGATAAAGTCCCTCATTTGGGCATCATCTGAATGATGAAATATAGTTACTGCTTCTGGTGTGAAAAATGCAACAAAAATAGAAGATTAGGAGTCAATAAATTGCCACAATAATATGAACAGAGACATTGTTATTACATTGCCTGAAATTACACATTAAAATTTGCTTATGAGTCCAGGACATTCCTATAACATTTCTTTCCCATTTGAATTGAAAATAAACAGATTAATGTCTGGTAAAGTAGCTGACAGACATTTCCTATGAATACATTAAGTGTTTGGACACTAATATAGCACTGTGTAACTTCAAGGTCTATGAGATCCCTTGATGTTTCTGGCACACTTGTTGCAGACTGAGTCACATAAGCACTCTCTGAAGTGAAAGTTTAGATGAAGAAGCATGTTAGTGATTTATATAAACCTTGTTGCAGTGAAAAAAAGGACACATTTATGAACTGCTGAACGTAGTGCCAAGTTACCGCAGCGATTGAGGACTAGATGGAATATTATTTGTCCGTTTGGAACCCATTTAAAAATCGGGAAACTAAGACAAAGTAATAGCAGGAAAATAACTTCATTAACAAAACCATTAATTATATTTTATTTCGGTAAGGATTCTACTCTCCTTTCATATGACAAGGTGATCAGTAAAAGTTATTGGTTGACATATAAATTGTCGACTGCTGTCACAGTACTGCAGGTTATTCTGTGAATGTTAATAGTTTATTGAAGAGGTGGGTTGGGCAGTGGTGGTGAATAAATTGAACAGACTGGATCATGTGACTTGACATTCAATGGCGTTCCCTAAGATTGTTTTAATGCATTGTCAATGCATTAGTTGGCAAAGTGTGAACTAGAGCAGCTTCAAATTCAAGTTGCAACACTCATTCTGCCAGAGAGTGAAGCCCAGAGATTTCAATGGTGGTTCTTGTATAAAGCTTTTATTATAGCGGGTGATATGGAACCCAGTGGCTCTCCATGGCCTCCTGTCAATGTTTGGGAGAATTTTAACTCATTTTAATTTAAACATATTTACCTCATGGCTAAGTAGGGTGACATGATGTTAGTCTGTTTCTGTAATGAATGGCAGGTAAAGATTAGTCATGAGTCTGGTTGAAACAACTCTTCGGAGTTTTGTAATGGCGTTACAGCTCAAACAGACTGTCTTCAATGTCTTTTTAAAACGTGTGTCTATGCTGATTCACAGTGTAGCATTTAATAGTAAGATTAAACAAGAACTTACCAGTTTGAAGTTGGATCTTTATTTTGTGAGGAGTAATGATGAGGGATTACGTGAAGACCCTGCCAGCATGCACGCGCGACATTCTTTAAAGCAGCGGTGTGAAATCATAGAAAACAGAAGTTGACTAATGTATAGTAAGATAAGAGAACTAAAATACCAGTTGACCTTTATATAGAGGGTTGGGACCAGAGGGCATGTAATCCCTCATCGTAACTCCTCATAAAATAAAGATCAAACTTCAAACTGGTAAGTTCTCGTTTAATCTTACTATCTTACTTCGGAGTCACGTGAGTGACTATGTGAAGATTTCAAAGCTCTGTGATTTCATGCTGTGGAGACGAGTCCATGCATCAGTGAAGAGCTAATTTTAATCATGCATTCAGACATGACATAGGTATATAACATAACATGTTGATGTTATTAATGGACACATATTGATAATAGTAACCTCCCTCAACCGGGAGGAACTATAACACAGACCTAAAAAGAGTTGGCAAATACCCCTGGTCTGGCAAAGGGTATTTCTAAAATGTTTGGAATTGTTCGTTAGACCATCCTGCAGCCGCCAGGATGTGGTCCCACAAAACATCCATCCCTGCTGCTGATACAGTTGCAGCCTGGGTGGAGTGAAACTTGTATGTCAGTGTTCACTCCTGTATCCCAGAACCCATATTAACCACCTTGCGATGGTCTGTAGTGATATTTTATTATGAGGCTTCATGTGTCTAACAATCATTGTTAGTTCAGACTCCCTAAGGCTCTAGTGGCCTTAACATACTGGTGTAGATGTGTGGCCACATACAACCGAAGGTCCATGGGATATGCCAACAATTCTAGTTTGAGACATAATGTCCCTGGCGTATTCTGCTGATTAAGTCATAACATAAATGTAATTTCCCTGCAGAATAATCATCTTGTCCAGTCACAGCTATGCAAAACCTGGACCCATTGTGCTGACTCAGCACCATGAGCATAACCACTTGGTTAGTAAGCCAAGGACAGGGATGTTCCAATGTTAACATCCCAATCTCTGCGTACCTGGCCTGAGGGGTGTCTTCAATACCCTTCATAATCTAGATATCAGTAGGTGACCCGACAGAGTGGATTCTGCTCCTTGCAGCCAATATGCTGAGAAGGCACGTGCGACACAGTAAATGGCACTCTTTTAATGATTGTCAAACCCCATATGGAACTGAACTTCAAGACATCAGTCATCTGTGTAAACATATATGTTAACAAAATACTTCCCATCTCAATGAGGGATGTACTGTTTATTTGGTGCTATCCCTGCTATTGCAGTGAACACGTCCATAGTTTTGTTTAACAATTCTTAACAGCAGGAAACGGTCTTCCCAGTCTGCAAGTCAATGAATTGATTTATGTATGCAGAGTATGGTTTCCCGATCACAGCTAACCAGCAATTTTGTGCCTGGAATAACCATATAAGGTTCTAACATCATTCCCAAAATCAGCAAGAATCGTGGCTGTATAGGCCAGTCAGGCACTACGAAAATGCCTGAAGCGGGAATTGCTGAATTTGCAAGACCCATTTGGTAAGTTAAAATGGAGGGACGCAATGAGCATCTTCCCCAGTGTAGCTAGAATGCATCCATCGCCACTGATATGCCATGTATTTTGTAACTGGCGATACCTGGATGTAACATTTTGATCTTTAGGTGTTCCATCGAGCCCACAATGTACTTGAATACTTGCGATTCAACATCAATTCTGTGTTGTCATTGCATTTACCTGATGATACACCAATGCCAAATGAAGTTAGGTAAACTAATACCAGATACTTTGACTTGATTGTACCCATGTGATTAACATATAATAGCACCAGAATGTAGCAAGTTAGACTTGAGCATGCAGATTATGCATATTTGCACAAACCTTTAATCCACAGAATGCACCTAATGTGAATAGGTAGTTGACACCATATAACTGAATAATTGGTAACTCATGCAAACCCCATCCGCCTCTGTAACTAAAGATGGTAGTTTGTAATTATCCATCTTTAAGCAATACAATCAGTTAGTAATTAACTGACGAGTACTGATGAAGATTAGTGGGGCAATGCTGAATACTGTTTGTCCACCATGGTGACTCTGATAGTTGCAGCTGGGAATAGCATAGGCCTGGTAGTAATGACCTACATGGTACCTGTGAGCTTGCTCCTTTGCACGCCTTTTATCTCTGATGGTGCAAAAGGCGCAAATAGCACAGCTGAAACCCAATATATTGCCAATCCCAGACAATTTAATAGAGTTAAAGGTAATCCTAATACTCAATAATTTAACTGGATGGATGAGAATCCAATTTCTGCATGATAGTTTGTGGCTGATACCACTGATTTGGCAAAATACAGTGTTTTAGAACATCATCCAGATAGCCCATAATAATAGCTTTGGTTCTGAGCAGCCGAGCACTGGTTTTAGTAATTTGGTAGATAGTCTGGGGCTGAAGTTTGCCCATTTTGCAATGCGTTTGACAGTAACATTGTTCCTTTCAGCTAAATTTCAAATATCTTTGGTGAGCCCAGTGAGTGGAAACAGTTCCCCTGTTGTGAGACAGTAATTAAGTTTTCTAATCAGGAAGTCAATACTGCATATGGGAGTTGAACCGGTATCTTTCATTGTGACAATCAGCGGCCCGCAACTGCGGCCTGTCTTGAAAGGCAACTCTGTCTTGCATAAAACAAGTGTAAATTGGTAAATTCCCAAGTTGGTAAACTTGTAAATGGTCCACATATCTTATATTTCGGAAAGAACCAGACCCACCTACCTTCATGGTTATTGGTGGTCTTGCGGTAAGCCCAAAGGCCCCTGGTGCGGGTTCTAATTCCGTCCCAGTTTAGGATTGCTGGGGTGCATGGACCCAATTCCCTGAGGACCAGTTTGGGCCTTGGCCTGAATGGCCTGTGGCCAGTTTTGAAGCTGCCACCAGCATCAGTGAAACGCTTGCTGTCGATAGCGGCATGGGGTGTGTTGCCGTGGTACCTTGAAAAGCCGGACACCTTTAATTCTTCATCCGGGTCATACCTGTTTGGGCAGATTCCTGAAGAGAGGATTCAGCGGCTGGACATTGCTGGCCTCACTTGAACCTGCAGATTTGGAATTTAAGGCAGGTCCAATGGTGTTCTTCTGGAAGCAGTTAATTTTTAAGTGTGCATTGTACCCCTACATAGCATTGTTCACTGCTTTTCCTTTCAGGAACAATTTTGCAGGTGCATGGTATCCCACCGCCGGCATCTGTCTAGTAATGATGTGGTGTGAGGTGGCTGCTCCTTCACGAGGGAACTCTGGCCTTCAGGTTTCTTCGTCAGCGTAGGTCTTGATGCCATGCCAGAATTTTCTGGAACCTCACGCTTGTACTCCAGTATGTTTCCTGGACGTAATTCCGAGTCTTCCGCTTCATGCGGGATACGTAGGTGGTGGACCTTCCAGCCCGGACCCTGCTGACTCTCCGGGATTAGCCGTCGGCAGGAAAATTCCTCCACAGGCGGTGAATCTTAGAGCCCAGACCCTCGGAGTCTACGGGCTTATTCGCCGGCGGTATATTCGCAGTCCAGACCCTGTCAGGTCTCTGGGCTTACCATCGGCGGTATATCTCTACTGATATGCCATACATGGACCATATCAGGAGGGAGCATTCATAGAATGAGCGCTCTCTGACGCTATCCATGCTCCACATGGGTAAACGGCCGAGGAAGTACCCATGTCGGAGGTGACCCTCCTGGTCTGCCCAGGCCTTTCAGACTCTATTGAACCTCTCTGGGACGCTGGAGACTGAAATATGCCGCCAGCTATCCGCACTTCTGCGGTCCGCAGCCGTGTCTTCACACGGTCCCCTCAAGCGGTCCCTGCGGCCGGGTTTCCCTGAGCCGCGTTCATCCCGCGGTTTGCCTTCCCGCGGTCCCCGCAGCCGGGTTTCCCTGAGCCGGGTACACCCGGTGGTTTGGCTTCTCCCCACGGTCCCCGTGGCTAGCCGGGTTCACCCCGCGGCCAGAATCTTCCCGCGATCTCCGCAGCCGGGTTCACCCCACGGCCAGATTCCTCTTGTTCCCGGTTCCCCGCGGATTCCAGTCCGCGGTTTGCCACAGCCGGGATTCCCTCACGATCCCTGGAGATGGGATTCCCCGCAAAGTCTGTGGTGGGGTTCCCCCTCCCCCAGCCGGGCATCCCCGCGATTCTCGCAGCCAGGATTTCCCCGCTGTGTAGGGGAATCCACGATATCTCCAGCAGGAACTCTGTCAGAGCTTCCTGCAAGGAGAAAAAGCAGACCTGGAGTTAAGTTGAAAAACTTACCGTTAGGTTTCAAACTTACCGCTGGTGGAGCAGCGCTTCCACAGCCTGGCAATGGGCAATGCGGTAGACGATATGTCGTGCTCACGTGATTCCAAAATAAAATTACTGATCAAAGGTCTTTACATGGCGAGTTGCTGCCCAGGCAGTGGAGCAGAACTCAGATCCCGAATATATGAGGGCTGCAGTTACTGTCTGTGGTGTTGGGACATTGGTTCCCCAGGCACTGCCAATGGATTTGCTCACTGTGGAAACATTGAATTTAGTTTCCTGTTTGGATTTTTCAAGGTACTGCTTGAATGTCAGGCCACGGTCCAGGGTCGTA
Organism: Raja brachyura; assembly: GCA_963514005.1. The sequence goes on along the minus strand of OY740790.1, from coordinate 40,200,245 downwards.
ACTGAATACAGGGATTATATCGTATTCTACTTTCTTTCTGCAGAAAGTGACCCCAAGTTCTCATTTTTGAAAAGTTATCAAGGTGTGAAAAATGACCAGTGTTTCTTTTTTTTTTAAGCATTCAATGAATCAATATGGAGGTGCTAAAGATGCAGAATCACACCCGAATGAGAAGTTAGAATTTATAATATCCTGTTCCTATGATACATGGCTGACACAGTCTGACAGATTCAAAATGTATCCAAAGAACAGAAAATAAACAAAATAAAGGATTAAGCAGATTATAGTCATAGTCATACAAAGTGGAAACAGGCCCTTCACCCAACTTGCCCATGCTGACCAACATGCCCCATCTAGACTAGTCTCACCTGCCTGTGCTTGGCACATAACCCTCTAGACCTGTCCTACCCATGTGCCTGTCCAATTGTCTCTTAAATGTTGTGATAGTACCTGTCTCAACTACTTCCTCCAGCAGCTCGTTCCTCAGCTTGATTTGATAGAATGTATATAATTCATACATTTGAACTAATGTAGACAGCAATATGCAACTGTCTCTTGAGACCTTTTTGTCTTCAGATGTCACTCCCTTTCCTTGGTCTTCGCACTTGTCTATTGCCTTCTTGATTATTTGTGCAACATGATCACAAGCAAATAGGAGCAAAAATAGGCAAAATCTGTTCTCTGGTTCAATATAATCTTGCCTGACCTGCCCTAGGCTTGAACTTCTCTTCCATGTGGGCTCAATTCCCCAATCGTTCATGTATTCACATTATCCTCTTTTAATGACTAGTGCTTTATCCTCCACCACTCTCTGAGGTAGAAAATTCCAGAAATTCACTACCTTTATGACAAGAGACCTCTGCACTTTAGTTTTAAATAACCACGCCCTTATGCTCCCTCATTGAGACTCTCATACTTAGTTGCAAACATCACAACATCTACCCTGTCAAGCTGCCTCAGCATCTAGAATGATCCAATAAAATAATTCTTCAGATTCTTCTGAACTCCAAATAATATAAAACTAACTTTTTAGGCGGTTTGGGATATGATATCAGGAATCAGCCAAATGATTTTTTTCTGGACTGCCTCCAATGTTAATATATCTTTTCTCAAATGAGGTCACCAATACTATAGATGAATATAACACTTGTGTCATTCCTCATATAATGAAAAGGTGCACTTTTAAAATATATGTAGGGTTGTTGTTTATGCCTTTAAATAATGTTTCAAATGGAGAGAAAGGATAATTTTTTTTAACAACATTCCAGTCAGAAAATGTTTCCACATTCATTTGATATTCTGGCCATCTCAAAACGCCTCCAACGTGGTCCAATTGTATCATGTGGATTTTTGGGTATTATCACTGCTGAACTGTAGGAAAATAAACCAAGCAACATACAAAGAGAAGTTACACACACAGTAATGTGGTAGTTATATTTCATTCTCTTCAGTAATGTTTATTGCGAGAGAAATGTTGGTCTGTGAAATAAATTACCTGACATTTACTTTTAATTATTTATTTATATTTGTTAAGTGAGCCAACAAGCATTCTTCTGTGCTGTGCTTCTTCACATTGTACCTTAATATATTTTATATATAACTGAGATACATACAGAAATGGCTCGATTGTAATCATGTATTGTCTTTCCGCTGACTGGTTAGCACACAACAAAAGCTTTTCACTGTGCCTCGATACATGTGACAATAAACTAAACTGAACTGTACTGAACTTTTTAGTTTATGAATCTCACACATCTCTGAGATTGCACCACACCCTTAGTGCAACACTAAAGAATCAATCTAGAGTTTCCATTGAATTGTCTGGAGGAGATGATTGAGCCCACAATCTTCTGACTATTACTGGGCATCTAAGAATTGATGTCTTCATGGAGATGTGTAGTAAAAATTGTGTTTAGGACCAAAACAGGGAGCTGGGACGATGATTGTAAGTGTCGTTAACTGAAAAATGTTTGACCAAAATCTGATTATGACTGGGACTAAAGTAATTTTCTTTCTTGGCCTCTTGGACAGAAAGTATTCCAAGAACTGATTTTTAAGAACATTAGAGAAGTTATTGGGGGAAGCCAAACATTCAGAGCTTAGAACGGCCCTCAATGAGATTGCAAAATAAATTTGAAATTCATTGGTATTTGATATTTTGTGAATGAAACCATTCCTTGGGCAAGTGGAGCACAGACGATAGACTCCAAAATATCTGTGGCACTGACGAAGAACAAGAGAAATTCCACTGTTCCAGACTGTGTGTGCAGTGCTTGGAAGCTGCGGGCTGTGACAAGTAAGGCCAGAAACATATACACACTGGATTCAAGTTGTCACTTATACTTATCTTGCTAAGAAAATAACAAGAGTGAAGTGACACAAACAGGGTTTCAGTCAAATCTGATGTGATGTCCCTCACAAAAGTTTCAAGATAAACTTTGTTATAATATATCCTCATTATAAATGAACAGAAATTCCTACAATGTTGTGGAAACTGATTTCAGTTGGTATATTACCTTGTACATAAAACAAATTTTAAGCAGAATTTGCATACGTGGGTCAGTAATGGCAATAATAAGTAAAACAGCAGTGTGATCTGTAGGTGGTGATATTTAATTTTGCAGAACTATTTGAGAGTGGAACAGGTCTGTTGTTCATAGATGTCTGCATGTTCAGCTATGGAAAATAAAGTTTTGAGCACTTTATTTATTGAATGTGTGGATGCATAGATTGCTTAGGTACATTGTAGTATGGGTAAGGTAATATGGTGCTAGCAATTTCCTGTTGCTCCTGAGGTCTTAGCCACCAAGAACATAAGGACATTTGAAAATAGTTACAAGAATTGGCCACCATGCCCGGACCAGCCCCTGCCCCCCCCCCCCCCCCCCCCCCCCTTCTCTCCTCTCCCCCCATTCAACATGATCATGACTTTGCTGGTCTTAACTGCTTCTGCACCACTCCCACATATCCCTCAATTTGACAATCTTTTCAAATTTTTATCTATTATTGCCTGAAATATACCTAATAATCTGGCCTCCATCACCTTTTGGGACAGCAAAATCCAAGAATTCCATACCCTCTGGGAGAAAAAAATCCACTTGCCTGGCCTCTTCCTTTGTCTCATTGTTTATGACTCTCCAGATAGTGAGAACATCTTAATGTCTACTCTAACAAGCTTCCTTTTTGAATAATGTCACCCCTTATTCATCTAAACATGAAAGAATGTAGACTCAAACTGTCTAACCTCTTTTGATCGGACAATCCTTTCATCGTTTTGGACTGCTTCCAATGCTACTATATCCTTTTAAAGATATTAGGACCAAAACTATGCACAGTATTCCAGATGTGGCCTCACTTACATCCTGTGTAAATACTTCAGCACATCCCAAATCTTAAACTCGAATCCGTTTGCAATAAAGGCCAACATTTTGTTTGCCTTCTTAACATCTTCCCAGAATTTTTTTAATCACTTCCTTGAACGGGGACGCAACCTTTTCCTTGTCGTGTCTCCGTTTCGCTGAGGCCTAACATCGTGGAACTGGCGGCCTCCAACTGGAATCGATCTGATGGCTCCGGTCGCAGAGTCTCTGGACTTACCATCATGGAGCTGGCTACCTTCGGAGGCTGTGGTGGCGCTGTGCCTGCGATCCAACACTGGAGCTTTGGATGCTTCGGCCGCAGGCCCTGTGGACATTAACAGCGGGAGCTCCCAGGTCCCTGGTAGGAGACTGATTTTCGGGAGCTCCCGCAATGGCAACTTCACCCGCCCCGAATCGTGGGATTTGCATCGGTCCGTTGCAGAGCTTTTTATCGCCCGGATCGGCTTAATCGGCCGCGAGACTTATCATCGCCGGGGGCTTTAACATCAAGAGCCTCGATTTCCTCGACGAAGCAGTTTGACTGCCTGACTGCGGGAGAAGAACAGGGAAGAGATAAGTCTTTTGCCATCCATCACAGTGCGGAGGTGTTTGGAGATTCACTGTGATGGATGTTTGTGTGAAATTGTGTTAATTGTGTGTTTTGTTTTTTTGTTGTTGCTTTTTTTGCTGTTATGACTGCAGGGAACAAAATTTTGTTCAATCTTTTGTTTGTTTGAATGACAATAAAAGGCATTTTACTTCGGAGTCACGTGAGTGACTACGTGAAGAACCCCGTACAGCCGTTCGTGCGTCATTGCGTCAGACGTTTTTTGTGCAGACGACTGTGGAGCAGCGCAGCTCCTCCATGGTAAGTCTAAAAAAGTTGCAGGTAAGTGTTATTTTTCTTACCTGTTCTAGGTCTCTGCAGGAACCTCCGGGGTTTTTGCAGTGGATGTTCGCGATAGCCGACGAGGGAACCAGCCTAGGGCTTTGGGGGAAAACCCTGGTCCGACCGCGGAAGCGGAGAGCTGGGAAAGTCGGGTTCGCGATCGGAGTCACTGATAACACGGTCAGTGACTCCACACGTTGGGTTCCCGGGTAGGGGAAACCCGAGAATAGTGCGGTTTTAGACCGCAGTAGTCCCTAGGGGATGGGGCTTAACGGACCTGAACGGCCTGCCTGGGTTCCCGGGGAGGATAAACTCAAGCATATGCTTTTCTAGACCGCAGTAGTCCCGGGGACATTGGGTAAAACTAGCTTAAATAGTTAAGCTGGGTTCCCGGTGCAGGGGAAACCCAAATATATGCGGTTTACATCGCAGTAGTCCCCAGCGCATGGGGTTAAAACAAACCTAAAGGTTAGGCTGGGTTCCCGGTGCAGGGGAAACCCAGGTATATGTGTGGTTCCCAGACCACAGTAGTCCCCAGGTAATGGGGTTAATTCACATAAATCATTAGCCTGCGTGCCATGAGGGTACCATGGGTATATATTTATATATATATATTATATTTATATGGATTCCTGGTGAGGGGAAATTCACCTATGGGGTTCTCAAACTACAATAATCCCCAGGATATGGGGACAACTGACAAAATAGTCAGTACAATTGGGAAAGTTGGGAGATTTCACCTCTAGGAATTAATTTAGAGAGCAGCACTTTTGGGTAGGGCTGCTTCATGGGAATGTCAAGTTATGGCAGTGCCAGCCTATGGGAAAGGCTGTGTCAGCAGTATCTTTGTTTAGGACTGCTAATGGGGATGCCAAGCTATGGTAGGCTAGCCTGATGGAGAGGCTGTGCCAGCAGTACCTTTGCTCAGGACTGCTCATGGGGATGCCAAGCTATGGCAGGCTAGCCTATTGGAGAGGCTGTGCCAGCAGCACCTTTGCTCAGGGCTGCTCATGGGGATACCAAACTATGGCAGGCTAGCCTAATGCAGAGGCGGTGCCAGCAGTACCTTTGCTCAGGACTGCTCTAAGGGAATGCCAAGTTATGGTAGGCTAGCCTATTGGAGAGGTTATGCCAGCAGCACCTTTGCTCAGGGCTGCTTGATGAGAATGCCAAATCTATGGCAAATACTGGGCTATGGGAAAGTCCGGGCCAGCAGCTACTTTGTTCAGGGCTGCTTCATGGGCACCAGGGGTACCTTGTTAGGGCTGCTTTATGGGAATAGCAGTTTAGTAGGGTATTCCCATTCACAGTGATCATGGGGGATGAGGAGGCATTGTTAGGATAAGGCAATATAACAGAATGATGACAAAAGTATTCAAAGAAAACTATACACAGTTTAAAAGCGCTTGTGCTAAAATCCGCTGTCTAGTCTCAAACTATATTTGAGAAATTGGGCTCCTCTATCCAGTTAGATTAAGTCCTATCAAATAGATTTGTAGGATGTTGGGATTTACTTTTAGGTATTCAATTGGCCATGATGCCGGCCTGGGCAACAGATTGCAGTCAATAAGACTTTGGTAACAGTTGTTGGTATAAAACAGTTCTAGTCGTTGGACTAATTGTTAAGTGCATAGATGCAATTCAGGTGTGTAAGTAGTGCAACAGTTATTTTGTTAAATGGTTAATTAGTAAGTGCCATCTAGGTCATTGTTAACATCAGCTGAAATTAATAATGTCACGATGATGGACAAACAGTGTTCATTACTGCTCTAGTAGTTGTTAGGTAAACCTTTTATTCTATTGCAAATTGGTGCTAATGGCCTAAATGGGAAATGGTGTCAGCAGGGCTTTGTAGCAGGCCTGCTTTATGGCTCCCTCATGTAAGAGGTGAGCATGTGGGATTGGTATAGTTTAACGCCGAGTCTGAGGGTATAGCCATAGAGCATGCCCAAGAGATCAGGGCATGTGCCAGAGGTCTATGCCTGGCAAGAAAGTTACCATCCCAAACACAATATGCAGTGAACACCGCTCTGAGGGGGACATTACAGTTGGCTGCCGAATCCTCTATTCAGTTAAGATTTTTCCATAGGTGTAACCTGGAGGGCGAAGCACAAGCTATTGGAACAAGCAAGGTTTCATAGTTTTGGCAACAATGCATCCCATGTCTTTTTTGGCAGTAGCGGTTCACTGAAGTTGCTGGCAGCATGAAAGCTGGCCAGAGGTTCCACGCACTGGACTTGTGCTACTCTACAATTAAGGGACCACTTGCAGTTTGGTAAGGTGTATACTTAGTTATACAGTACAAATGATTGAGACATTATCAGCTACTTTGAACGGTAAATGTAAAATGTACAATATTGGTTTTCAAGCAGGTTAGAATTGGACAGGTTCAGTATAAGGACCAAGATTGTCTTGCTAGACTGGCTCGGAAATCGGGCCACAGTTGCTATTTAAGGTAGTTACCAAGTAGCTGAAAGATCATCTCGAGTTTGGAGATGGAACAGATTTGCATGACTTGCCCAAAAACTTCTGTTATTAGTATCAACTATTTATAGACTCTACGGGCATTGTATGGGCTATAGAGTGATTGGACAAATAAGCATATTGTCATGCTCATGTTCAGGTTGATGCATTGTGATGGCATATGTTAGTCACGAGGGTGCAATCGGTTAAAGAATCACTGGAATGGTTACATAATTTTGTTGCCACAGGAGAATCATCAAGTGTGGGTAATGGCAACACAGAGTTGGTGTTGAATCGCACTGTATTATGAAATTCTGGTTCAATGGAACACCTGATATGAATATATGTATATGTGTATACATATGTATGTTGGTTTCATGTTTATTTCACTGGTTGCAAAATAGTTGGCATAGCAGTGGCGAAAGATACATTCTCGCCAAAAGGAGCAGGTGGGTCTTTTATGGCTACCTCCATTTTGTCTCATCAATCGAGGTTTCAAATAAAGTCATTAAGAGGCTTTAAGTTCCTATTGTGTGATTATGCAAATTGATTCCCGATTTGTTGTGAATAATTATATAACCTTATTGGTTATTTTAAACTTGAATTTGCTTGTTCAGCCTGAGGTTTCGGAAATCAGATGTTGCATGATAAACTCAAATTTATGTTCTGCAGGTCTAACAAACTGTCCTAAGGTTTGGGTTGTTACATCTATCCTTCTATATGTTCAAAGTGTTTGCATAGCACCAAACGGCTGAATTTCTTTTCCAGGAGATGAAAGAGTTTGTTATGCTTATGTTCCATGGAAAATGGTATTGATTGCTAATGTTTCGAGTTCCTGCTAAATGATTGTCTGTTACTTATGGAGTTATACGGCCATTAATTGGCTCGATGAGCTTCCTCATTGAATTGGCTGTAACAAACAAGACTCGCTGTCGGGTCCACACCGGTTATCAAGGGGTAGGATATCTTCAACATAAGTCCCAGGACCAGTATAATGCCATATGCGATGTTGATATTTGTGAACACTATTTCACCAGGAGGCAGCAACTATATCCTTAAATTTGGCTGGAGTTTATTAGGTAGTTATCCTTCTGGCACTGGTTTAGTGTAGCAGGTTCAGTCGCTAAATAATTGTGATGGTACAGGATGATAACATCTGTAAATTATAATATATAATATGTTATAAATACTTGAGCAGACCAGAAGGGGGTCAGGTCTCAAAATAGTCACAGGCATACCAGGGGACCTTTGATAAGGTAAGCACACATGTGTACAACAATATGTCAAGGTCATCAAGAGCCTTGGAGTTCTGGCCTAGCAATGTTGTTAGTCACAAAGAATTTGGGAGAACGTATTGTTCATGGCATTCCAGATGAGGAAAACGGAGTTGTGTTATGTACTAATGGATTCTGTTTCCAGATCTCATTCCACCAGGGCTGCTACAACATCAGCAGCAAGGGTATTTATGTTCCGCTGGGTCGCATTGTTGCGGCTGGAGTATGGTCCATCGAATGAATCTCCAAACATCTGTAATGACCCATTGGTGAACCAGGAGTATTGTTAACTCTATTTATGTTCTGGTTATATGTTCCATCTGGGTGAGAGATGGAAATATTATTGTTTCATTTAAACAGCATCAGCATGTTTTACATCTATGTTATGACTGTATGCATTATGAATGTTTTCCCTTCATTTGTCAATGAAGCAGCTGTGGTTGTGTATACTCGTTTCACACGGCATGAAATCACAGAGCTTTGAAGTCTTCACGTAGTCACTCATGTGACTCCGAAGTAAAATAGTAAGATTAAACGAGAACTTACCAGTTTGAAGTTTGATCTTTATTTTATGAGGAGTCGAGTTGAGGGACTACGTGCCCTCCGCTCCCAGCCCTCATAGATTTCATCTGGTAGTTCTAGTCTTTATCTTACATTATACTTCAGTTATTATTTGCTGTGATTTCACACCGTTGCTTTGAAGATTGACGCACGAACGGCTGTACGGGGTTCTTCACGTAGTCCCTCAACTCGACTCCTCATAAAATAAAGATCAAACTTCAAACTGGTAAGTTCTCGTTTAATCTTACTATTCTATTCTACTTATTGGACTTACCTGCCACGTTTATCTGTGATCCATGCACCAGAACGACTAGCTACCTCTGAATTTCACTTATTAGCATGCTCTCCATTGAGATAATAATCTGCGGATGGTGGTGCTGGCTCGAAGGGCCGAATAGCCTACTGCACCTATTTGTCAATTGTCTATTATCTATTGTCCTTATCACAACATGTCCTTCCACGTTCTTTCATATTATCATCAATCTTGGAAAGCTTACATTTTATTTATTTCTCCAGCTTACATTTTATTTCCTCCTTGATATAAATAGTAAACAACTGAGAGCCCAGATATAACGCTGGAGTACTTCGCTAGTTACAATCTACCAGCCTGAAAAGGGCCCATTTATTCCAACTCTGTTTTGTATGTGACAGCCAGTTTTCAATCTATGTTCCAGCAATTCCTCCAATATCATGTGATCTTAATTTTTCACCAGCCTCCCATGTGGCACTTGTCAAATGCCATTTGTTAAAAAGGACTAAGTGATTTATTTCCGTCCTAAGGTCAGGTCAGATGTATGGATGTTCACTGATAATTGCATAATGTTTTGGCACCATTCACCATTCACCATGCTCAGATAATGAAGCAGTCCACAAACCAATGCATCAGGACCTAAACAATATCCAGGCCTGTGCTGATAGGTGGCAAGGGACAGCATGGTGGCACAACGGTAGAGTTGCTGCCTTAGTGCCAGACCCGGGTTTGATCATGACTGTTGATTAATTGGCCTCGGTATAGATTGTAAATTGTCCCCAAGATGTAGGATAGTGCTAGTGTATGGGTTGCTGGTGTGACAAATTACCTGTTTCCACACTGTAACACCAAAGATATAGAGCTAAAATCTTTTGACATTCAATGGCAATACCGTTACTGTATCCCCAAAGATCAATATCTCAGCGGTTGCATTAGACCAGAACTGAACTGGAGTAGCCATGTGCTAATTGTTCATACATAAGTAAGTCAGATGCTAGGATAAATGTGGTGAATAACGCACCTCCTACCTCTCAAAAGTCTGTCCACCATCTGTATGACTCAAGTCAGGAATGTGATGGAATGCTCTTTGTTTGCCTGGATGAGTGTAGCTTCAACAACACTCAAGAATCTTGCCATCATACAAAACATGTCAGCTCACTTAATAAGCATCTCGTCCACGACCTTGTATTCACTCCACCACTGACGCACAGTAGCAGCAGTGGGTACCATCTACATGATGCATTGGAGCAACTCATCAAGGGCACTTGGATAGCACCTTCCAAACCCACAACCTCTACCAGCTGAGAAAGCCAAGGGCAATAAACCTATGGGTACACCAGCTGGAAGTTGCCCTCAAAACCACACAACATCCTGATGTGGAATTATATCATCCGCTCCCAATGGAGGTACTGTGGTGCAGCAGTAGAGTTGCTGCCTTGCAGCGCCAGAGACCCAGGTTCAATTCTGACTAAGGGCACTGTCCGTACGGAGTATGCGCATTCTCCCTGTGACCTGCATGGGTTTTCTCCAGGTGCTCCAGTTATAAACTCCCACATTTCAAAGACGTGCATGTTTATAGGTTAATTGTGTTCTGTATATTGCCCCTAGTGTGTTGGAAGCCGAACTGGGATAACAAAGAACTAGTGCATGGTTGATCAGTCAGCGTGGACGAGGTGGGCTGAAACACCTGCTTCCACGCTGTATCTCTAAACTAAACTGAATTAAACATAACTAAGCATTATGGGAATTAAGGACTTGCAGAGGTTCAAGACCAAACTCACTACCAATATTTAAAGGGCAATTAAATGTAGGCTCAGCAACTGCAAAGCCCATATCCCTGGAATGCATTTAAAAGAATACTACATCTGCAGATCCCCACTATCAATTCTGTCACTTCCTCAAAATATTCACGCAAATTTGTCAAATATGATTTACTTTTAATAAAACTACCTTGACGAGTTTGAATATATACAGCAATCATAAATAATTAGTTACACCTCCTTTGACGATAATCTCTGACATCTTGCTAAAGGTAAACTAATTAGCCTATAGTTCCCCACCTTTTGTTTTCTTTGCTTTTTTGAACAAGGAAGAACACATTGGATATGTTCCATTCTTCTGGTATCCTCACAGAATTTAGTATTGAAAAAATTGAATCCACCATCGCTGTAGCAACTGTTCCGTACCTGAAACAACACCTATCTATGACCTCCAGAGATGCTGCCTGACTTGCTAAGTTAAGGGGCTGTCCCACTGCGGTGACCTAATCTGCGAGTTTGCCCTCGAATCAAACTCGCAGCATGATTGACACATGGTCCTAGGAGGTCCTATGAGATCACTGGAACTCTCCTTTGTGCTCGAGGGGAGTTCCCACATACTCGTGACCTCAGCAAGGTTGCTGAAAGATTTTCAGCATGTTGAAAATATTTCCACGAGTCAAAATTGGTCAGCATAGTTCTTTTGCACTCATAGTGCAGTGGAGTGGGATCGCTTTTGCAGTTGAGAGCAGCCGTAAGCAATCTCATTCGCTGACCGGGCATTTTAATTGGCTCATTGGAGTTTTCAGGACCAAGGAAAATCGACCAGTAGGTTAAATGCCCGCTAAACTATATTATACTCCTTCTCCACTCCTTCTCCCTCTCTTCTCTCCCCTTCTCTCCCCTTCTCTTACCCCCCCACCCTCCCGTGCTCTCTCCCCTTCTTCCCCCCCCCCCCCCCCCCCCATCCTACCGTTACTGTGCAGCCGTCTTTTACCTTCCTCTTCATCGTGGGTGTGAATTTCAGATAGCGCTCCCCTGCTTTTCCCTGGCCCCCGCCTTTGCGATGTGTTTGTATGTGTGCGCGGTTGGTCGATCCAGCTTGCGGTTTTATTGCTGACGGTCGATCCAGCTCGAAGTTTTTCTGACAAGTGCCCACGAGCTTAAAGGTCAAAGACACTTTTCTGAACTGGTGGATTAGGTTGCCGCAGTGGGACAGCCCCTTAACTTCAGCACTTTGTAATACATGCTTTGGATAGAAACCACATGGGTGCGGGCTGAAGGGTCTCAATGATTTGTCCACCTTTAGCTACATGAGATTTTCTAACACTTTATCCTTGGGATTATAATTTTTACACATTTTTCCCTATATAATAGTAAGATTAAATGAGAACTTACCAGTTTGAAGTTCTATCTTTATTTTTTGAGGAGTTACGATGAGGGATTACGTGAAGAAGCCCCGCCAGGTGCATGCATGTCATACTTCAAAGCAGCGGCGTGAAAACACAGAAACTATAATCAAAATGATATGGTAAGACTCAGAAGACTAGAACTACCAGATGATCTTTGCGATTATGAGGGCCGGGAGCGGAGGGCACGTAATCCCTCATCATGGAACCACCAAAACGCCTGAGGCAGAGTCCTGCTCTATTTTGGTGAGGCATTGCCTAATGAGGCAAATGGGGGGGAAAAGCGTAAAAGAACGTACGTCCCCAATGTAGCGAGAATGCATCCAACGCTACCGCTCCTGGATCTGGTTCCTACGAAACATATTTAGGCAACTGGTGATTTAGCCTGGATGTAAACAGATCAATATCTGGCAAACCTTAGCGGCTGACAATCATTTTAAAAACATCAGGATTTAGCATTCATTCTATGTTGTCATTAAATTTCCTGTTGTCTGCCATCACATAACCTTTACCTGATAGGTAGATAGCTGAGACCCAGATATTCCTGGAAATACACCAGTCCCAAATGAGGATAGCCAGATTATCACATGATACTGAATTTATTCCTCCCATGTGATTGATATAGGCATCAGCCGTGGTATTGGCAATCTGTAGCTGAACATGAAAATTATTAATTGCTGAACAATAAGCTTTTAATCCATAGAATGCACCCAGCAATTCTAAGTAATTTATACCATGCCTGTGCAGGATTAAATCCTCTTGCACACTCCATCTACCACCACAGCTAGACTCGCTGTCCGTGGTTCCCCATCCCAAAGCACTGACATCTGTTTGTCAAACCACTGAAAGTTGTTGAACCAAAATGTTTTTGGTAGTTTGTGCAATATTGATGATCCACCATTTAGCAATGTTACAAAATTTTGAGATAAAAAAAAAATCAAGTCTGCAATTTATCCCATCAGATAAAGCATAAAAAGAAGTTTAATTTGCAACCTAATTCACTTTCATATCTTCAGTATTAAAAAAGTTAGTGCCATTTTCATACTCGGAAGTTAGCAACTTGCTTCCTATTGCTTTTCTATTGACTTAACACAAAAGTTGTGATCGAGGACAGTCAAAAGCCAATAACTTCCTTAAAATCTAAGAACTGAAAGAAATTTTCAGTTATTATAGATTGAAGTATTCTAAAACAAATATGGAACAATCTTACTTGGATGACCTGAAATTAAATCATATAATTAGTTAGTTACCCAATTGTAGCCAATTACAAAATTCAATTACTAGATCTAAACATTTATCAATTTCTTAAGAAAAAATGTTAAAAAAATTTAAAGCCTAAGTGTCCAATTAACAGTCACACAATAATTCACAATATAACATGATTTTTAAATCTAATTGTCATTAATCTATAGGCCAAATTGAAGGAATTCAGTGTTTAATGCCTGTAAATTAATGACCATTTTAAACAACTTGCGAGTGGGATTTTCTGGAACGCGATGGATTAGAACATTACGGTTGTGGTGAATTTATACCCAATATCGTCAGGAACAATTCTGCCAGTTCATATGGGGACTAAATCACCGTTTCGCAACATGAAATATTGATTAAAGTCTCCTAAAAAAGCAAGTTTATATGTAAAAATAAACAGCTTTCACTTACCTGTCCCCTACGTAAAATCCGTCCCCGTTGTCGGCGTTCATGGTATTAGGAGCTAATTTTAATTTTACTGCAGCGATGAAATAGTCGGGCTATTTATTAAAAAAAAAAGGACTTACCAGCAGTCGGAACGAATCTTCAGAAATAGCTCGCACTCCGAGAAAATAAAGCACCGGATTGCATGGGGAAAACCGCATTTTAACCCCGCCCCCCCTTAAAGGCGCCAAAGTTGTGCACACGGCCAGCGGCAGAACTGCAGCACCGCTAAAGGTAAGTTTTGTAACATACCTACACCATTCTAATTCGGCGTTGGCTTTGGCTGGCAACTATCAAAATGACCTGCATGTTCTTTAAGTGCTTGTTCAAGAGCTCGTTGCAGACTTTGATAGTGCTGGGGTCCAAACTCCACTGCAGGGAAAGCCGCCACCAATTTACCAATAACACTGGCTACTTCCCAGATGGAGGGTTATTGCTTTTCAGCAAGACTGGTACAGACCTCTGTGATTTCAACTAGTGGTTGATGGCTCTAGCTTGGATTTTGTTGGATGGACAAGAAAACCTAACCTCTCAAACAGGTGTTTGGTTGCTGAAACCGACTCCTCAGCTGTTTCCTGAGTGTTGCTTATAATTAAAATATCATCTAGATAAGCCATCACAATGTGATTCTGGGCACGAAGAACTGGTGTTAACAATTTTGTGAACAACCTAGGAGCTGAGATTAACCCATTGGGTAATGCTTTAAATTGCCACAGCTGTCCCATCCAACTAAATTTCAAGTATCTTCAGTACTGATGATGAATTGGTACTGAATAATATGCATCTTTCAGATCTATGGTTGCCATATAACAACCTTCTGATAACAGCTGTTTAGCAGTATTGAAGGTGTCCATTTTAAAATGCCTATACTGAACATAGGAATTTAACTGGGTTAGATCCAGAATGACTCGACAGCCACCATCTTTTTTCTGTCTGGGGAATATATTGGACACAAATTGTTGAGGATGGTATGTCGTCCTCTCAATTACCCCTTTTTGGAACAAAACCCCAATTTCTTTATTTACCTGCAGAGTTTCTGGTCCAGAAAAACCAATACCCGACTAGGCATGTTTTGTGCAGGTGGATGAATTCCTGACCTAAACTCTATTCGAGACCCTGAGACAGTGTCCAGTATAAACAGATGAGATGTTATGCAGCAACATTCATCATAAAATAACTAACCTACCCCCAACCGGAGGTTGTTCCTCAGAGGATATAACCTGGACTGAATGAATCACCCGTACCTCCATAGTCGACCTTGGAGTTCTTTTTCTTCTCGCCATGCTAGGGTTGTAGTTGGCGTATACTGGTGGGTAATAACGCCATCCCACTGGTCCCACTCTGCTTGGTCCTGCCCCAGGATCTGACCCCCATCGTGTCGAAAACGACCTGCGAGGTGTCATCCTGGTGGAAGGGACGTAAGTCTTCATGTGGCCTATCGTTTTGGCCTCTTCTTCCAGGTCTTTGACTTGTTTGAGCAGGTCCTCACCAAATAGATAATTTGGCATTTGAATGTTGGACGACCTGCATGGAGCTGCAAATCGTGGGTTTAGTGTCGGCTTTATAGCAATCTTCCGGAAGCAATTTACTTCAAAGTATACATTACACAGCAGGGCCAACATATCCTGCTGTGTCCCGGACATCGGTGCCTCTCGGACCATTTTGCCGAAAGCCGTGATGCCTGCCCCCACCAATTTGTGGACTCGCTGGAATCGGATCTCTTGTCCATGCATTGTAACACTCATTTGTGCCCAGATAGCAGAGTTCACAGTGGGCACTTTGAGCGACGCACAATTAACAGGTGCTACATAACGGGTGGCTGTTTGTTCCATAATAGAATCCTGTAGCTGGTGAGAGACCATGTAGTAGTTGATAGCCGCCAGGTTTTCCTCCATGGCTTCATCAGTGCCTTCCGGAATGGCAACATTTCTTGCTACATCAGGGACACCTGGAGCATGGCTCATGTGCTTTGGTGTGTGCCCAAAAGGAGTGACGCCAACTTCAGGGTCAGACTCCTCCTGCCCTGGCTCTCCCGAGTCTTGTTCCAGGGTGGTCTCTACCAGCCCTAAACAGGTTGCTGGCGAGGATGATTCCCACTGATATTTGTAGGCGGTATAGTCTTCTTCGCCATATGGGCCTCTACGTGAGGCTGTTTGGGGAATCCTTGGGGCATTCGACCCCGATTTAAATATTTTGTGGCTCATCAAAGTTTGCAACATTTTTTCCATTTTATCGAGCCGTCCCCATACCTTTTTATTAGAAGGAGGGAAGTTTTTCTCATCAGACTCGTCAGATAAGGCCGGCCTGAGAGATTTTCTTTTTGTCTTCCTCCCTGGTGGAGTGGCCTCAGTGCCCTAAAGCACTGGATTTAATGGAGGCAGTTGAGCTGCCTGTAGATCAGCAGCCGGAATTGGAGCCGGCGTTACTGCAGCCGGTATCTCCCGACCCGATCTGCGAGCACTAACCGCGGGCCCGCGCGTTAAGCCCCTACTATGGACAGATTTTTTTCCCAACTCGCTCCATTGCTAACAACTCCTGCTGGCTCCTGAGCCAGACTCACGGAGTTTAAATACCCACAGGAAAAGTTTTAAAATCACTTACCTGCCGGTTTACTACTTACCGCTGGTGGAGCTGCGCTCTCCAGCCCGTTGGTGCGCCATGCGTCCAAAGTAAAATTGGAATCCATCTGTTATTTTAAAGATTTTTCCAGAGCCCTCCATGTTGAAGATGCTAAAAATAGTTTTAACATAATCTGCCATCGAGTAGTAAGAACACTGGGAAGGAAGATGAGATGTAAGGGTTGTAAGGTAAGATGTAGATATAGAACTCAGAAACTCTGATTTTTGTGCTGCAATACTTTTGCAATACCATGTGTTTTGTCCATGATTATATTATGAGATGGTAATTGTGTTACAGTGGAGTTACATACCTTCTTATTGTTGAGAGAGCCAAGAGTGAATACCTGCCCTGGGTCCTCTGTGATATCAATACAAATACTCATTCTGGTTGATGTGTTGTGATTTGTTTTAAAGTTTAAAAAATCAGCAAGGCAGAAATAATGAGACGTAGAAAAGTAAAAATGGAAATAAGTTGGCAGTGAAGCAAGTTTAGATTTGTTAAAAAAAAAGATTTATTATCTTTTTATGATTTCTTCAGGATACCCAAAGCATTTTGCAGCCTCTAGATTACTTTTGACATGTCATGTAGGAAGGCATGGAAACCAACCTTATCTAAGATCGCCCCGGATTTGACTGGTTTCTGTAAAAATAATCCTGGTTCTGGGGAAATTGAAGCAAACTTTAGTCATCACTGGCTGAAAGGTCTGCATTGAACCATGTTTACTTGCCTCACTTCCAGCATTGCACTTGTGCCAGCTGCTGCCTCTGACAGATCTTAGAGTAAGATCATAGTAGAGTTTCCATGTATGTTAAAATGACATAAATCTAAAGTGAGATGAATCACCAGTTAATCTAGTGGTGAAGAAATGATGTCTGCTAAAATAGCAGAAGATGCCCTGTTCTTCCTCCCATTGGGTCTTGGCAAATTACACATCCACATAAATTTCCTCTGACAATGTAGCACTTCCTCGGCATTGTGTTGAAGTGCAATTTGAGATTAATTGCTCAGATATTGATGATGGATTTGCACTAACAACAATGAACAGTAGGAAAATTGGTGCCACTGAATAAATTCAAAAGACATCCTGATAACATTTAGCAAGCCAGACAGCATCAATGGAAATAAGATTCAAAATGCCCTGTCCTACTTTTGACTAAATACTGTAGATGTGAGAACAGGCGGACACAGTGGTGCAGCAGTAGAGTTGTGGCGTTACAGCGCCAGAGACCCAGGTGTGATCCTGACTACGGGTGCTGTCTGTACGTTCTCCCTGTGACCATGTTGGTTTTCTCAAGATGCTCCGGTTTTCTTCCACATTCCAAAGTTGTGCAGGTTTGTAGATGAAATGGCTTCTGTAAATTGTCCCTAGGGAGTAGGGTAGAATTAATGTACGGTTGATCATTGGTTGTTGCAGACTTGTGAGCTGGAGGGCCTGTTTCCATGCTGTATCAAAGCAATGTGTAAATAAATGAGCACCAATTTCACTGTTCTGATATTCCACACAGAGGTGCACTGGCTTTCGCATGGTAAAGTTCTCTATCATGTGATTCAACTTCAAGAGGAAATAGCGCTGTTCTTGGAGAGAGGGTGTACTGAGAAGGAGAATCAGCTTCATGAAAAGATGCAGGATGAACTGTTCGTGATGAAGGTTGCTTACTTGGCTGACTTTGCCGAGGTGAATACCTTGAACCTGTCACTTCAAGGAAACCTCCTAATGCTACACACGGCTTGTGACAAAGTGGCAGCATTCAGGAGGAAGAGTCACCTTTATCAGAGAAGAGTCCAGGACGGTGACACGACTATCTTCCCTGAGATGACAACTCGCCTGGATGCTATGCCAGATGCTGAATGCCACTTCCACGAGGAGATCTCAACCCACCTTCTGGCAATTTGTGAAGCCATCAAACTTTACTTTCCATTGAAGACGGTGCCATCAGCGATACTGTCGTGACTGCAAAGGTTGACTTTTACTGAATACGTGAAGATGCGCAGCTCAAGAGTGATTTCATGGAACAAGAGCTCACCACGTTTTGGCTGAAAGTGAAGGACTGTCCTGTTCTTTAGAAGAGGACCCTACTGGTCCAGTCCCCCTCAACCTATCGCTGTGAGGCTGGATTCTCAGCCATGGTAACTCTGAAAACAAAGGTATGCAATAGGCTTGTGATCAACACTGACATGAGGTGCTGCCTGTCGTGCATTCGTCCTCATTTTGATTGCCTGACGGCTGCGAAGCAATTTCAGCCATCCCATTGACTGGGCATTGGCAGACATGTTTTAATAAATCAGGCTGTTTTTTTTTCAATTTTTGTTTCAGGGGTCAGGGTACGGACCAAAAATGTCTGATGGGGTCGTGGAGCCAAAAAGGTTAAGAACCACTGTTCTCGTTGGTTTGGAAGGTGATGTCTCAAGAGTCTTGGTTAATCTCTATCTCTTCCAGAACAAGGGGTCACAGTCTAAGGATAAGGGGGAATTCCTTTAGGACCGAGATGAGGAAAACATTCTTTACACAGAGAGTGGTGAGTCTCTGGAATTCTCTGCCACAGAAGGTAGTTGAGGCCAGTTCATTGGCTATATTTAAGAGGGCGTTAGATGTGGCACTTGTGGCTAAAGGGATCAGGGGGTATGGAGAGAAGGCAGGTACGGGATACTGAGTTGGATGATCAGCCATGATCACATTGAATGGCGGTGCAGGCTCGAAGGGCCGAATGGCCTACTCCTGCACCTATTTTTCTATGTTTCTATGTTTCTATCTTAAAGGTATATTTACCGAGTGATGCCAGCAATGGCTGCCTCGCCAACAGCCTGTCTGTCCCTTCCTTCTCTGTTGTTTTATAATATGTCAAATGTATGTTTAAGTGTTCTTTAGCTGGTTTTATGTGGGGGGTTGGGGGGGGTTGTGGGAACATTTTTTTGAATCTCTTACCTGGACGGAGATGCAATTTGTTTTCCGTATCATATCTCCATCCACACTGCGGCCTAATATAGTAGAGTTAGTGGCCTTTGCTATAGACCAACTTTGAGAGCTCCAACCGCGGGAGCCTGCAGGACTTAACATTGTGGAGCTCGTGGTCTCTGGTTAGAGACCGGCCTGGGAACGCCAAGCAGCAGGAGCGTCAACAGCCCCGATGCGGGAGCTTCGATCACCCCAAAACGGGAGCTTCGATCACCCCAAAACGGGAGCTTCGATCGCCGACTGCGGGAACTTCGATCACCCCGACGAACGGTTTGACTGCCCGACCGCAGGAGAGAAATGAACGAACAAGATTAGGCTTTATTACCTTCCATCACAGTGAGGAATGTGGGGAATCCGCTGTGGCGGATGTTTATGTTAACTTTTATGTAGTTGTGCGGCTTTTCGTTTTTCTTTAATATGGCTGTATGGTAATACGAATATCAGTGCTTTAATTGGTATGTGTGATAACAAAAGACCTTTGAACCTTTGAGATTGCTTTACATATTTATTACAATATTATGTGCGTTCTCAACCAATGTAAATTTGAAGCCAATTTTCTTATACGTCCATTGAAACTATCAGCATTAACTATCAACTTGTAACTGTTACCAGAACTGTTACTCTTTACTTAAAGAGTGATGAGACATGTGTTAGAGCCCCAGTCCTTGAGTTGAAACCAAAGCAATATTGCAATTCATTGCATTACCCATGTTTTATAATAGAGCTATTAAAATATTTAATCACCTAGCAGCAGATACAAAGCTTCTAGTGGTGCTTGAAAATCTTACGCTCAGCGAAGTTTCCACTGCTGAAGAAACAAAGACTCAAAGAGACTGTGCTCATCATAAAGTTTTATTCAGCAGAATCATGCTTTCTTCATGCTTGATGCACCATTATCAAAATTGCCAGTTTCAGATTTAATTGTAATTGTTTAATATAATTCTGGGTGCACTCAGGTGAACCACTGAATGGATGAAGGTAGATGTCCAGAGCTGAGGGCTCGATGATGTGTTTTGAGGCTGCTGACACTGATAGCAATTAGACATTTTTAACTTTAGAAATACAACATGGAAACAGGCCCTTTGGCCCACCGAGACAGCGGCTATCAATGATCACCCATACACTAATTCTACCCTTCACCCAAGGGACAATTTACAGGGATATTTATTCTACAAACTTGCACGTCTCTGGAATGTAGGAGAAAACCAAAGCACCGGGAGACAACCCAATTAATTGGTCACAGGTAGAACGTACAAACTGTACAGATAGCACCCATAGACAGGATTGAACCCAGGTCCCTGGTGCTGTGCACCTTGACTGGCTGGAAATGGAGATTGCTCAACATTATTAATGTTATTAATGCCAGCACATTAATGGAAGGTAAAACCAACAATTATTTTTGATAGGGGATGATAGGGGACCCATACACAGATAAAAACATTTCATCCATCGAACGTGTCCAAAGACAGGCTGCTCGATTTGTTACTAACACCTACGAGAGAGAGAGAGAGAAGCAAGTGTCACCAAACTTCTGAATTCTCTGGGGTGGAACCCTCTCCAAGACAGACGTGAAGCTCACCGTTTTACCTGTTTTTACAAAATGTTACATGGTCAGCTAGACATAGATCACAAGACCTACACCAACCCCAAGCCAATTAGGAGCAGACGAGGGCATTCGATCCAATTTGTGGTCCCAGCCTCAAAGACAGATGTGTACAGCAATTCATTCTTTCCACGCACTATTAAAGCATGGAATAATCTCCACCAAGCCACGGTTGCCCAGCCAGATGCAACTAAATTTAAAGTGGCACTTTGTTCACAATAACCCTCTCTGGCTAAACCCCTCCCTTCACCACTTCCAGTTTAAATTCCAGTTGGAATATTTTGGAGGACCAAGTAACCAAGAACCAAGATTCATAGAATTTTTTTAAAGCAGATGGGCTGAAGTACTGGCTTTTAACACCTGGACAGTATGTAAGAGCATGTTCAGTGGAAATATTTCAATTAGATCAAATACTGGTTGGGGCATGCTATAGATTGCTTTAACTCTGCCTAGGGAGTAAATGTTAGCTCAGATTCTCATTACTATGCTGTGGCTATGGCTGATAGTGTCTGACCATGCTTCAAATGTTATTTGTTGACTAAAAAGCTCTCTGTGATTGTGAAAGCCACTGTTCTTTATACATATTATGCTTCCTAATATTATACATGTGCAATATTAGATGGTTGTAAAAAGCCATACTAAACAAATGCAAAATTGTACCCTTTTATATCAGAATATTTTTCAAAAGAAAAATAACGTTGCAAGCATAATTAATGTTAATGTATATTTAAGATAAAGATTGCTTTACATATTTCACAATTGCAACAATGAAAGCAATTTGGTTAATTCCAGTCTCATTGGCTTGGATTAGCCCTGTTTAACGATGCAACATATTCATCAGAAGCAGGTCGTTCAGCTCAATTAAACCACATTGGTGTCTTCGGCAGATACTGATAGAGCCAGGATGTTTAGGCACTAAATATCTCTGAAATAGGCAGGCAAAAAGGCATAATAAAATTTCAAAAAAGGCATGAAAAAGGCATTTATTGACAAAAAAGGCATAAAGCATTTATTTCCACCACCAAAACATGGTTAAAATGACAATTATAAAGGCATCCTCAGATTCAGATTCAATTTTAATTGTCATTGTCAGTGTACAGTACAGAGACAACGAAATGCATTTAGCATCTCCCTGGAAGAGCGACACAGCAAATGATTTGAATAAATAACAATAAGTGTCCGGGGGGGGGGGTGATTGGCAGTCACCGAGGTACGTTGTTGAGTAGCGTGACAGCCGCAGGAAAGAAGCTGTTCCTGGACCTGCTGGTTCGGCAACGGAGAGACCTGTAGCGCCTCCCGGATGGTAGGAGGGTAAACAGTCCATGGTTGGGGTGAGAGAGGTCCTTGGCGATGCTGAGCGCCCTCCGCAGACAACGCTTGCTTTGGACAGACTCAATGGAGGGGAGCGAGGAACCGGTGATGCGTTGGGCAATTTTCACCACCCTCTGCAATGCCTTCCGGTCGGAGACAGAGCAGTTGCCATACCAAACTGTGATGCAGTTGGTAAGGATGTTCTCGATGGTGCAGCGGTAGAAGTTCACCAGGAGACAGATGGACCTTCTTCAGTCCCCTCAGGAAGAAGAGACGCTGGTGAGCCTTCTTGATCAGAGTTGAGGTATTGTGGGTCCAAGAGAGGTCGTCGGAGAGGTTGACTCCCAGGAACCTGAAGCTAGAAACACGTTCCACCTCCGTACCGTTAATGTGGATGGGGGTGTGCGTGCCGCCCCTGGACTTCCTGAAGTCTACAATGAGCTCCTTGGTCTTCTTGGAGTTAAGGGCCAGGTTGTTGTCAGCGCACCATGCTGCTAAGTGCTGGACCTCCTCCCTGTAGGCCGACTCATCGTTGTTGCTGATGAGGCCAATCACCGTTGTATCATCTGCATACTTGATGATGGTGTTAGTACCATGCACAGGTGTGCAGTCATAGGTGAAGAGGGAGTAGAGGAGGGGGCTCAGCACACAGCCCTGTGGAACGCCGGTGTTCAGGGTGAGGGTTGAAGAGGTGTGCTTGTCTAACCTAACAGACTGGGGTCTGTTGGTTAGAAAGTCCAGTATCCAGTTGCAGAGGGAAGGAGCGATGCACAGACTACCGAGTTTGGCGATCAATTTTGATGGTATAATGGTGTTGAATGCTGAGCTGTAATCGATGAACAGCATTCTTACCTAAGTGTCTCTGTTGTCGAGGTGGGAGAGGGCGGAGTGAAGTGCCGTTGAGATGGCATCCTCCGTACTCCTGTTCTACATACTACATTAAATGACAAAAGTTGCCTGGTTGCACATATTTACTAGCATTTTTTCAAATTAACTGGTGTTAAATTGTCAGACAGAAAATGTTACAGTTGTGAAAAACTTATTTCTCCTTCAGCTGAGGTAATTGGTGCATACCTGAAATACAGCTACAGACTCTATATTCATGTCGATATCTCGTGCATAACAACTACCTTTGAGAACTTTAGCTATGTTTTGTATATCTTCAAAATCTTAGTTAGAAAAAATCACTCTCACATTTTTCTTGTATATCTTTACCTACATCACCAGGAACTTTACGAATATCGTCAGTTACTTTGTTGAAAACCTGCAAGTTATTCACTAATGTTTTACCACAAATTGCTCAAGGGAAGTCATAGCTTGTGGGAAGTTTGCAAAATTGGAAGCAATAAACACAAGATCGAGTGGAGGGGCATGATTTCTGCATGATTTCACTGACATCCTGACTGCAGCAGATTCTTCTTCAAAACAGTTGACAATTTCTATTATCTTTTCAAAATTTGCAGTTTGGTAGAGTACGGCAGCAAGCTATGTACCCCACCTAGTCAAAACAGGCTGAGGAGGTAGTGGAATCTCGGGTGCCATTTCCTTGAACAACTGCATATGTGATGGTGCTTTGAGGAAGATTTTCTTTACATTGGAAACTAGGCGATCGACATTTGGAAACAAGCTACGAATGTGCTCGGCAATTCTTTGAAGTCCTTGAGCTAAGCATGTCAAATACAATATTTTGGGGAATAAAACTTTAAGAGCATGGGCAGCTTTTTTCATGTACAGAGCTGCATCAGTCACAAACAGCAGAACATTCTCGTGTTTTATACCTTCTGGCCAAAGTACAGCAGGTGAAGATGTAAACAACTGAGCAATAGTTGAGTTGTTTGACTTCTCCAATACTTCCGATGTCAACAAATACTCCTTTGATGGTTGACCTGCGTCCAGTGTACCGATGACCACATGGGCAACATATCTGCCCACAGCATCGGTTGTCTCATCTATTGAAGTTGCAGTCGACATAATTTTTCCATAATGATGACTCGCTTGGTATATGTTCCTCTCTAAAAAACCTGTGAGAGATTTGTTTTCCAATTTCCACAGTGGATTTCCAGCATCAATGAATGCTTTACACAGATCACTCGAAAACTCAGATTTGCAACTGGAGCCAGCAGTAACTGTTGTGAGGGGACAAGCTTGTGTATTTCCTACCTTCAGTTTCTGTGCCGCCAACTTGTGTTTAGCTGTCTGTACATGCTGGGAGACAAAACATTTCTTCTTATAATTCACTGCTTTCTCACATGCTTTGCAAAACAGCATACAGTTGTCTGTAGAGAATATATCACTCCCGTACACTCGCTACAAGAGGAAAAACCCCCACTCCTTGGACAATCGTCAGCTGACCAACGACCGGAATGAGTTCTACTGCAGGTTCAATAAACAAAAACTTAACCCTGGTATACACACACCCCTTCCCCAACCAACACTTCACATCTACTCACAGCCTGTCTCCAGTTTGAAAAGATTGGACCCTTCCCCACCAACTCCTCCGCAATCACCACTTCACACCTACTTAAAGCATGACTCCAGTCTGCTTAACACCCATTTTCTTGTAAGTTACGTTAACACGGCAAAACGTGTGAATTTTCTTGTAAGTTATGCTGATTTAGGCACTCTATCATGAAAAAGGTATTATCTTCCTGAAATCATAAAAAAAGCATGAAAAGGCAAATGGCATTTATAGCAAAATCCTGGCTCTACTGATAACAATCTTAAGTCATATTACACAATGTTACTGATGCCAGCACATTCATCATGGGCACGAAATCTGCATCACCATCGCCAATCATTTTCCTTCAACCCACTACAGTAAACCTTGGTTATAACGGACCGTAAGGGGGGGGCGGTTGGGGGGTTGGGAACGGTGTCAGTTATTGCCAATTGCTCCTATAACCGAGTCAGGGATTATAAGTAGTAGATTCAGATTCACATGCATCAATTAAGGTACAGTGATATTTGAGTTACCGTGCAGCCATACAATTAAAAGAACACAATTAAAAAGAACGATGGAACTTAACATAAACATCCACCACAGTGATCACTGTGATGGAAAGCAAGAAAGCTCAATCAGTCTTCCTCCTTTTTTTCAGCCGTGTTTGAGACCTTGACCCTCCGTAGTTGTCGCTATGGACGGCCCAATGGACAAGCTCTCTCGTTGCGATGATCGAAGCGCCGATGTTGGACCAGATGGAACACACTCCGCGGCTTGGAGTGCCCGAATCGGCCACTATCTAATCGGGGACCACGGCTTCTCGATGTTATAGGCCGCAGACAGGCCAGTGGTCAGAGCTCTTCTCCAGCAATCCCCGGCAAGGGATCCCTGCCTCCAGGATGGTAAGTCCGTTCCACGCCTGCTGCTAGAAGTTGGAACCTTTCTTCTGGCTTCGCGATGGAAATTCGCGCCGCACCTGCTGCTGAAGCTCTGGGCTGGTCTCCAGGAAAGGCTGCATGAATCCAAGTTGTTAGGCCATGAGGGAGGGAGAAAATGCAACTAGGAGAAAAGTCGCATTCCACCTAGGTTAGTGACAGGAAACTGTTTCCCCCTTCTCCCCCCCCCCCCCCCCCCCCCCCCCCCACCACCCAACAAAGAACTGCAGATGCTGGTTAATACACAAAGGGACACAAAGTGTTAGAGTAACTCAGCACGTCAGGCAGCATTGCTGGAGAACATGGATAGGTGATGTTTCGGGTCTGGACCCTTCTTCAGACTCTCGGACTGGAACTGGGCCTGGAGTCCAGGTGAGTTGAGGTAAAGATCGGCAGTCATTTGTCGCAGTCCACGGTTAGCCGAAGTGCTGGTAAGGAGCATGGCTGGGAGCGGACGAGAAGGTGATGTGGCCATCAGTGGTGGCATAGCTCCGGCCAAGAAGCAGCCGGGTGTGTCGGTGTGGGCTGGTATTGGCAACCTGGCTCGGAAGCGGCCGTGAAAGCAGTGCAGACCGGGTTGGAGTCAACAGCCCAGGCTGGCAGTGAGAGTACAGACAACTAACCAGAAAAGAAACATATGAAGACTAGTATTGCAAACAGTGCAGGGAATAATGGTCCATTAGGCTTTTACCAAGGCCCATAATTATCTTATGTGTTTCTCTGCATCCTTATCAATCTCAGTTGCTCTCTTTTTGAAGACCTGTGAATGTGTATTAACCTGCATCACTAGATCTGCATTCAAACATAGTTACATTTTGTTAAACAAAGTGCAGCCCTCTTGTTTACTAATGTTACACATGTTTTTTCTGTTTCTCTATACACAAATGGTTATTGCATTTTTCCATTTACCATGTCAGTAACTTGGTCAAATAAATCCATTCCATTTATGAACTGCAATCATTCCTGCATTGATAGCAGATAAAACTAGGGAATTCCACTCTCTGCATTTTTGCCTTGGCTTGAGAAAAGGCAATTTGTTCAATCCAATCCAGAGTCTAATGAATTTATGGTATCTTGACTTATGGGTGAGAATCTAAAAGAAAACTTACCCAGTCTCCCAAAAAGAAATAAAATATATCAACATGATATTTTGAAGATAAGTAGACTGTTATTCCAATGTCTAGGCCAATGTTCTTACCTCCATCACAAAAAGTCATACAGTGCTCCAGGGTGGAAACAGGCCCTTCAGCCCAACTTGCCCACACCTGTCAACATGTACCAGCTACTTTAGTCCCACCTGCCAGCATTTGGTCCATGTCACTCCAAACCTGTCCTATCCATGTACCTGTCTTACTGTTTCTTAAATGTCGGGATAGTCCTTGCCTCAACTACCTCCCCTGGCATAGTGTTCCATACATCCACCACCTTTTCTGTGAAAAAGTGACCCTTCAGATTCCTATTAAACCTTTTCCCCATCACCTCAAACCTATGTCCTCTGGTCCTCATTTCACCCACTCTGGGCAAGAGACACTGTGCATCTACCTGACATATTCCCCTCATGATTTTATACACTTCTATAAGATCACCCCTCATCCTCCTGTGCTCCAAGGAGTCCCAGCCTACTCAACCTCTGCCTATAGCTCAGTTCCTCTAGTCCTGGCAACATCCTCGTGAATCTTCTCTGTACCCTTTCCAGCTTGACAAAATCTTTCCAATAACACGGTGCCCAGAACTGAACACAATACTCAAAATGTGGTCTCACCAACATCTTATACAACTGCAATATGACCTCCCAACTTCTACACTCAATAACAATAAAAAATATCTTGATCTAGTTGTTACTGGTGAGGTCAAATTAGTTGCATTTCTTGCACCATTTTGCTAATTACACATCAAAGTATTCTGAAGGATGGAAAGTGTTTTGGGACATTTTGAGAGTCTGTTAAATAAATTGAGGTAAATAAAAACAGAAAAGTCTGGAAATAGCGAGCAGGTCAAGCAGCATCAGTGGAGAGAGAAATAGAGTTAATGTTTCAAACTAAAGCCTCTTTCCCAGAATTGGCTAGAATCTAGATTTAAAACTTGGCTTGAGCAGAACAAAGGTATTTCTTTCAAAAATTCCTTTATTTGAAGTGGTTTCTCCAATTTAATATTCCGAAGCACATAAATCAATAATTTGTCAATGATTTCTTAGGTTAAAAACTGCTGAGGAAAAATATAGTTGCTTTGATCAAGAGTTCAAAAGAAAACTAAAATCCAAATACTCAACGTTTAAGGAATTGGCTCTTTGTTTGCTTTTGTGTGTATGCATAGAACCAGTGGATTTTCAATAAATGTATCACAAATGTAAAACCCTATCCTTAGCCTTTTACCACAGTTAAAGCCAAACAATGTTAAATGTAATGCCAGTGAATTCCAATAACCTGGTTTAAATTAGGATTGCAATCCGAGTGTATTCTAGTGGTGAGTAGGCATTTGTCAACAAGATTAGCCTTGTTTATTGATACCAGATTTAGAGTAACTGGAAACATTCAATGAATGGGCAGGAATGGGCATGTTGTGCTTAACAGGCCCATGCCTCATGTACACCCAATCCCATGTGATCCTTGCAGCCACACTGACCTCTCGTGGCCCCGTGTCTAATTGAGTTGGGTAGTTCTCTACACTGACCATCCAGTAGAGCAGAGAAATGTGTGAATGCTGACCATCTCGGGTGGGGATGTAGATGCTGAGGCCTCTCCCTACTACCACTCAGTTACTGAATGTCTTTGATACTCATGCATAAACATGAAGTTGATTTTAATACATTCAAACATGAAAAATTATTTAAAAAATAAGTATAGTAATATTACTTAAAGAAACATTCACTCATCTTTTCCATTGCAGTCAACGACCATGTTTCAATGAGAGGTTACAGTATTTATGTCTGCCAGGCTTGTCATAAAGCTAGATGATAAAACATAGCAAAGTACAGGAACAACCCCTTCGGCCCATAATATATGTGCTGAACATGATATCATAACCATTTCTTGTCTGCGTGCGCATAATCCGAATCCTTCCATTCCCTGCATACAGACTCTATGCAGCCCTTGGGTTAACATAACTGATCTCTGCCCTTGGGCTCAATGCTGAGTCTGGACAGGAGTTGGAGATTAGATACACTTGAAATTAATACTTTCCATGTCACCGAACTGTTGATTTATAACAGCTGGCTTAAGAGCAACAGAAACTGACTTCAAATTCAAGTCCTGGGTACGTCTATGGCACACTGGTACATGTGGTGGAGGATAATATGTATGCAGAAATGTACAAATACTTATTCCACTGACTATTTTGTGACCACAGCGTGTTTCAAATGCTTACAATGCAGAAACTGTCCACTGCTATTAATAGCAAAACACAAAATGCTGGAGTAACTCTGCAGGTCAGGCTGCATCTGTGGAGGGAATGGATAGACGATGTTTTGGGTT
This sequence comes from Raja brachyura, assembly GCA_963514005.1. The sequence goes on along the minus strand of OY740790.1, from coordinate 40,171,260 downwards.
AGGACCATTCTTCAGACATTGTGTTTTACTCAAGATTCCAGCATCTGCAGTTTCTTTTGTCTCTATCTCACTGCTATCATTACTTGAGGTAGTTGCTTTAAGATTTTGATTTTCTCATGCTTAGTCTCTTGTTGTACAGGCACAGAGTGGAGGATCTTTTTCCACAACATCTGTGAATAAGGAGAGGTTGAGTAGGCTGGGACACTATTCCTTTGAGTGCAGGAGGGATGATCTTTTTGAGGTGTATAAAATCACGAGGAATAGATTGGGTAGATGCACAGAGTCGCTTGTCCAGAGTAGGTGAATCGAGGACCAGAGTTCATAGGTTTAAGGAGAAGGGGAAAAGATTTAATAGGAATCTGAGGGATAACTTTTTCAAGCTGGAACAAGCTGCCAGAGGAGATAGTTGAGGCAGGGACTAACCTAACATTTAAGAAACAGTTAGATAAATACATGTATAGCACAGGTTTGGGGGGATGTGGACCAAATGCGGGCAGGTGGGACATGTTGGCCGGTGTAGGCAAGTTGGGCCGAAAGGCCTGCTTCTACACTGTATCACTCTGTGACTCTATGACTATGACTCTAACATTATTTCAAGGTTCTATTGGAACAGTGAGCAGGGCACTCTACCCTCATGCCAGCACCACTTTTGTTTAGTTAATAACAGCCTTGTATCTCAACTCTATTCTCCTGCTTTTAACCAGCATCTTCTGAACCCTTTAATTTAAAATATATTGACCAAAGCTTTAAAATGTGAATTGAATGAACATTCACACACCATGTGCTGGAGCAAGTTACAGATTTCGATATGCATTTTTGTGAAAAGTTGCTGCCTGATTTCACTCATAAATGGCATACTTCCCACATTGTATTCCACTGCAGTGTCATCGTCTGATCTCTTCATGTATTCTCTGTATGTTATTTAGTAACATTCTGGTCCCATGTACAATTCTTCCTGTGTTTTCAAATTTAGAATCATCTGCATACTTGGATATTGTCCACTCTTTAATCCAAGTCATTCATCTCTATGGGAAAGCCCAGCACAGATACTTGGTAACATCATTAATTACATCTCACCAATTAGAGCACTTTTGTCCAGAACTTGTTCCTATTTCTAACAAATCTCTGGACAGATTGATAGATTTTTGGACATTAAAATAAGGAAGTATGTGGATAATGTTGGAAAATGGTACTGGGGTAGAAGATCAGTTGTGATCTTAACAAATAGTGGCGCAGGATCGAAGGGCCAGTTGTCTAAACCTGCTCTTATTTCTTACCTTCTTATGTGTTATCCCGCTTAGATAGACTGGTCACAAATAATCAATCCAGGGCCAAAATGGGTAGCCCATTTTTGTGACTGTGGAGACATTCAAGTTTAGGCCAACACTTTGTCAGCAGTGGCACTTAATAAAAGGAAATAATGATCCAACAGGAGCTGCGAACTGGAATGGAAGAGAGTCCTTTCTTTTCCAATTCCTATCAAAGTTGGGTAGAAATAGTGAGCTTTATCAGTGGTCTGGAACAGCAAGATTATTTTAGGTTAGTTTAGTTTATTATTGTCACGTGTACCGAGGTGCAGTGAAAATCTTTAGTTTGAGTGCTATCCTGTCAATGTAAAGACTGTACATGATTACAATCAAGTCATACACAGTATACAGATAAAGGGTACAACATTTTGTGCAAACAAATTCAGATTGAAGGTAGTTCAAAGGTCTCAATGAGGTATACAGGAGGTCATGACCACACTAGATCATTCAGTTGCCTGATAACAACTGATAATGTCCCTGAATTTGGAGATATGCATTTTTAAACTTCTGTACCTCTTGCCCGATGCGAGAGGGGAGAAGAGGGAGTGACCTGTGTGAGACTGGTCCTTGATTAAAGTTGTCTTGCCGAGGGAGCGTGAAGTGTAGATGGAGTCAATGGAAAGGAGGTTGGTTCACATGATTGTCTGGGCTACTTTCTCAGCAATTTCTTGCAGTCTTGGATGGAGATGTTCCCAAATCAAGCTGTGATGTATCCCAATAAAATGATTTCTACAGTACATCTGTAAAAGTTGGTGAGGGTTGTTGGGGACATGCTAAACTTCCTAAGCCTTCTAAAAAAGTAAAGGTATTGGTATGCTTTCTTGTCCATAGCTTTGATGTTGCCATTTCTATTTCGGCACCATCAATGTGTGTGCACTGCTTCACTTCCTGAAATAAATCACAATCCCCTTTGTCCTGCTGACATTGAGTTAGAGGTTGTTGCCCTGGCATCAGGTAACAAGCTTCTCCTTTCTGTACTCTGGCTCGGAATAATTTGGTATCGGGACCACTACGGTGGTGTCTTCTGTGAACCTAAATTGAGTTAGATTGGTATTTGGCTGCATAATCGTGTGTGTACATGGAGCACATTAAGGTACTTCCCTGCAGAACATGAATGGTGAGGATTATTGCCACCTCTCCTCACTGGTTGTGGTCTGATAATCAGGAAGTCGAGCATCCAGTTGCAAAGGGGAATGCTGACTCCAGATTCCACAAGTTTGCTTGGTAGGCTGGATTTAATGTGTGCCATAATCGGCCTCTCAAAACACTTTGCGACAGTGAATGTCAAGGTCACTGGACAGTAGTCATTAAGGCATGAGGTCTTGCTATTCTTTGGCACCGGGATCATAGTGGTCTTCTTAAACCAGGTGCGTATCTCAGAATGGAGTAGGGAGACATTAAAGATGTTGGTGAAAACTCCCACTAGTTGGTCTGTGCAGTTTCTAAGGATACAGCCAGGGTCTCCATCCAGGCCAGTTGCTTTCCATGGGTACACCCTCAGGAAGGCCAATCTAACTTCTGCAACAGTGACCAAGGGAGAAGGCACACACGAGTCTGATGGGATGGATGTCATTGCCCTGTTGGCCTTCTGCTCAAAGCGAGCATAGAATGCAATAAGTTCATTAGGGAGGGCCGCACAATCAACAGCGATATTGCTTGACTTCGCTTTGCAGCCAGTTATAGTATTCAGACCTTGTCACAGTTGACTGGTGTTGATAATATTGACCAAATAAGTATGTCACAAAATGGAGGATCTCTGCATTTGCAAAGCCTGCTTGTCATCTTTCTGTAAAAAGCTGCAAAGCCATGAGGCTCATGGCTGCAGGTGTCTGGGAGGAAGTCATGCACAGGGTGATGTCCAGATGTCCCCTCAATTGTTAATATGTATGAGGGTTTTGCAGAAAGAGCTGAGCTGGGTTGCAAATGCATGATCAGGATTGGTTAGAGAATAGGGTGTTGTAAAGTATTGTTAATTATGTTGCAGAGTGTTTGCACTCTTATCTTGTGATTGGTCAAAGTATGGAGCCTTGTTCAAATGGTTTATATTATCTGGGGAAATGTTTCTTTACTTTGGTGAACTGTTTTCCAACCAGAATCTTCTGTGGAAACAATGTAATGGGGTACTTTGTGATTGGGTTAATGAACTGTCAATAAATGTATTATATGATCTTTATTGGTGATTGGCTTGTAGGGGTTGCCCCCCTCCCCCCCCCACCCATGTATTTCACGGCACGAGTCCGATACAGTATAAAAGAGGGGACACCACATGGATCGAAGTCGATCTTCTGGAGGTGCACTTGGGACTGTGTTGACTGTCTGGATGTATCTATTCACACGAGGGTGAAGGGCTTGGACGAGTAGAGACAAGGATTTGACCCACGGTGTTGGTTAGGTATAGTATAGGAAGTTAGTTTATGAGTGAGAATAAAAAGTTTAGTTGATCCAGTGCTTGACTCAGTGTTTTACTGAACTAGACTAACGGGGTAAGCTTTAGGAGCAGAATTACAGTTTCCGAGTGATTATACTGGGACTCAAGTTTGTCCCGGTATTGTCTCTTGGCATTCCTGCTAGCTTTGTGAAGATCATAGCGAGATTTCTTGTACTGCTTGGGAACGATTGACTTGTATGCAGTGGTTCTGGCCTTCACCTGGGAATGGACCTCATGGTTTATCTATGGTTTCCATTGGGGTAGAATCTGATTGTTTTCTTTGGCACACGTTCCACTGTGAATTTACTGATGAAGTCAATCGCAGCAGTGGCGTATTCATTCAGGTTGGCCGCAGATTCCCTGAATATGGACCAGTCCACTGACTCAAAGCAGTCGTGTAGGATGTCATCTGTTTCTGCAGACCAGCACTGAACACCTTTCCTTACCGTGGAAATTGGAACCAGAGGATATAGTAATTGTGATGGAATGGGTGGTATTATCCTGACATGTTTGCCATTTGGGAGGTGTTGAATTACAAATTTGGATCTATCCCACAGGTATATGGATGACATGTTGCCGGTATTTAATACATTGCTAATGCTTATTCCTTTTAAATGTTATTTCTTATTTTGTAACATATCAGTTACATTTATTGTGCTTCTCAGTTCCAACACATTTTTGTCACTAATTATCCATTATTATAGCTTGATACCATTAATATTAATAATATGAATAATAATAAAAGTCATATTTAAAAAATAGTCTCTCCACATTCTTACAGAATGCCTCAGGTCTTTTTCTTCAGAGGAAAATTTGTCTGTCCGTCTTTAAACATATTATTCTCCGGATGTCTGCCTAATTAGCAATGCTGCATAGGTTATCTGTTCCTGAATGAACTAAGCAGGTGTTTTATTTTAAGTTCAAAATATACTCTATCATAAAAACTACATAACCATAGAATATTTGTCAGCAATCCACTTCATCATAATATATAAATTTACAGTGTGACAATATTTAGATTTCATATACAACTCTTGAGCAAACATTATGAGGGACTTTAACATAGATTCCAACCATTTAACATACACTGGAGTGCAGTAAGCTGGGGCCTTTTCCCACACATCCTTTGAAGTAGTTCACCAAGTTTTAGCATGTTCCTCAGCATGGAGCACTGGTCCTTGGATTTTGACAGTTTATAGCATTCAATCATGGACAATACTAGCACTTGATCAGTGTGTTTTAGGTCCATCAAATACATTGCTCACCGAGTTGATAGTTCTCCAGCAGCAGTGTATCTGTGCCCCTGTGTGTATCCATGAAAACAGCCCATGCAGCAGAGCCTTTGGATGATAATAATAATAATAATAATAATATATTTTATTGTCATTACACATAAGTGCAACGAGATTTGGTTTGCAACCTCCATCCAATGTCATAACTTAATCAACAAATAGAATTTTGGTTTAGATACCTCAAGAACAAGGTTTGTAAAACAAACATTAGACCAGTAAAGTCAAAACAGACTAAAGTGCAGATGTGTCTGGGCGACGTGACCATCCGAGGGAGACAGTCCATTGGGGGGGGGGGGGGGGGTACTCAGCAGGGCCAGTTCAGAACCGCTATAGCTCTGGGAATGAAGCTGTTCCTGAGTCTGGAGGTGCGGCGTAGAAGGCCTTGTAACGTCTGCCGGAAGGGAGTAGTTCGAACAGTCCATTACAAGGGTGAGAAGAGTCTTTATGTATGCTGACAGCCTTCCTGAGGCACCGTGTGTGGTAGATGCCCTCCAAGGCTGGTAGCAGTGTCCCAATAATCTTTTGCGCTCTGTGGACGTCGCGCTGAAGAGCTCTCCTCTCCGCCTCCATGCAGCTGAGATACCACACAGCGATGCCATACGTTAGTATGCTCTCTGTCATGCAGCGGTAGAAGGTCGTCAGCAGCTGTTGGGGCAGACCAGTCCGTTTCAATGTTCTTAGGAACAACAGTCATTGCTGTGCCTTTTTGACCAGCACAGCGGTGTTGGTGGACCATGTGAGGTCCTCTGAGATGTGAGTGCCCAGAAACTTAAAGCTGGACACTCTCTCCACACTGTCCCTGTAGATGGAGATTGGTGCGTATTCCCCATTCTGTGACCTCCTGAGGTCGATAATCAGCTCCTTGGTATTGGAGGTGTTCAGCGCCAAGTTGTTCCGTGAGCACCAGTCCGCCAGGTTCTGCACCTCCGCTCTGTAGTTTGTTTCATCACCGTTGGTGATCAGCCCAATCACCGTTGTGTTGTCTGCAAACTTGACAATGATGTTGTTGTCGAATGCAGGAACACAGTCATGAGTGAAGAGGGAATAGAACATGGGGCTCAGTACACAGCCCTGTGGTGTGCCGGTGCTCAGGGTGATAGTGGAGGACAGGTGCGGCCCCAGTCTCACTGCCTGCGGTCGCTCCGTCAGAAAATTCAGGATCTAATCGCATATCAGTGAGCTGAGGCCTAGCTGGTGGAGTTTGCTGGTGATCTTGGTGGGGATGACCGTATTGAAGGCAGAGCTATAGTCAATGAAGAGCATCCTCATGTAGGTGCCCTGTCTTTCCAGGTGGGTCAGGACCGTGTGAAGAGCCACAGAGATGGCATCCTCTGTAGATCTATTTGCCCTGTATGCAAATTGATGAGAGTCCAATGATGCAGGGATGCTGGATTTGATGTGGGAGGACCAGCCTTTCAAAGCACTTCATTGGTATTGGAGTTAGGGCAACCGGGCGGTAGTCATTCAGGTTTATATGGTTTGTTTCAGGTTTGTTGGCAGGAAACCTGGACAAACAGCAAGTGAAGTACCTTGAATCATTGTCACCAATGCCTCTACCTCTTTAGACCTTTACGGAGGTTTGGCATGCCACCCGAAGACTCTAAGTGTATATTGGAGAGCTTACTCACTGGTTGCGTCACAGCCTGGTTTAGAAATTCAAAAGCTGCACAGTGAAGGAAACTACAGAGAGTGGTGGACATTGCCCAGTCCATCACGGGACTGATCTCTTCACCATCGAAGGGATCTTCAGGATATTGCTGCAGCAGAAAGGTATAAACATTATCAAAGACACACAGAATCCTGGCTACGCTCTCTTCCCGCTGCTACCATCAGGAAGATTGTATGGGATCCTGAGAACCATTACCTCAAGAACACCACCTTTGTATCAACCATTAGGTTCTGAAACTGCTCTGCACAACACTAACAACAAGCCTTCTTCAGCACTGAACCACTATGGACATAGCACTATTATGGTTGCCCTATGTGGTTCAGTTGTTGTACTATCAAGATCTAGTTTACTTAGAATATCTGATAATTTATTGTTGTGTTTGCATCTAATGTGCTAGTAAAGATGCAGCAAGTAAGAATTTCATTCATCCGGTTAATATCTGGTGCCTATGATAAATATACACTCTTGATATAACAAATAAGCACTCTTCATCTTGATTAAACAGCTATGATTGATTTTGTGTTCGATAATCCAGATAGTTATATCAACCAACATAACCACTGCATCGGAGTAGGGATTTGAAATCCCTTTCAAATGCATTGTTTGGCCACTTGCCATTAATCAAATGTGATTTATCTTCCTGGAAAGATTCCCTTGTAGAGTTTTACCGTATGTACAGATGGCCCTTTCTTAAGGTTCCTGCATATAACAGCACTTTAATATTTAAGATGATATAATTTGCTTCTAAACTTATACTGTTTCTCGTGAGACCAATAGACACACATAATTTTGTGTGAACTGTAATCTAACCTATTGGCGCTGTACTTTTTACTCTATAAAGATCAGAATAAATCAGAGCTGTTTGTGAATATATTCACATAATATAAATTTCATATCTCACTGTTGATGATGCCATATCCTAAAAAAGGGAATCTGGCTAATCTGAAATCACGTGACCTATGAAGTGAATGTCACACGACTTCCTTCTAAGATTTAGTGAAATTCCCAACAATTATTACTGTCGAACAAAGGGGCTTTCATTGTTCTGTAATTCTTGTTCCCAAGAAAATGCAACAGTCTGCATGGAAGCACTTCGGAAAACAAGGATATCGCTTTTTAATAGTTTTTATGAACATTGCAGAGTGATATTTGGAATTGGAAGGAGCCACCTATGTCAGTGAAGAATAAATTGAGAGTAGTGATACAATTTAGGGTTACAGTTTGTGATCATTTGAAGCATTTTACAATTTTAACAAAACTATAAAATAAGAAAAAAATCTACCTTGAAAGGACAATTTTAAATGTTTTGTTTGATTCTAATCTTCATTATTCTATTACTACTTTTTATTCTTTCCTTTTCTTTTTGGACGTTTTCCAAAGGTGTGACTCTTGGCTGACCAACAAGGTGTTGGAAAAGCTCTTCTCCAATGCCTCATGTCAGTGGTTATTTAGTTGATCAATTGTGGGACTGGTAAGCAATCGGTGGCAGTGAGTACTGAACACACTCCTATCATGACGCAGCAATTGCATAGCTAATAGCAGTTTCTACATTGCGATCAGGAGTGATAGCCAGGCCTGAATATTTCCACGAAGGTAGACCACAAAATGCTGGTGTAATTCAGCGGGACAGGCAGCATCTCTGGAATGGGTGACGTTTCGGGTTGAGACCCTTCTCCAGATTGAACGTCACCCATTTGTTCTCACCTGTCCCATTGAGTTACTCCAGCACTATGTGTCTACCTTCGATTTAAACCAGCATCTGCAGTTCTTTCCTTTCTGAGTCGAGATCAATAGCTCAGCAACAGCCAGCATAGCTGAACATGAAATGAACCTCATCTCAATGGTTTAGCCATTTTCTGGATAATCTCATGAAATCATGACGGAAATGTATGCCACCTTGTTCTTTGCAATTCAGACTTAATGTACGGAGCTCATAATTCAGCTATTCCTATCTCTTCAGATAGCATCTGTCATCACTATGAGCTGTTGGTCGACAGCTTACAGTTTGCTCAACAGACTTATACAAATCAGACCTGATCACGTTATGGCACAGGGTAGCTGGAAGGAAACAATTTCCAATAACTTATAACTAGAGGTCAAAGTCTTAAATTATGCGTTAGTGATTGAAAAGTAGAGTGGGAGAAACCTCTTATCACAAATAATTGTGAACTTGTTGAATTTACTCCTAGAACTAGAGTGGAATTAATTACAACAATTTGTTTGCATGTAGTAGACAGTAATGTGGTCTGTTTGAGCTTAATGACCACCTTCCGGTGAGCATTGTGCATCTCTAAATGAAGGCAATCCAGGCTGGTCTCCAAACTTGAGGAAGGACATTTTAGCTATTGAGGGAGTGCAGCGTAGATTCACGAGGTTAATTCCCAGGATGGCGGGACTGTCATATGTTGATAGATTGGAGCGGCTGGGCTTCTCTTCTGGAATTTAGAAGGATGAGAGGCGATCTTATTGAAACATATGAGATTATTAAGGGTTTGGACACGCTAGAGGCAGGAAACATGTTCCCAATGTTTGGGGAGTCCAGAACCAGGGGCCTTAGTTTAATAATAAGTGGTAAGCCATTTAGAACAGAGATGAGGAAAAAAAAATCACACAGTTGTGAGTGTGCGGAATTCTCTACCTCAGAGGGTGGTGGAGGCTGGTTCTCTGGATGCTTTCAAGAGAGAGTTAGATAAAACTCTCTTGGATAGCGGAGTTGAGGGATATGGAGGGAAGGCAGGCACGGGGTACTGATTGTGGATGATCAGTCATGATAACATTGAATGGCGGTGCTGGCTTGAAGGGCCAAATGGCCTACTCCTGCAGCTATTTTCTATTGTCTATTGTCCGATCCGAGAATGAAGCATTGACCTTAACTGCAACAGTTTTGAATTACGTAAACTCTCTCCCCTCCCACACACACACACACACACACCTCCACCCACCCCTGGATTGAGGATGACTTGCTTCCATTCCAGTCTTCTGGATATTTAAGTATCTGATAAGACTAATGCAGCAACTGTAGTGGCAGATTGTTATATCATTCAAGGAATGTTTTCCTCTAGCCACTATGATTGAAGACATGGGTAAGTGGATAGCTTTGTTACGCATGTGAGCTCTCCACAAGACAATCAAAGCCGTCCAAAGATAATCTTCAAAACACAGTCTCTTGATTAATAGTTTATTTATTGTCGTACTAAAAACAGTAAGATATTCATCCAAACTTCTTCATGTTTAAGTATATTTTGATCTTACTCGTACTCAAACTCGTGCATGGTCAAACTCCGGTATGGTGGAACTTGGGCATGGTCGAAAGCTGTGACCTCCCTCATGCTTCTTCAGAACTAAACTAAAACTACTCGCGCGTCTGCGTGAAAATCCCAGCCACAAACACGCCTCCAACTATGTAATAAATCCCACCCACATAATTACAGGCAGATAAAATGTAAAGGTAACTGGTTGTAACTGGTTATAGTTTATAACATACTGAGTTAAGTTAAATGGCTACTACAGCAACTTTAGACACTTTGACACTTTACATTTTTTTCCCCACACAACTTAACTTACTCAAATTATCAATTTCCTTCAGCAGTTTAGCTTTTTTTGCTCCAGATTCCAGCATCTGTAGTCTCTTGAGGCAGCATCGTTGGAGATAGAAAGCATCACTGCTTTAAGTAAATAACCAGAGGTCTCTTGAAACACCATTGAGCTTAAAGATTCATTCTGTTTCTCTCTCCACATTTGACGTCTGATCTGGTGCAGAACAACTTTCTCATCACAGACCAGGCCTTAAGTGGCGATTGCCTTCCGTCAATATGGATCAGTTTCATTACGTGCAAACTTAGGAAATCCCACATAATTAGTTTGATAAAAAAGTAGTTGCTTTTCTTTTGCATTTCCTTTTTTGTGGATGCACTCAAACAACTTGAGAAGCCTTTGTACCATCAGCCAATTGATATTTATTCATCTATTCATTGTAAATGACCACATCAATTATGTTGAAAAAACTTTATTCATGAACAATCACAAGATGTGGTAGTTTAATGGTTAATTTACTGCATTCGGAGCCAAATTTCTGGACTACTGATCTGGAACCATAAGTTCAAATCCTACAATGACAGCTGTGCAATTTAAGTAGAAGTAATTAAATAATCAGGTTTTTTTCAATGTTGGCCTCAGTAACTGCAAGACTACTGGATTGTTGTAAAGCTCCATCTGGTTCATTAATGTTCTTCAGCAAAAGAAATCTGCAAACCAGACCTTCTCCGGGCTGAGTAATGTAGTTGACTCTTAACTACCTCTGGTCTTTGGGGCAATTAGGGATGAACAATAAATGTTTGCATTGCCTTCCATTTCCTGTGAACAAATTTATTTTGATTAATAGTTCGAAAAGAAATGATGGTGAATTGCTAAAGGTGTGATATGTTCCATCAGTTGCTGACTAAATTACATAGTTAAGCAACTATTTGAGATGAATTTCAATTTACACTGTAAATCTATCGATTGTAATGTACTGTCTTTCTGTTGACTAGTTCACATGAAACAAAAGCTTTTCACTGTACCTCAATACACGTGACAATAAACTAAACTGAAGGGAAAATTGCAACTTTTATTCATGTATCTCATAGCAAAAAGTCACAAGGTGCTTCAGAGGACGGTTATCAAAGGACGGTTATTATTTGGAGGAAATTTTTAGGATTGATGGCTTCTGATCAAAGAGAAAGTTTGAAGTGGGATCTTAAAAGGAGGCGAGTTGCTGGAGAAATTAATGGAGGGTTATCTAAAGCTATGAACCTTGTCAGTTAAAGACAACCATCAATGGTGGAGTGATTCACTTCAGAGATGGTGAAGTTAAAGATGTCAAAGGAAGAAGGTGAAATAACATTGTCGGATTTGAAAGAAAGGATGAGAACTTTAAAACTGAGGTATTAGTTAATCAGGATCAAAAGACATGGAGGAATGGGTATGGGAAATTATTGTAAGTTAAGATGTGACCTCTGAACTTTGTATGGCCTTACATTTAGAGAGAACAGATAAAGATGCAGAGAGAGCAGAATCACATCCAGAGGTAACAATTGCATGGTTGAAGGTGTACATGAACTGGCAGATGTTTGGATGTGTTATTATATACAGTGTTCATAATGCGAAAATGTAATGTCTGAATATTGAGTTTGTGACTTATAAGTTTAGAAATCATTTAAATCCATGCAAGGGAGAGGGGTGGTGCCACTTACTAGGGAACACAGACAATGACAGCTAAACAGATAATGGCTTTAGACTTTCTGATAAATAGTTGGAATACATTTCTGCTTATCTTGCTGTATACAGACAAATAATCAGACTAATTCATGAATCCTGGAGGGATCAATAGAGGTCATGAAGAGACAGAACTGGAAATCACTGGGACACATGTACAACAAATTGTGTGTTTATAAGTTAGTAGGTGGTTGTAGAAAGGTGGAGGAACGCGATGTTCATTAAAGAAGCCATTAGCAAATGAACTTCTTTTTAGCGTTCTTGGTAGATCCTGATATGTACAAGGCCATTGGTTTGAGGTTTACACAAACAGCTTGGAAGAGTCAAACCTCTAATTAGTGGTCATAAAGGCATGCAAAATGGAAACAGACCTTTTGGCCTACAATGTCCATGTCAGCCTCCACGTACACATCTGTCCTATTCCCAATTTTTTGGCATGAGGGCACCAGTTACCACCATCTGCGCAGGCACAGTGTTCAAGATTTTAACCACCCTCTGAGAGAACAAATCTTCTATAAATCCCCTCTAAATAAACTACTCCTTACCTTAACTTATTCCCTCTTTACATAGGCACCACTGCTAAGGGGGGAAGTTTCTCAATATCTTACTTATCTTTGCCCCTCAAAATTGACTTGTACACCAAGGTCCCTCTGCTTCTCAGTGCTTCTTCGAATCCTGTCATTCATCATGTATAACCTAGGCTTATTAACGTTTCCAAAATGCATCACCACACATTTTTCAGGATTCACCCACCATTGCTCAGCCCATCTTAGCACCTTATCGACATCATTCTGTAACAAAGGATTATCCCTCTCCCTATGAACAACATTCTCCTTTGTTCTTCCTTCAATGAGCATGATCAGTTAGCAAGTTATCAACTGTTTTATGTGACCATATGTGCCTCAAACAATTGTGCCTAAAATTTTGGAAAAGGATGGAATTGATTCAAGTCTTCCACTATCAGTCACAACGGGACCTTGCAACTATTTCTGAGTTCATTTAATGTCAAGTTCTACCTGCTTAAACCGACCTAAAGCTTTACAACATGCAAAGTAAATTTAGATCTGGTACTTAGGTATGCGTTTTTCATAACTGGAACAACAAGCTCACACTATGAATTAGAAGTTGGCAAAGACTATATTTATGAACAAGGTTAAACTGGAGAGAAGAAATTTTGGAAAAAGAAGCCAAAATTTGAATCAGAATTATGGAAGTATTACAGAGGTACAAGTTGGAGTAGAGAGAAGATTGTGATAGGAAATAAGTAACAGACATGTGGACTAAAGTGCACATCAAAAATGATGAATAATACTGAAAAGAAGACATTATCAATATATTTTACTACAGAAAAATCTTCAAAACTTGTAGAAAATTAATTATATTTTCAATTGGGGGAAAAGTGATTAATGTGGAAAATATTGTGCTTGAATAAAAAAAAATGTATTTAAATGTTTTTCTTGGAGAAGGAATTACCCAGTTAAAGAAAATGGGAAGTAGTTGGTCAGAGTGGAATTTTGTTTTTGGATCAGGTATGTGTTTATCCATTTGTAAGTGCCAGAAGGAATGAAGAGAGTGAAGCCTTGAGGCAAAACTCCAGAGCTACGACTGAGTGGAGACATAGCATATATATATAGCAGCAAATCCGGGATGTAGGGGATTGAATGGAGAATGGTGGTGATGTGGTTGGGTGGAATGTATTAGAATTTTATAAGCAATATGATATAGGAACTTGTGTTGTATTTATGTAAACTCAGAAAACCCTGAACAGAGATCACACAAGTTACATCATAGACTATTGTAGTCAGAGCCAACCTTATCCTTGCTGAAATTCACATAGATGTTATTATCAGAATGGGACAGAACTATGAGGGATTGAACCTGATACTTTACATACTTCGAGGTCACTTGTTCATCCCACTGTGAACACCAAGTGATCCTTAAATATAGTACCTCTCTGCGCTTCAACTGGAAAGACAAATATATCAAAGCATATTAGTGAACAAACCCGGTATTTTATTTTCAGACAAATCTTGACCTGAAATGGCACCTATCCATGATGTCAGAGATGTTGTCTGAACCGTTCAGTTACAGTTTGTGTCTTTTTTTATAAACAAGCATCTGCAGTTCCTTGTGTCTACATTTTTATTTTCCATTTGACTCAACATATTTATCTTCAGAACTGTTGCAGTGTTTTAAATGAAAAGACAATTAAAGTTAATAACCATGATTAACATACTTAGCCAAGTTCTCTTCCAATATTCAACTGAGAATGGTGACATTGCAAAGAGAAACCTGCAGTAAAATTATTTGATCAAAACCAATTAGATCAAAACATGCCCGAGACCACAAGAATTGGGTCTAATTCAGTCCATCACATGATCCAATCTCCCCCACATCGACTCCATCTACATTTCACACCACTAGTGAAAAGTGACCAACATAATGAAGGATCCAAGAACTCAACATACTCTCCCCCTATTCTCTCCTTTCCTGATGGTCAGAGGCTGCAACAGCTTGAAAAAATGCACCACCAGATTCAGGAACAACTTATTTCTTACTGTTCTTGGTTCTTGGTTCTTGGTTACTTGGTCCTCCAAAATATTCCAACTGGAATTTAAACTGGAGGTGGTGAAGGGAGGGGTTTAGCCAGAGAAGGGTATTGGGAAGAAAGTGCCACTTTAAATTTGCATCTGGCTGGGCAACCGTGGCTGGGCAACTTGGTGGAGATTATTCCATGCTTTAATAGTGCGTGGAAAGAACGAATTGCTGTACACATCTGTCTTTGAGGCTGGGACCACAAATTGGATCGAATGCCCTCGTCTGCTCCTAATTGGTTTGGGGTTGGTGTAGGTCTTGTGATCTATGTCTAGCTGACCATTTAACATTTTGTAAAAACAGGTCAAACGGTGAGCTTCACGTTTGTCTTGGAGAGGATTCCACCCCAGAGAATTCAGAAGTTTGGTGACATTCGCTTCTCTCTCGTAGGTGTTAGTAACAAATCGAGTGGCCTGTCTTTGGACACGTTCGATGGATGAAATGTTTTTATCTGTGTATGGGTCCCAAGCTGCAACTGCGTAGTCCAGATGAGGTCTAATGAGGGTGAAATACAGCTTCTCCTTGACAGAAGCTGAACAATGATGGAAGTTGCGCCCCAGGAAGTTTAGGACACCTGTTGCTTTCACTGTTACATGATAAGTCTGACCATTCCAACGTAGATCATTCTGCAATTTGATGCCAAGATACTTGGTTTGTTTGGATTCCTCAAGGGTGACACAATATATGTTGTAAGATGTGACGCCTGGATTCCTCTTTCTGGTGACATGCATGGTTTCACATTTGGAAGGGTTGAACTGCAGGCCCCATTGTTGTGACCACTCAACCATCGTATCGAGATCCTTTTGGAGAGCATCCTCATCATCAGCTGATTTAATTGGACGGTACAGCAAACAATCATCAGTGAATAGTCTGGTCATACTTGCGACTTTTTCATGGACATTTGTTATTAGACTACAGAAGAATCCTCCCAAAAGCTAAGGATGTAATTCCAATCTTCCAACCTACCTCATTGTGTCCTTTGCACATTTTTTTTAGATATCTGCACTTTCTTTGCAGTTGTTATGCTTTAGTGCTGTAACACTTTATTCTGCACTCTGGCCATTTTTCCCATTGCAATACCTGTTGTAATTGTATGTGACTTGATTGTTCGAACATGTAGTATGAAGTGACTGGATAGCATGCAAACATAGCTTTTCACTGTATCCCGGTAGACTTTACAATGATAAACCAATACAATGTATGCCAATAGCATTACTTATTTCCACTGACTGTCAAACAAGACTAGATTTGCTTGGAAAGAAGATAATGTTGGTGAATTCAGAGTGCCTTAGGTGTTCATTGCCATTACAACTGAGGCATGTAAGGGGAAGTTGCAGAGTCCAAAAGGAGAATGTAAAGCAGAAGAGCCATAAACTAGATCAGGCAGTCAGTATCACCTTTACCATCTCCCCCTTCTCAATCAATTTAACTAGATAAACATCATCATGATTAACTTTGTCACCCTCAGGACTTTAACTTATTTTATTTCCCTTATCATAAATCAATAGCAATGAAGGTCATTACAATCAAAACATGCTATTTTGCACAAGAAAAGATTAAACTGCACAGGAAATGGTAGGATGAAAGAAACTCAAACAACCTTAGAATTGTTGATATACTGTATTGAGATTGGCAAGGGTACATTTGAGTTTCATCTTCCTTGGGATTCTTTGGCTTGAGGTGAACCATTGCATACTGTAGATCTATGCTTAAAAGGGAATTAAAAAAAGATACTCCTTAAATATTGAAAAATATACTGATGAGTGATTTTAAATATTTGTCTTTCCAGTTGAAGCGCAGAGAGGTACTAAATTTAAGGATCACTTGGCTGGGCAGTTGTTATGCGTCTTGATTGTGATGGTAATTATTTCCAATGAAAACATCTTGACTGAACACTAGATGGACACAAAATGCTGGAGTAACTCAGTGGAACAGGCAGCATCACTGGAGAGATGGCATGGGTGATGTTTGGGGTTGAGACCCTTCTGCAGACTGATGTCAGAGGGAGAGTGAGGTACATGGATAGGGAAGTCTATAGATACGGATGTGTAAAGTGTGAAAACAGGACAAAGGGAATGGAGATCAAGGAAAATGTAGAATAGATCAGTGCTTCTTAAACTATTTCAGTGTCATTCACCCTTGAGTCTTTATCACAAAATTTCATTCATCATCGACTAAATTTTCTTATGTTTTTAGATAATTTTTGTCTTATTCTCCCTTGTGCATAATTTTATATATAATTTATTTTGGCACATGAGCAAAAAATCATAAATTAACTCATTCACCCCAAAATAATTTCATTCACCCTTGGGTGAACCATTCACCAGTTTAAGAAGCACTGGAATAGATCATTGTTTGTTGGGAGAAGGTAACAAAAAAGCAAACAGATAAAATATAGTCAGAGACTTTAAGACTGATCGGAGAACTGGGAAGGGGGAGGGATGGAGAAAGGGAAAGTAAGGGTTACTTGAAGTTATATGTCAATGTTCATATCGTTGGGGTGTAAGCTGCCCAAGCGAAATATAAGGTGCTGTTCCTCCAATTTGCGTTGGATTTCACTTTGACAATGGAGGAGGCCCAGGACAGAAAGGTCAGTGTAGGAGTGGGAGGGGGAGTTAATGTCAGATGGGAGATTATGTCAGGGGTTATGGGAGAAGGCAGAAGAATGAGATTGTGAGGGAAAGATAGATCAGCGATGGTGGAGTAGAATTGATGGGCCGAATGGCCTAATGCTGCTCCTCTAACTTATGAACTTAAGAACTTATGAAGAACAACAACATGGTGCTCGGGAAGGCTCAGTCATCAATGGTTCCTCAAGGAAATTGCTGCCTCCTGTGCTGTGGGTTAGACTCCCCTCCTGTAGTCCATCACCGGAACCACAGCCTCTAAAGGACTTTCTGGTCATGATTTGCAGATCCTGAAGCTATTTTGCTCCTAAAGGGTTGCTGTACCCATAGTGGGATTTCCCTTTAAATGATGCAGCTCTCTTTAAGAAGCACCAGAGGCAAATATTACCTCCCCTACACCTGCTGCATCACTCCAAATAAAAGTCCATCTTATGAGTAATCTGTGTAATATGTGTGAAGTATTCAAGTATTTTATAAATTTAATAGCATTGAAATTCAATTACAATTTTAAACAATTTCAATTTAAAATCACCTAAGTACATTTTTAGACAATTAAAAACTTTTATCTAGTCTTGGTTAATTAAAAAATACACATTACACTGTTACCTCCCTCCCTTTCAGCCATGACTCTTCATCAAATGAATGGAGTTGCAGAGACATAAAAGACTGCAGATGTTGGAATCGTGAGCAAAAGGCAAAGTGGTGGATTCCTGCTGAGTTCCTCTAGCAGTTTATTATTTGAATGAAGCAGTAGTTGTTCCAGCAGATCTATCCTGTTGCAGAGTCGGGGACACATTTCCCTACATAACTACAAAGGAATTACCCAAAGCTTTCACTCTGCCACAGGAGGAGCACTTATAGGAAATTGGCAGTAAGGAATGGCCAGCAAGTTCACGACATGCAAGGCCTTCTGGAAGGCTTCAAGTTCCTGGCTGTGCATATCTCTGAAGATCTGTTCTGGATCCAGCACATTGATGTAATCATAAAGAAAGCTCACTAATGCTTCTACTTCCTCAGACTCTTGAGGAAATGCAGCATGTCACCAATACTCTCTTGAACTTCTAAAAGTAAATGGCAGAGAACATACTGATTTTGTGTCTGTGCCTGGTTGAGTAACCTGAATGCCCTAGAACAAATGAGGCTATACAAAGTGCTGGACATTACTTCATCCATCATTGGTATTGAGTTCTACATCACCAAAGGAATCTACAGGAAGCACTGCCAGCAGAAGATGGTAAAAAACACCAAAGACTCACATCACTTTGGTTACATTCTCATCTCGCTGCTACCATTAAGAAGAAGGTACAGGAGCCTGAGAACCAAGACCTCCAGGTTCAAGAACAACTTTTTCCCATCAACCATCAAGCTCTTGATTCGCACAAAACCCTCACCTCAACCCTGCCTTCACAACAATTTAGAATGTTTGTATAGGAAGCACTAAATACTTTAGTTTGCACTGTTATGGCCTGGTTACTTAGTATTACTAACAATTTATTATATCATTGATTATTGTATATTCATTGAGTTGTTGCTTTAAAGTGCCTACAAAGCTGCGGCAAGTATGATTTTCATTTTCCCACTCCCAGTGCAGATGACAATTAAAGACTCATTGTGTTTCTGTAACATGAACCTGTGCCTGAAGGGAGTGAAGGGAGGAAATGTAACTAAAACATGTGAAACAGAAGTAATTATAAAAAAACATTGTGCCAATTACATTTTTTGCCATGGTTTCTTATGTCTCCAAAATTATTTTCAATATCAAACAGATGCTTTCTAGCACAAATGAGTGGAGTAAAAATTTACGATCAGAACAAAATTAATATTTTTTTCCAAAAGTATATTTGATTTACAATATAAAATATATATAAAACAAGAACTGTACAAAAACACTTCTGACATTCTCAGTGTCCATACATTAATTAGTTTCATGCACAGTAGTATTTGCAACTATCCTTAAACCAAGCACCCTTGCACTCATGTGGCCCCTTGCAGTGATATCACTTTCCTTGTTTGAGGGGTGCCCCCCTCTGGACAATCCACCTCAATGTCTAGCAGCAGAAGGACCCTAGGTTTAGGTCCCCACCACAGAGCCTTACCGTGGGCTGCACCAAGTTTCAGTGGTCCCTCAACACCTACTCCTGCAGGCTGAATGGGCCTGAAGGCAACGTTCCCTAACTAACATTTCACTGCTTTGAGCCCAACACGTTTAATCTTTTGGGGGTTACACAAAAAGCTGGAGAAACTCAGTGGGTGCAGCAGCATCTAAGGAGCGAAGGAGATAGGCGACGTTTCAGGTCGAGACCCTTCTTCAGACTCTTTTTCGGGTCGAGACCGTTCTTCAGACTGTTTAATCTCTTCCAAGTGAATGATCTTCCAGCAGCATTTGATGTCTGCCTCTGAATGTGTGCCTGGGAACTTTACGTAAATCAGAGAGTTTTTAATTACCGAGATATTAGTGATAAAGAGTGACAAGGACCTAAACATCATTGTCCAGACCTTCTCTGCAAAGAATTGGGTGACCGTCTCCTCTCCAGAACAATCATCCCAAGGGCATTGTACAATGTTAGTGAGATTCTGACTGTGCAACAAGGATCTGACTGGGGGGTCCCCTCTCAAAGATATGAGGCGGTAGAGATGGTGTTACGATTTGTAGTTTGCTCCATCGTGGGCCGCTACACTTAATGAAAGTATTTCCTGGAGCTTTAAACTCTTGTCATCTGCCTTAACTTGCAATGTTTCACTCAAGAGGTCACTGGCCTAGATCAAGAGACAGCTGAACGGCACCAGTGAACATTCAGTTATCTCCTTTGATAAGATTTAGGATTGTGTTACAACTGAGGTGAATGTAGCTTCCTTGTGAATTTGTTTGAAGACCTGAGATTGTGTCAATGATGTTGTTTTTTCCACGAAATAACTATTGATAGACTGGGTGTGGGGGTGAGGATGGCTAATATTTAGAACACTCTTCAAAATAAAAGTTGTGAGAATAAAAAAATCATAACCAGGGAACACAAAAGGCTGGAGAAACTCAGAGGATGCAGCAGCATCTAAGGAGCGAAGGAGATAGGCAATGTTTCAGGCCGAAACCCTTCTTCAAGGGAAGGTGAGGTGCATGGTGCTAACATGGTCTACAAAACTGAAGTGAGAATGGTGATAGACGACTTGTACCTTTGTTATTGAAACATTTGCTTTTACAAATAACAAAACGGTGTTTCAAAAACCTTCTCTGACTGGAGATGATAATGGCGAGTTACTTATTTGCTGCACTTTATCTTGGGCTGTGTGCTAATAGTAATTGAAGCTACTGCTCTCATATATAATGTGTTAGAGCCTGCAACACAAACCCATATTTCATTAGTATCAACTGTGAAGTACGGAGGTGTGGAAATGAGGACTTCTTTACATTTAGCTTCAAAAGAAAACATCTATTTGCTGAAGTTGTCAGCTTAAGTGTCTTTCCCAGACAAATACTTACTATACCACAGATACTTATCAGCTCCCTTGAATATTGGATGCTACAGTTGGGGCCAAAGGCTCCCTGTCTCACATCACTTTAATTATTAACTTAAGAAAGTGTCATCCTGTCGATTACATTTAAATTACTGTCACATTTGGATTACTTTTATATGTTCAGATTAATTTATTGTCATACACACCAGATGCAATGCAATTCCTTTTTAGCATTAAACTCATATAGTAAGCAGTATAAATGATAATGATAGATACAACTTGCACTCCCTGGTGCAAGGGTCAGGGATGTCACTGAACGGCTGCAGAACATTCTGGAGGGGGAGGGTGAACAGCCAGTTGTTGCGGTGCATATTGGCACCAATGATATAAGTAAAAAAAGGGATGAGGTCCTACAAGGTGAATTTAGGGAGCTAGGAGATAAACTTAAAAATAGGACCTCAAAGGTAATAATCTCTGGATTATTACCAGTACCATGGGCGAGTAGAAATAGGAGGATATTGCAGATGAATACGTGGCTTGAAAAATGGTGCAAGGGGGAGGGATTCAAAATTTTAGGACACTGGAACCATTTCTGGGGGAGGTGGGACCAGTACAAACAGGATGGTCTGCACCTGGGCTGGAATGGAACCAATGTCTGAAGAAGGGTCTCGACCCGAAACGTCGTCTATCTCCTTCGCTCCTTAGATGCTGTTGCACCCGCTGAGTTTCTCCAGCTTTTTGTGTAACCATGGAACCAATGTCCTTGGGGGAGTGTTTGCTACTGCTGTCCGGGGGGATTTAAACTAATGTGGCAGGGGGATGGGTACAAGAGCAGAGAGGCAGGTGGGTGTAAAACGAGGGTAGAATCAATAGGGAGCAAGGTGAAAGGTAAAAGTGGCAGGCAAAACCAGGGCAAAAATCAAAAAGGGCCACTTGTCAACATAATTGTATAAGGGGTAAGAGCGTTGTAAAACAAGCCTGAAGGCTTTGTGTCTCAAAGAAAGGAGTATTTGTAATAAGGTGGATAAGTTGAACGTGCAGATAGCTATTAATGATTATGATATAGTTGGGATCACGGAGACATGGCTCCAGGGTGACCAAGGCTGGGAGCTGAACATCCAGGGATATTCAATATTCAGGAGGGATAGAGAGAAAGGAAAAGGAGGTGGGGTAGCTTTGCTGGTTAGAGAGGAGATTAACGCAATGGAAAGGAAGGACATTAGCTTGGAGGATGTGGAATCGGTATGGGTAGAACTGCGAAACACTAAGGGGCAGAAAACTCTGGTGGGTGTTGTGTACAGGCCACCTAACAGTAGTAGTGAAGTTGGGGATGGTGTCAAACAGGAAATGATGCAACAAAGGCAAAACAGTTATAATGGATGACTTCAATCTACATATAGATTGGGTGAATCAAATTGGCAGGGGCGCTGAGGAAGGGGACTTTTTGGAATGTATGCGGGATAGTTATCTAAATCAACATGTAGAGGAATCAACGCGAGAGCAGGCTATTTTGGACTGGGTATTGAGTAATGAGGAAGGGTTAGTTAGCAGTCTTGTTGTGCGTGCCCCCTTGGGCAAGAGTGACCATAATATGGTCGAGTTCTTCATTAGGATGGAGAGTGACATTGTTAATTCAGAAACAATGGTTCTGAACATAAAGAAAGGTAACTTTGAGGGTATGAGACGTGAATTGGCCAAGATTGACTGGCAATCAATTCTAAAAGGGTTGACGGTGGATACGCAATGGAAGACATTTAAAGACTGCATGGATGAACTACAAAAATTGTTCATCCCAGTTTGGCAAAAGAATAAATCAGGGAAGGTAGTGCATCCGTGGATAACAAGGGAAATCAGGGATTGTATCAAAGCAAAGGATGATGCGTACAAAGTAGCCAGAAAAAGCAGCATACCAGAGGACTGGGAGAAATTCAGAAACCAGCAGAGGAGGACAAAGGGCTTAATTAGGAAAGGACAAATAGATTATGAAAGAAAACTGGCAGGGAACATAAAAACTGATTGCAAAAGTTTTTATAGATATGCGAAGAGAAAGAGTATAGTTAAAAAAAATGTAGGTCCCTTGCAGTCAGAAACAGGTGAGTTGACCATGGGGAACAAGGATATGGCGGACCAATTGAATAACTACTTTGGTTCCGTCTCCACTAAGGAAGACATAAATAATCTGCCGGAAATAGTAGGGGAACGCGGGTCAAAGGAGGAATTGAGTGAAATCCAGGTTAGTCGGGAAGTGGTGTTGGGTAAATTGAATGGATTAAAGGCCGATAAATCCCCAGGGCCAGATAAGCTGCATCCCAGAGTACTTAAGGAGTAGCTCTGGAAATAGTGGATGCCTTAGTGATAATCTTTCAAAACTCTTTAGATTTTGGAGTAGTTCCCGAGGATTGGCGGGTAGCAAACGTAACCCCTCTTTCTAAGAAGGGAGGGAGAGAGAAAACGGGGAATTGCAGACCAGTCAGTCTAACATCGGTAGTGGGGAAACTGCTAGAGTCAGTTATTAAAGATGGAATAGCAGCACTTTTGGAAAGTGGTGAATTTATTGGACAAAATCAGCATGGATTTAGGAAAGTTAATCATGTCTGACGAATCTTATGGAATTTTTCGAGGATGTAACTAGTAGCATGGATAGGGGAGAACCAATGGATGTGGTGTATCTGGACTTCCAGAAGGCTATCGACAAGGTCCCACATAAGAGATTAGTATACAAACTTAAAGCATACGGCATTGGGGGTTCAGTATTGATGTGGATAGAGAACTGGCTGGCAAACAGGAAGCAAAGAGTAGGAGTAAACGGGTTGTTTTCACAGTGGCAGGCAGTGACTAGTGGGGTACCGCAAGGCTCAGTGCTGGGACCCCAGCTATTTACAATATACATTAATGATCTGGATGAGGGAATTGAACGCAATATCTCCAAGTTTGCGAATGGCACTAAGCTGGGGGGCAGTGTTAGCTGTGAGGAGGATGCTAGGAGACTGCAAGGTGATCGGATAGGCTGGGTGAGTGGGCAAATGTTTGGCAGATGCAGTATAATGGGGATAAATGTGAGGTTATCCACTTTGGTGGCAAAAATAGGAAAGCAGACTATTATTTAAATGGTGGCCGATTAGGAAAAGGGGAGATGCAGCGCGACCTGGTGTCATGGTACACCAGTCATTGAAAGTAGGCATGCAGGTGCAGCAGGCAGTGGAGAAAGCGAATGGTATGTTAGCTTTCATAGCAAAAGGATTTGAGTATAGGAGCAGGGATGTTCTCCTTCAGTTGTTTAGGGTCTTGGTGAGACCACACCTGGAGTATTGCATACAGTTCTGGTCTCCAAATCTGAGGAAGGACATTATTGCCATAGAGGGAGTGCAGAGAAGGTTCACCAGACTGATTCCTGGGATGTCAGGACTGTCTTATGAAGAAAGACTGGATAGACTTTATTTATACTCTCTAGAATTTAGGAGATTGAGAGGGGATCTTATAGAAACTTACAAAATTCTTAAGGGGTTGGACAGGCTAGATGCAGGAAGATTGTTCCCGATGTTGGGGAGGTCCAGGACAAGGGGTCACAGCTTAAGGATAAGGGGGAAATCCTTTAGGACCGAGATGAGAAGGACTTTTTTCACACACAGAGTGGTGGGTCTCTGGAACTCTCTGCCACAGAGGGTAGTTGAGGCCAATTCATTCGCTATATTTAAAAGGGAGTTAGATGTGGCCCTTGTGGCTAAGGGCATCAGAGGGTATGGAAAGAAGGCAGGTACAGGATACTGAGTTGGATGATCAGCCATGATCATATTGAATGGCGATACAGGCTCGAAGGGCTGAATGGCCTACTCCTGCACCTAATTTCTATGTTTCTATGTAACAATAAATAAAATGACAAATGCAAAACAGCAGAATGGTGCAAAACTGTTACACAAGCTGAAGTAGTGCAAAAAACAGTAACGTACAATAATGAAATAACTGATATAGAGTTAAGAGTAAGAGTGCATCACTGGTACGAGGGTGAGAAGAAGGTGATTTCTTCTGGAAAAAAGGACACAGTGCTGGAGTAACTCAGTGGGTTAGGTAGCATCTCTGGAAAACATGGATAGGTGTTATTTTTGGTCAGAACACATGGGTCTCGACACAAAACATCACCTATCCTGAAGAAGGGTCTCAACCCGCAAACACACCTCTCCATGTTCACGAAACATCTCCAATGTCACATATCCTGAGATGCTGCTTGACCCGCTGAGTTATTCCAGTACTTTGTGTCTTTTTTTGTAAACCAGCATATGCATATGCAGTTCCTTATTTCTACCTTTTGATTTCTCCATGAGCCTAATAGCAATGTTGTTATGTCTGCATGTCTGTATTTTCTCATAGAAAGTAGAAAAGAGAAAAGGAAAGGCCTAGTTTGGCAGGAATCCTTGATAGTATTTTCAGCCTCCTGGACACAGCGCACCATGAGGATGACCTAGATGAAAGGACATGATGAGCCTATGATGGACTGGGTTGTGTTACCACTCTTGCAGGTTCATGCTATCAAGAACAAAACAGTTGCCATGCCAGGCTGTGATGTACTGTATGCCCTTGGAATACCTTCTATAGCATGTCTGTAGAAGTTTGAGAGAAACCTCATGGACATGCTGGATTTTCTCAGATGCTTAAGAAAGTAAATATGCTAATATACTTTTTGACCACTGCATCAGTGTGAACCTCCGGCAATGCAGACTGACTGGTCTGCATTGCCTTTAGTAAGGGATATTTTCTCTGCATTGAATTTGCACTGAGCACAGGATGTGCTCAGCGGGAAATTGTTTCTCGTTTTTCACCGGAAATGCTGCCTGACCTGCTGAGTTTCACCAGCACTTTGTATCTAGCTTTGGAATAAACCACCTTCTGCAGTTCTTTGTTTCTACAGCACCAGTAATTATTGAGTTGACCTTGGTTCAGTGACTGCTGTATTGCCAAAAATCAGGTGACATTATAGAGTACATAAACGTGACTGCAGATACTTATTACTTCAACGTTATTCCCCTTATCATGTATCTATGCACTGTAAATGGCTCGATTGCAATCATGTATTGTCTTTCTACTGACTGAATAGCATGCAACACAGCTTTTCACTGTACCTCGTTACACGTGACAATAAACTAAACTGAACTGAACAATTTAGGGCATGTGAGACTTTCAACAGACTGAGTCTGCATTTGGTCCAATGTGTATTATGTACAGTATATTGTACTCTGTTATACCAGGTTAGATATCTCTGAACATATTATCATATATTTTCTAACAATATGTTACCTTTTCCAACAATATGTTATGGTACTACTTTGAAGCGCGAATACTGAAAACACTCTTCAATCTAGTTTGATTTGTCTCGGCCAGACCGGTTTTATTAAAACATTTCTGATTTCATGGTTTGTTACAACAATAGGCAGCTGTATTCACTGTCCATTGTATGACACTACATGCTCGATATCCCCAAACATCATTACCACTCACCAGAGTAGAGTATCAATTTGATGGGGCTTTCTGTCAATGCAATCTTGTTGAATTTGTTTGAATAGACAATAGACTATAGGTGCAGGAGTAGGCCATTTGACCCTTCAATGTGATCATGGCTGTACTGGCTCGAAGGGCCAAATGGCCTACTCCTGCACCTATTGTCTAATCAGTACCCCATTCCTGCCTTCTCCTCATATCCCCTGACTCCGCTATTTTAAAGAGCCCTATCTAGCTCTCTCTTGAAAGCATCCAGAGAACCAGCCTCCACCGCCCTTTGAGGCAGAGAATTCCACAGACATCACTCTCTGTGAGAAAAAGTGTTTCCTCGTCTCAGTTCTAAATGGCTTACTCTTTATTCTTAAACTGTGGCTCCTGGTTCTGGACTCCCCCAACATCTTTCCTGCCTCTAGTGTGCCCAAGCCCTTAACAATCTTATATGTTTCAATGAGATCCCCTCTCACCCTTATAAGCTCCAGAGTGCACAAGCCAAGCTGCTCCATTCTCTCAGCATATGACAGTCCCGCCATCCCGGGAATTAACCTATGCTGCACTCCCTCAATAGCAAGAATGTCCTTCCTCAAATTAGGTGACCAAAACTGCACACAATACTCCAGGTGTGGTCTCACTAGGGCTCTGTACAACTGCAAAGGACCTCTTTGCTCCTATATTAGATTCCTTTTGTTATAAAGGCCAACATGCCATTTGCTTTCTTCACTGTCTGCTGTACCTGCATGCTTACTTTCATAGACTGATGTACAAAGACCCCCAGATCCCGTTGTACTTCCCCTTTTCCCAACTTGACGCCATTTAGATAGTAATCTGCCTTCCTGTTTTTGCTGCCAAAGTGGAGCAAATTGGAATAAATGTCTTGTTTCATTCTTGAACACTGTAGGATATTAATTTAGTCAGGATTCTGTCTGCTTGGTGGGGTTACTGTTTGTGACCTAGAAACTAGAAACCCAATTTTTTGTTGTCTGAATGAACTTCTGAATGCCAGAGTTTTCTTTTCTGTTACTGTCGAATTGCCATTGAAATTGTTTTTTGTTATTGTCCCGTACCTGCAAGCTGTCAAAATGGGATTTTTTCCATTTCCCAGTTGGCTGCTCTAAACAGAGAAGACTGGTGAATGGTTCACATTGTTTTGACGTCTTCTGACTGAACTGGTCAGTGGTGCGTTTTGATCTCAATTTTGTGTCCTTGGACTTTCCATTCTACTGATGCCATTTCCATTGATATAGTAATTTAATAGACATCTGAATGTTCGAATGCATACCTTAAATAAGACTATTTTTACTTTACATGGAGTTAGAAGATATATCACTCTGCCAATTGTTTCTGTCCCAATCTTCAGCGTTGATTTCATTCTTACATATTTAATTGCTTTTGGCTCTGATTATATACTTTTTCTTCCATCCCCAGTATTGTTTGCTTTAAGAAAAATATTTAGAAAGTTTTTGAGCCAGGTGAATGGTCCTTAAAGATGGTTTAAATTTGCCAAAGCCCTTGATCAAGGGTTGTGGGGAGGGGGTGAATGGGGCAGAGAGCCTTGAATATAGAAACAGAATTGGAGGTCAAGATGGCGCAATGCCACTACAGGTAGTGCAGCTGCCTGACAATTCCAAGACCTGGTTTAATCTTGTGTGGAGTTTGTACATTCTCTTTCTGACATTGTGGGTTTCCTTCAAGTGCTTTGACTTCCTCCTGCATCCCAAATACATGTTGATTATTGTATAAATTGGCTGCTGTAAAACACCCCTGATGTGAGTGACTGGTAGGAGAATTAGTCGTGCTTTAATGGCCATGTAGGATGGAATTGGCTGCAGGGAAAAATATGTGATTAATGTGATTGCTCTGAGAGCCAGCAGACTAGTTGGGCTGCATACTCTCCTTCTCTGTCGGAAGGAAAATAGATATAAATAGATATAATATATAATGTAATGTAAAACTATAAATAGATCCTGCTGAGTTTAAAAACAGTGTGGGAGGCACAGGTCTGCAGAGTTCACACTGATTAATAATGGCAACTGAGCAAGATGTTCCTACCCACCTCTCACTGAATGACTTTCCATCCAAGACCCAGGGAATTGCACCCCATGGTCCGAATGGGCTGAATGGCCTAATTCTACCCGCAGCGGTATAGTTGCTGCCTCACAGCATTTGCAGGTTCAACCCCGACTATGGGTGCTGTTTGTACGTTCTCCCCATGACCGCGTGGGTTTTCTCCGAGATCTTTGGTTTTGCTCCCACACTCCAAAGACGTACAGGTGTGTAAATTAATTGGCTTAGTGTATGTGTAAATTGTCCCTGGTGTGTGTAGGATAGCATTAATGTGCAGGGATCGCTAGTTGGCACAGACTCGGTGGGCCGAAGGGCCTGTTTCCATGCTGTATCTCCAAACTAAACCAAAAACTATCTTCCCCTGCAGTTGGTTGACTTTCTTCCTACTTCTACTTCCTACGCCAGTTTTGTAGGTTCGGAGGTGACAAATCAGGCCAATGCGATAATTGTAAATGCTGCCTGGGCAGGTAAGCTTGAAGAGACAGGCAGTCTAGTTGTTTGGGAGGTAGTACACATCTTTTAGTGTTTATGTTGGACTTTTATGTGATCCTGACAACAGACTGATTCCTGGGATGGCTGGACTTCCATATGAAGAAAGGCTGGATAGACTCGGCTTGTACGCACTGGAATTTAGGAGATTGAGGAGGGATCATATAAGACTTACAAAATTCTTAAGGGGTTGAACAGGCTAGATGCAGGAGGATTGTTCCCGATGTTGGGAAACTCCAGAACAAGGGGTCACAGTTTAAGGATAAGGGGGAAGTCTTTTAGGACCGAGATGAGAAGATCATTTTGCACATAGAGCGTGGTGAGTCTGTGGAATTCTCTGCCACGGAAGGTAGTTGAGGCCAGTTCATTGGCTATATTTAAGAGGGAGTTAGATGTGGCCCTTGTGGCTAAAGGGATCAGGGGGTATGGAGAGAAGGCAGGTACAGGATACTGAGTTGGATGATCACCCATGATCATATTGAATGGCGGTGCAGGCTCGAAGGGCCGAATGGCCTACTCCTGCACCTATTTTCTATGATTTATATGATTCTAAGACTCAAGACTTTCAGTCACATCTCCACTTTCTCCACATTGAATGTTCATGGAACAAGGGTTTCCAGCATCAGTGGGACTTAAATTGGTTTTGAGATCTTGGTTGAATCTTTCCTTCTGTCCACCGAGTAACCTTACATTGTGACAAGGCTCAGAATGTCATGTATGCCTATGAAAAAAACTGAACAGTACACTTCATAATCTGTTTTTCATTATTCTTCACATTGTGTGAGTTTTGCACAATCCATGAGATGCTGCCCGCCATTTAGCTGGATTGTTGATTCAACTTTATACCTCACGAGGATGTGGTTTATTTGGAATACAGTAAGCTTAAAGCATCTATACATTGAGAACTTTAAGTTGCCAGGCTGAATTTCCATGATCCCACATGACTCTCCTGTCCAGCAGAATCATAAGTTCACACATTTGAATACAAGCGTACATCACCGCGCAAACATGTTCAGGCATGGTTTATCTTAAGGGCCTGTTTCTTATAATGGTCCTCACTTTAAATCTATTCTTTGCAAATGTCTTAAAAGGGAAGAGGTATTAAGCATACTTCTATTCCTTCATATGATTTGTTCTTAGATGGATTTCTTGAGAGATCAGTCTGGATAGCAAAGAAAGCTCTCAAGACACAAATACCACAGGGGTTTTCGAAACTCAGCATGAAACATCACTTGGCCAATTTTGTGCTGAAATACAAAAATACTTGCTTTTACCTCTGGGTATACACCAGCAGAAATCTCATTGCAGAAAAGGTTGAGAACATACTTCAGCTCAAATCCAAGCAAGCCTGGCAAAGACACAAAACCTTTTGTTTTCAGTTCCAGAACCAACTGCTCCAAAATGTTTAGTTTAGTTTAGTTTAGTTTAGAGATACAGCACAGATCCAGGCCCTTCAGCCCACCGTGTCCACACCGACCAGCAATCCCTGCACATTAACACTATCCTAAACCACTAGGGACAATTTACACTTATACCAAGCCAATTTACCTACAAAAATGTAAGTCTTTGGAGTGTGGGAGGAAACCAAAGATCATGGAGAAACCCCAGACAGTCACAATGAGAAGTTACAAACACCACACGGACAGCACCTGTGGTCAGATCGGACCTGGATCTCCAGTGCTTCAAGCACTCTACCACTGCGCCACCGTACCGCCCGGTGATTCAACATCAGAATCTGTAAAGGGATCAGGAAGAATATGAGGGTTGGTTATCAGACCTCATTTGTAGCAGTTTCTCATTAACTGTTTGCATTGATAAATATAGACCCTATGAACTATACATGCTTGTTTACAAAATAAGCAAATAGTGCTGGATTAACTCGGGGTCGGGCAGCTTCTCTGCAGGACATGGATAGATGGCATTTCAGGTCGGGGCCCTT
Organism: Raja brachyura; assembly: GCA_963514005.1. The sequence goes on along the minus strand of OY740790.1, from coordinate 40,140,660 downwards.
CTTCAGACCGATTGTGGCAGGAGGGAGAAGGTTGGAACATAAGGGTGGGGGACAAAGTCTCTCAAGTGATAGTTGGACACAAAATGCTGGAATAACGCAGCGGGGCAGGCAGCATCTTTGGGAAGAAGGAATGGGTGAAGTTTCAGGTCGAAACCCTTCTTTAGACTGATGAGAGTTTGTGATTGGCAGGCTTAAGAAAAAAAGGCAACGAAAGGTGCAAGATAAGGAGACAAGAGGAATGTGAAACCAGAGGAAGGATGTAGGTGGAAGGGCACAGGGGGAAGGGGGCATGATAGTAGGAGAAATGGGTTGCACAAGGAAGGGGAGGGGGGGGGGGGGGAGAAAAAGGTGGGGGGTTACCTTGGAGATGTGATTCAATATGCATACATTGAACTGGAAGCTGCCCAAGCTGAACATTAGCAGAACACATCAAATTGTGCTTGACGAACCAACGTCCCAATGGTATGAACATTGAATTCTCCAATTTCAGGATGTTCAATCAGTTAATCAATCAATCAGTTTTATTCATCACACAAAAGCGGTTTCCCCTTTAACCCCCCCCCCCCCCCACTTCCCCCACACACACGAGACACACCAAGAGACATTAAAACACACATTTGAACGCACACAAAAAAACAAAGTAGAAAAGACGAACACGCTGCTGATATAGATTCGGAAGAGCACGCTCATTGAGGGATATGAAAATTTGAGAATTTTTAAATCAAGGCATTGCTTGATTGAAGTTCAATTAATTAATATTTCTTTATTTTACCTCAACTCCATAGATACCCGAGTTGCAAACTGTCCATATGCACAGAAAGCAGGAATATTGGCATCAATTACTCGAGGAGTGGGGGGTGACTTTATTTGTATTATCTGTATTCATTAATATTACTAATGTAGAACTAGTTTTGGAATTTGGTCCACCAATAAATATTAACACATGTTGTGTATGTTATTACGTCATCCAACTTGCATCTGTTTAATGTGCCCCCTCAAAATGGTCCTGCATAGAGAATAAAAGAAAACATGAGAGCCTTTACATTTACAAACATTTGGCCATGTGGATTGCACTGCTCTCCTAGCTGTTAAATGTGATTGCAATCACTGTAATTTCCGGGCCAAATTGTACTATTCTGGATGGTTGCTGAAATAAATCATTACACGTGGTTCTGAAATGAACCCATCACTGGGCACCTTCAACCCAATTACATTTTAAGGGCAGTGCCATATTCACGGCTGTCTTAAAGGAGCCTGCACTGAGAACACAAAGATTATTTTTAGTTTATATTTTTACCTCCCCTCCATTGGAGCCACAGCCTGCTCACACTGCTGTTTGGTGATCCAAAATCTAAGTTGTAAGCCAACCCACAAACTACCCCTCCGCTTACTGCCTCCTGTATTGAGCTCTTGACACCCAGGCCCTAATCATCCAATCCAAGATGCAAATACTGATTTTGCTTCACTCTATGACTGCCATCAAATTTGCCAGTTAACCACTGACACAGCCCCAACCCTCCGTCCATTCCCTGTACTGATAATGGGATGTCCACTTAATAATCGCTCGGGTTAATGGTCAAAGATCCTTCTATCTCGCCCCATAAACTGGCCCTACCGAACCAATCATCAACAACCTACTCATGCAAATTTTAATTGGAAGGCCTGCAAGCAAAAAGTAGCATTGGCAATAATATAGACATGAAATGCTGGAGTAAACCAGCTGTTCAGGCTGCATTCCTGGAGAAAAGGAATAGGTGAGGTTTCGAGTAGAGACCCTTCTTCAGATTAAGAGTCATGGAAGAGGGAAAAGAGAGGTTCACCTGCACCACCTCCAACCTCATCTACTATGGTCACTGGCACATCTTTCTGGTCCATAAATTGCCTAGCCTTCTGGGAGAATAGTGTTTGCATTAAATATAAATTCAAATAGTGAATACTGCCTCATGATGGAATGCAAGAGGCTGGTGCTTTGCTTCTCGCTCCTTCACTATTTCCTGCAGATTTCTTATTTGCTCTTTGCTTGCACTCAGTGATTAATGCTGAGTTACAGTTTCACAGGAGGAGGTGACAGTGGCTGTTCCACTTTGGCGCCTTTCCCTTGTAATCATTTCTCATGAGCATTAGAAAATAAATGTTGGATAACTGTGGAGGCCACAACAACTGACCCTAATCCTGTTTCACCCAAACTCCTCTCTTCCAGATGAGCTAATGTTAGTTGGGAGCTAGTGCTCTAAAAGTTTATTTTCTCTACAGTGAAATCATGTCACAATTCAGCAAAGCAGTGGATTAAATTATCCGTTTTATTTGAAGAGAGGACATTGATTCATTAGCTTTATTGTCACCTAATTTTTAACTCAAAAGTCAATTTTAGCATAAACCTATTTAGAAATGCTGGTGAACAGTTAACTCGAAAGAGGCTCCAAAACACAAAAAAACAATAAGTTTTACAAAGCTAGGTACACGCTTTGTTTTTCGGTCAAACTGAGACCACTTTTCCTCTTTTTCTCTAAATGACCTTGTTCTTTGTGTTTAATACAAATCAAAATTTAATTCTGCCAGATTTTATTCATCAGACATTTCAAAACCAAACAACCAGCAAGATAATTCACAATAATGTACATTTCACATCTCTCAAGCAGCAAATTGTTGTTATTTCTCTTGCATAAGTTGATTTTCAAATTTAATTTTAAAAACTGGAACATGGAGGTCCTATTAGTTACGCTTGACTGACATTAGCGGTGTCCCAACTCTACACAACCTGCTTCCTGCTGGTAAACCTAACCTGATGGGGCTCCTGCTGACAATCCTGACCTTGATCCAGCTGTTGCTCTTGACCCAACCAATTCACATTCCAGCTGGCAAGTCAGCCGTTCCTAACAACTAACATTTACAAGTCTTCTCTAGGAGATGTGAGTGAAGTAAATAAAATCAGCTCCAAGCACTTTAATTTAATTGCAGGATGGGCATTTTACTTACCTCATTAATGTTAATTCCCAACTTATGGCGTCCAAATAACTGTACATGTACAGCCATGTTGGTGAACTTCGCCTGGGCCATCATGGACACAGCCCTCCCCTCCATCGGAAACATCGACATGAGATGCTGCATCTAAAAGGTGGAATTAATCATCAAGGATCCCCACCACCTGAATCATGTTCCCGTCTTTCTGCTGCTATCGGGCAGAAGGCACCAACGCCTGAGTTCTACACACCAGGTTCTAATTCTAATTTTTCTAATTAGATTATAATTATGTTTTTGCACAAATGTCTTGATTTTTGCACAATCTTTTTTATTTTAGAATTTTATATATAATTTAAATAATTTAAGATTTTTCATTGTACATGTACATCTCCATACTCGCACATATTATAATAATCAATTTGCCTCGGCGGCAAAGTGGGCCTCAGAAACAATGGGAGCCTCGGTGGCAGTGGGGCCTCGTGGTCAATGAGCATCAGAGGGGAGAGGAAGACAATGGGGACACGGCATGGCAAGACCGCCGTGAAGAACAATGGGGACCCGGCATGGGTGGACCGCTGTGAGGGACAATGGGAGAACAAAGGGGGAGCCAGTGAGGGGGAGGGGGCACTAGTTTATAATCCTCTGACCAGGGGATAAGTCTGTGTTTGTTTGATCATTTGTTCCGTTGAAGGTGCTTTGCACAATGCAGCCAGCCAACATTTGCTTGTCTTTTTCTTTTTGTTTTTACTTTTAATTTCAGGTTTGTGTGTTGTGACTGTCAGCAGACCAATTTCCCTCGGGGATGAATAAAGTTTTATCATATCGTATTGTATCATTGATCGTAAACCCTGACTTGAACTTGAACATATCTTTAGCTGCTGAAACACTTTGTGCGCAGAAATATTATATGGAATTGGTGGGAAACTATGTTGATTATTTTTTACGCTTTTGTCTTTATTGTCCCGTCTTTGTATTTGCATTGCAGTTCTTTAAACTTTAAAATATAATTTGTGAGTGAATAGAAGAGAACAGTGCTCAAGACATTTGGAACTGTTCAATTGGAGATAGACACAAAATATTGGAGTAAATCTGCTGGTCAGGTAGCATCTCTGGAGAAAGGGAATGGGTGATGTTTTGGGTTGAGACCCTTCTTCAGACTGGTTGAGTCTGAAGAAGTGTCTCCATGCGACTGAGGGGGAGCAGCTTATCTGAAATTACAGAATGCAATATCTATACGCTCGGGTGTAGATTGCCAAGGCGGAATATGAAATACTGTTCCTTGAGTTTGTATTTGGCCTCATCCTGGCAGAGCAGGTGGACAAGGACAGACAGGTCTTCGTACGAAAGAGAATTGAAATGGCTAGTAAGTGGCCTGGGCGGTCAGAATACAAGAGCTCAGCAAAGTGGTCAACTAGTCTCTGCTTGGTCTCACCAATGCAGAGGACGCTACATCAAGGATATCAAATGCAATCGTTGAGGCTGGAGGAGAGCAATAGCACCTCATATTGCATCTCATTAGTCTACAAACCAATGGCAGTAACATTGAATTCTCATTGTTAGTAGCAGTAACATTGAACAACATCCTGCTCCCTCTTACCCAACTTCTTCCCCATCCACTCTGTGCCCATTACCCACACATTCCCCCACCGAGTTCCTTCCCCTACACTGTTCCGATCTGCCCACCCCACCTCGTCTTTTATCATGCCATTATCCACCTATATTTCCCATCAGATTCCATCATCTGCAGCCACCTCTATCATGCCCCAGCCTCTGTTATTTTCTCCACTCTTCTCTTCTCCACCAGATTTCATCCATCAATCCATTCCTCTTCACCTGAATCCACCTATCGTTTTGGTCAACCCCACTACTCTTAATGTGTAGGAAGGAACTGCCAATGCTGGTTTAAATCTCGAACCGAAACGTCACCCATTCTTTCTCTCCATAAATGCTGCCTGTCCCGCTGAGTTACTCCAGCATTTTGTAACCCACTTCTCTTTATGCGGGCTATCTCCTCTCCACTATTTCCATCCAGAGAAAGGGTATCCTTCTAAAATATTGATTACGCCATTTCATTCTACAGATGCTGCCTGACTTCCTGCTTTCTCCTGCAGTTTGTTTTATGCTGCAGACAGCACTAGAGGTCAGGAGCAAACCTAGATCTCTGGAACTATAGGGAATGGCACTAACTGCTGCTGAAGGAATGTGCCAATGCTTAATGTCTCAAACTGCCTTGGAAATGATTTACAATTGATTAATTACTTTTGAGGTCTGACAATGTTGTGCAGTAGAACCCTAACACTCCAGATAACGTTAGATCTGTGGCATTTGAACTTTCAGGCGTCATTACAATCTCACAGGAGGATTTTGCCCTGAATTAATGGACCAGCAATAAAAACATGATTCGTAGATGTAGTTTTCAGCAAGAGAATGAAGAACTGAATGAAAAATAGGCAACACTCTATTCATCTGTGGTTGCATTATCCGATTACTTATTTTAATATTTTGTAATACATTGTCATTTCCTCAACCTGAACTAGTTTGTCCTGAGACTGCAATATACCAATATTTAAGTACTGTAAGTGATTTAATGCAGTATATGGTGTTGGTTTGTCTGATTAAAAATAAAAGGACAATAGTTGTGAGTTGAAAATCAAATATAAACAAGGAACGGGTCAGTGTTTAATGTCTTGAACCAAACAAACATCAGTGGGAGGCAAGATAGAGATGGAGAAACCAAATAAGATTCTACCCGGATAAAACATATCTAGTGATCAATGCAAAGGAAGTATAAAATCAGTCTTAGAGGACAAAGCTGGAAGAGAATGCAGGACTTTGCAAATTTACTACATGTTCTTTCTCAAGAGTAAAGGCTGACATTACTGTAACTAAACTTTCACCAAGGGCTTTTCTTGACAGGCTTTAGATTGTAGGGAGTGTTGTTTGCTGTGTCCGAGATTCCGCTGCCTATCTCCAATTAATCAATGTCCACACAGATGCACTTCCCAACAAGATTTACTGGGTCGTGATTAAGTAGGTCCTTGGGCTGATTTTAATTTTCTCCTGTTGCCACTAAGGCCAATTGTAACACTCCCACGGCTACTCTGACTTAGATTATGTATCTCAGTGTGGGGCAAAGATCAAACTGAAGGCTGGCTGATCCATTTGGCACCCTATCACATCATGTATAACAGTTTTTCCCGTTTAAGCTTAGCTTGTGCAGCTGCTGACAAATTGATCACTTTTGCGTTTCAATTGGTATTAAAATATTTCTTGGACATTTAAATTGGAATGTGTCTACTGTTATTTTCCACAATCAGTTACAGAGTTGAGAGCCAACCTGCATGATGTATTATTTTCCACATCTGTTCACAGGACATGAAGCAGTAAAAAGGAAATGCATTTAGTCTGATGAAGGGTCTCGACACAAAACGTCGCCTTTCTGTGTTCTCCAGAGATGCCACCTGACCTGCTAAGTTACTCCAGCACTTTGTGTCCCTTTGTATATTAACCGGGATTGGCAGTTTTTTGTTTCTACATATGCATTTAGTGGATGCCCCATGTGGAGAATTTAGCCTGTCGAGTGGCATAAGAGGACTGCACGTTGGCATTCTGTGACATAGTGTCGGGTGCAGATTTGGCACATTTTTCATGTCATAACCAGCTAATGTTCCAGGTTATGGGAAAGAGAGGATGGGAATTTCCCCGAATGCTGCTATTACGGGCAGGATCTCAAGAATCACCTTGGGAAGGCCTTGAGCCATCTGCTGCTGGCAAGCTTTGGCATGTAATTAGCAAAGCTACGGTTTAGATTCTCTCCAAAACAAGGCATGTACAATTCTGTGTGACATGGAAAACGTAAGAAAAGGATGAGAATGTAGATTGAACACATAAACAGGAATTATTAAATAATCACTCTAAGAACATCTGAAATTCTTTGTCATTACTTGAGTGAACTTGTTTCCCAGACACCAGATGGAATTTCTTCAATGGTGCAGCTGATGTAAGAGTATGCTGATCCTTTGTTTCGGGAGTTAGGTGTCAGGCATGTGAATGATATGGTCTGCCCAATGTAGCCCACTGAGATTAACTTTGGCTTCAGTGACGAGGAGAGGATACTGATGTGCCCAGCTGCCTATCTGTGGATCTGGAGAGATGTTGGTATCTGTCAAGTGCTTTGAACTACTCATCATCATAATCCATGCCTCACAGGCTTATACGGGGCAGATATCACTGCTTCCTCATGGATGTTGAATTACGTGCCAAGTTTGAAGCCTTCAATGTCAAAAACTTGGGATGGCACTGAGATCTTCCAGCCTATGTGTTAAGCACATTGGAGCCCAGTATAAATGGCAGAAGGAACACACCAACCCAACGCACATCCTTCCAACCACTTCCTGCTCCACCTCTGGCAAAATCTGCAAAAACAGGCCCATGCTTGCGCAAGAGATGATCCGTGGTATTCAGTTGTTGAGGTAGGATTATTATTGTGCAGGATGGTTTAAGAACCTGATAATTGTAGAAAAAAAAAAGTGGTGGTGTGGGACTCTAGGCTTCTGTACAACCTCCAGATGGTAGCAGTGAGAAAAGAGCATGACCTAGATGGTGGGGATTTTTGTAAATGCTTCCTTTTTGAGGCAACAGATCATATAGATGCTCCAATGGAGGGGATGGCTACACCCATGATAGACTAAGCTGAGTCCACCACCCTCTGCAGTCTCTTGTGTCTCTTTGTGTTGGAATTGCCATACTTGGCCATGATACAATCAGTCAGGATACTTTCCACAGTATATCTGAAAATGTTTGTTAGAGTATTCGGTGACATCCTGGATCTCCTTAAACTTCTAAGAGAATAGATAGATTCGTGATTAGTACGGGTGTCAGAGGGTATGTTGAGAAGGCATGAGAATGGGGTTAGGAGGGAGAGGTAGATCAGCCATGATTGAATGGAGGAGTAGACTTGATGGGCCTAATGGCCTAATTCTACTCCTATCTCATGAACTTGTAAGAGAGTAGAGGTCCTGTCATGCCTTCTTTCTGATATTTTTGGGAGAAAAGTTACAGCAGGATGGTGAAATGCAGGGACCAATCATATAGCTGTGAAGTAGTTTAAATTGGTAATTTGATTCAGTGAATTTGAAAACTATTAAATCTAAACCATTGAAATAAGCCACTATGACAAGCCTTTAATGTTGGTAATCATATTCCTTACCCAATCCTGATCTTATCATCACGTGTCGATGATCTTATCTTCAATCTCATCTATTCTAAAAATGTGGACATGATCTTTGTTTTGGTCAGTAGCCACGTCATATTTTACTGTGCAAAAAAATGTTGCTCCTGTTCTCACTCACAAATACCTTACACCCCATTGAAAATAAAGTGTTAGCTGAGAGGCGATTTGCTTAGATGGGGCATCTCACTTTGTATGCAAGGTTTGGGCTGAAGGACGTGAGTCCATGCTATATGACTGCATGACTTTATAACCTAATATCAGAAGAAAGCAATTTAAAAACAACCTTCAGCCTCCAGCTAACATTTTATTTTCAATGTGAATCAGTTTGTCTCCAAGTCGAAAGAGAGCATAATTAATCAAGGACCAATGTAGATGGACAGGTATCGAGTAATCATTGGTACCATCACCTGCAGTTCCTCGATTATGAATCATTGACGCAGCAACTGCCCTGGATGCTTGATTGTTCCTAAATATTATTTTAGGATTCCTGAATCTTGCTCCTATTTTTGGAGTCTTCCATTGCTATCCCATTTTCATTTGGATGTCCAACTCTTTGATTGAGATATCCACTTGCTCGTACACCTTTCCTCTTTTGCTTTTTGTGTCGCAATCCAGCTTAGTGCAAACTGGTGTGAAAAGAAAACCACCAAAGAGGCAAAATACCTTTGTAGAACACGCAACAAAATAAAAGTAAAGGCAAGAGAAAATTGAAAATGAGCAAGGTTGGAAATGAAAGGGGTGAAGAGAGGTTGTTTTGCACATCTATGTTTTTCTTGCTCATTCTACTTTCGTTTAGAAATATGATGTATAATATATGTATAATTAATGTATTATCTATGTTGTTACCTGTTTGCCTAGGTATATAAGCCCCAGATGATGTTGCAAGCAAGATTGTCATTGTAACCAACATACCACTGTACTGATGCATTTGACAATAAACTCAACCTGACCTTCATTCATAAGCAATAAACAAAGTTTTGGAGTAACTAAACATCTGTGATGGAAGGAACTGTAGATGCTGGTTTAAACCAACGATAGACACACGTCTGAAGAAGGGTCTCGACCCGAAACGTCGCCTATCTCCTTCGCTCCTTAGATGCTGCTGCACCCGCTGAGTTTCTCCAGCTTTTTGTGTAACCAACGATAGACACAAAAGGCTGGAGTGAAGCCCCTGCCCCACTTTCACGACCTAATTGGCGACCTCTGCCTAGTTTGCCCTTGACTCATACTCGCAGCATGGTTGCCATGAGGTCGTAGGAGGCCGTTGGAGGTCGTGGTCTTCCTCATGCTCATGTGTGGTCTCTGTGTACTCGTGGCCTCAAGTAGGTCAGGGTGTTTTTCCACCCTGTTAAAAAAATGTCCATGAGTAAAAAAAAAGATTGGCATAGAAAAAATTGACACTTTTTCTCGTAGGTAGGTCGTAGTAGGCCGTGATGGTAATTGTAGGTAGTCGTAGGTTGGTAATTGGCCTGAGAAAAAAAAAGCAAACATGACATAATTTTATCATGTGATAATTTTCCACTCTTAGCTAGTCGTAGTTGGTCTTAGGTGTGGAAGGCTGAGGTCAAGGGAGGTCGTAGACGTAGTCATGAGAGGTCGTCGGTCTTTTACTTCGGAGAGTCAACACAACCTTGACATTTTTTTCAACTCGTCTAGGGTCTTCTAAACTCGTGCATTAGGTCATCCAAGTGGGACAGCCCCTTAACTCAGCGGACAGGCAGCATCTCTGTAGGTATGTTACAATACCTACCTTTAGCGGCGCTGCAGTTCTGCCACTCCCCGTGTGCGCGCCTTTGGCACCTTTCAGAGGGGGGCGGGTTTAAAATGCCAATTTTTTTCTAGGCAGTCCAAGTCGATCAATGTCGGGCGATTTTGTCGCTAAAGAGAAATCGCTCCGACATTTCATTCATAAAGGTATTTTTAAACTACGCTAGATTATTTATTAACTAGAGTAGTTTAAAAATCATCTTCTAAAGCTCTGAACACCGACAGTAGAACGGACCTAAGGTAGGCAATAAAAGAAGCTACACAGTTTATTTTTACATAAAAACTTGGTTTTTAGGGAGGCTTTAATCAAATCTTCATGTTGCGAAAAGGGGACAAAAAAAAATGTATGAACCGGCTGTATTTTTAATACTGACTTCACCGCAAACCGCAATGTTCTAATCCACCGCATTGCACTAAAACCCACTCGCTAGTTGATTTAAATGGCCATTAATTTACAGGCATTAAACACTAAATTCCTTCCTTTTGGCCTATAAATTCATGAAAATTAGATTTAAAAATTATGTTATATTGTGGATTATTGTGTGAATGTTATTTGGACACTTAGGCAATTTAAAAAAAGTTTATTTTTTCTTAAGAAATGGATAGATGTTTAGATCTACTCATTGAATTTTGAATATAGCTAATTATATGCTTTAATTTCAGGTCATCCAAGTAAGATTGTTTCATATTTGTATCAGAATGCTTCAATCTATAATAACTGAAAACTTCATTGAGTTCTCTTAATTTTTAAGAAAGTTATGGGCTTTTGACTATTCTAGATCACAGCTTTTGAGTTAAGTCAATTGAAAGGCAATGGGCAACAAGATGCTAATTTCCGAGAATGAAAATGGTCATAACTTTCTTAATACTGAAGATATGAAAGTGAATTAGGTGTCAAATTAAACTTCTTTTTATGCTTTATCTGATGGGATAAATTGCAGACTTGATTTTTAAATTCTCAAAATTTTGTTACATTGCTAATCTCTGGAGAGAAGGAATGGGTGACGTTTCCGGTCGAGACCCTTCTTCAGACTGGTTAGGGATAAGGGAAACGAGAGATATAGGCGATGATGCGGAGAGATAAAGAACAATGAATGAAAGGCATGCAAAAAAAGTAACGAAGATAAAGGAAACGGGTCATTCTGCCTGACCCGCTGAGTTCTTCGAGCTGTTTTTTTTTTAACTTACTCCAGCATCTGCAGTCTCAGGTGTCTCTATGTATAAAGCTGACTACACGGTGCTGGACATTCCTTTGAGTTCATTTACCGCCTGTTCCTCCTGCGACCTATTTGATAATGAAAACTTCTCATCAGTGGCGCTTCTGCAATCACGTTTGAAGGCCAATACGAGCTGGGCACCCGGGGAGCGAAGGCAAGCGTTGCTGTCACCTGTGCCCGGCTCCGGCCTTTGATCTTTAAGCTTGTTGCTGCGCCACCTTCGGGCTGCCGCGGGAAGGGCGGCTGGGAAAAGTTTCCTTTCGCCCTTCGGTGCAAGTTAAAAGTTGCGAGAGCAGAGAGTTAGCCCCTGAAGTGACATGCTGACATACCGAGCAGTACCCGCCTTCCCCGGCTTGTACAAATAAGAGGCAGCTAGCTTTAGCAGCTGAGGCCAGCATCTGCCCGATGTGTGATCGCGGGGAGGGCCAGGGGGGGAGATGCTTTTAAAAACCTTCACTCACCCATCACGTTCACCTCACTCAATAAAAGGAAAGTTTCTGGGAGAGGATCGGCCGTGCTCCCGGGGCAGCATGGCGGCTTGTGGCGTTCAGCTTGTGTACAGTGATCGCATCATCCAAGATCAAGGGGCTTTATGATCCTGCGATCCCACTCGCCACACATTCTGCAGACTTTACTCGCGCCAAGACTGTGTCTTCAATCTCAAGCAACAAGTCGGATGGAAGGCACGATGCAGGCAAACGCCGGGCTGCTGTGGGTTGTTGTGAGTATAGCTGTACAAAGTGTAGGCTCCAAAGAGAATAATCTCCGAGACACGGGACACTGTGAACTTCCCAAGTCGGTGAGTTACTCTGTTTTGTCGCTTCATGTCACTTCTGCAACTTTTGCTCTATAAGTGTTCGCTCCGCGGCGTGTTTGCGGGACCCGCTGCCCGGGCTGCGGAGAGAGTGCGGATCCCGCAAACACGCACTTTTGACTGAAACGTTCTGGGAAGTGCTGAGACTCATAGATTGGGTTTAAAAGAGAAGTCAATCGATCTGACTCTGCTGCGGAAGATCTCCGGCGGCTTCCCACTCTCTCGGCGCAGTATCACCTTCCTGGGCGAATGCTTTCATTATTTAGCACTGAATGTATCTGCTCCCCGCTTCAGATATGCACTTCCACAGTTCACCTTTCGTGGCTGTCAGGAGATGGGAGACCCCTTAGTTTAATCAATCCCTACGTGTATTTGGAGCTTTCTTTTGCGTTGCATTGGTTAATAAGTGTATTGACATTACATTTTAATTGCCTTTTAACCAGCAAATGGAAATGAATTCGTTCCTCTGGACGGTCCGACGGCAGCCCCCCGCTTATTTATTTGGGACCATTCATGTGCCCTACACCAGGGTTTGGGATTTCGTGGCTGACAACTGCAAAAGGGCCTTCCAGCACAGCAACAGCGTATACTTCGAGCTGGATCTCACCGACCCTTACACGATCTCGGCCCTCACCAGCTGTCAGATGCTACCCCACGGCGAGAACCTCCAGGACGTGTTGCCCAGGGAGCTGTACCGCAGGCTCAAGCGGCATCTGGATTACGTGAAGGTGATGATGCCTCTGTGGATGACTCCGGATCAGAGGGGCAAGGGGTTGTACGCGGATTACTTGTTCAATGCCATCGCCGGCAACTGGGAGAGGAAGCGGCCCGTGTGGGTGATGCTGATGGTGAACTCGTTGACCGAGGCGGACATCAGGTCTAGAGGGGTCCCAGTTCTCGACCTCTACCTGGCTCAGGAGGCTGAGAGGATGAAGAAGAGGACGGGCGCGGTGGAGCGGGTGGAGGAGCAGTGTCACCCGCTCAATGGGCTCAACTTCTCCCAGGTAAGAGCCGAGCAGAGGTCGGGGACGCGCTCCGCAGAAGCGCAGCGTCCCGCTGAAAGCGCAGCCCGCAAGTTGCAGGGAAACGCCGGGACGGATCGTCCCAAGCGGGATGCTTGCGTTATGTGCCTCTCACCGTTAGGTGTGGGACAAGGTTTAAGGCGAGCCACCCTCCCTCTGTTATGTCTAGGAAGGATCTGCAGATGTTGGTATACACCGAAGATAGATACAAAGTGCTGGAGTAACTCAGCGGGACAGGCAGCATCTCTGGAGAGAAGGAATGGGTAACGTTTCGGGTCGAGACCCTTCTTCAGTCTGTCTCGATCCGATACGTCACCCATTCATTCTATTCAGAGATATTGTCTGTCACCCAATCATCCTATCCAGAGATACAAGCATTTTGTATCTAAAATGCTTTTTGTATCTAAAATTTTGTATCATTTTGTATCTAAAAAGCATTTTGAGATACAAGCATTTTGTATCTACCTTTCCTCTGTTAAGATGTCATGCAATTCCCTCTGTCAGTTGTGGTTGTTTTGGGGGTACCCGTGGTCTCCAGCCTTTTGCCCAGGCACCCCCTCGCACAGGCCATGTCTTAGCCCAGGCTCTGTCGTGGTCGGCTGGGCAAGCGGCAAGTTCCCATCCCAAGCCCATCCACATTTAAAGAGTGCGGGTGCATCTGCTAATTGGCTAAATTGAACTTTATTTTATAAATCAGATGTGACTCTCTAATGTCGGCAGACTCACTTTTACATCATTAGAAATTCAACTTTCTATATGGAGCGGAAAACAGAAAAAAAAAAACATTAAATAGTCTTGTCTTGAATTTGGAGACATTGCAGTGAATTAAGTGAACGGACACGAGAGTGTATTCTTTTCAAGGCTTCGTAAAATGATTTCTGGATTCCGGTGTGAAGATTAATGATCTAACCTGAAGGAAGGATTTTAGTTCAGCAAACACTTCCTTTCAACACCTTATAATTACTTTGCAATGGCTGTAACTTTTCGTTTCAGAATTGTTGTAGACAGTTTCCCACACTCTTTCTCATCCTCGTCGTGGCAGTCGTGGTCTCAGTGGGTGGGTTGCAGTCTAGCCGTCCGGATCAAGGGGTTCTGGGCTCGTCCCCATCCGGGTGCGCGGGTGCCGATATATTTTGCACTCTAAAGCCGTGCTGATGCTTATACTGTAGCATTGAAGTACCCATCGTTGGCATCCAGCGCAAACCGAGAGTTGAGTTGATGCCCCAGGTGAACGAGAAAGATTCAATCAACTTTGGATTCAATGGCACCAAAGAATTGTTGGGGAGGTGTTGCTAGTTAATGATGCTCCCTCAATCAACATAACAAACACAGATTTCAAGGTCACCGTTATCACATTCTTGGTTGTGGTGTTGTGTTGTGCAGAAATGTCCTACATTTCAACGGTGATTGCACTTCAAACGCACTTCTTGGATAGTTTAAAGCAGCAGCGCTGATTTTGAGGCTGCGAAATGGGCCATGGATTACTCCCTCCCCCTGTGAGATAAAACCAGGAATTCTTCAGACTGAAATCCACAAAGTCTGTGTCAGAGATTAGCTGGGGTTGCTGGAGCTGGCGGTGGTTGATAGATTGACGGGGATGCCAAACAGTGTATTTTTTCGCTACATTTTGTAGTTTAATAGAAATGTTTTAAAATCGTTAATATTGTCTCTGTGTACTTTGATGTTTGTTGTGTACAATTTGATGCCCAGCTCCCTCGCTTTATGGTGTTGCCGTCAGGCTTTGGGAAATGGCTCAACAACTATACTATGACCCACCCACGAATAGATAAAGACTGTGGATTTACTGTTGTACTCTGGCCCGATAGTCCACACCCACTTCATTAGGGAAATGAGGTTGAGGTGTGCAGCAGATGCGGGAGGGTTTGGGCGACTCGTGCTGATTCAGATTGGAATTGGAGGGGAATCTAGAAACATATTCTCTGTTTCTTTTGCTGTTGTGAAAGAAAAATAAAAATCAGGTGGTTGACCTATCAAAGGTCAATGCTTCACTCAATAAGGTTATTAATACTCGATGGCACCCTTATTTCTTAGGTTTTTCAGTAATCCAAGTGATTTTACTAATGGAATGCATTTTTATTTGAATTATCTATAATTTAAAGCTTCGGGTTTTGTTTAAACGTCGCAATTCAATTTGCTGTAATTTCGTTTTTTTCTAAAAGAAGAAAAATGAGCGTTTTAAATGGAATAGATGGTGTAAACATCTTTAATTTGTTAAAGTATTTCTGCTGATGCAGAATGCAACAAGGTGTTTGATTAGATTTCCACATCAAATCTTGGATTTGAAGTTATTTAACAAACATTGACTTGGGGAAGTGACTGTACAGTAATGGTTTCTCAGAGTATGTGTGTTTATGGTCTGGTTGACCAAATAGCCGTTGATGTATAATATAAAGTTGAAATAACATAAAGTTAAACCAAACAAGATATAAATTGAACATGCTGAACTCGCGAAACCCCTGGTTTGTGAAATCAGGAATAATTCATTTCTACTTAATATGCAGATACAGAATTTACTTAATGAATATGCCTTTCAATTGCGAAACTAAAAATAAAATAGTGAAGCTCTCTTTTATCATGCAAATCTGTTAGATTTCTTTAAATTCCATTTTAATGAACTGTCTTTGTGCAGATTCACCTGTTTGTGTTTTCTTTGAAAATGTGATTGTGGCTCATAATCCTTGTGTTCGTCTTGCACTGATTTTTCCAGGTCTCGCTTTCTGCTTTTTACACTGCCTTCGACTGATAACATCAACTCTACTTTTCTGTTTGTTTGCTCTCGTAGTCCACCTCCTGCCAATGGCAGGAAGCCTCTGCTGCACTGCATGTAGAATGATGTGATTGTCTTAGCAATGGGAGGAGGATGAAGGAGGTGAATTAATATAATGATGTGCTAACGTTGGCTTAATGAGGCCATGTGGAGCATGAACAGTGAATAGCTGGAAGTTGCCAGGAAGTAAATCTAAAGGGGTTGCAGGTAGTCAGAGAGGCTGGTGCTTTTAGAGAGTAGCAATGCAGAGCCTACTGCCTCACCTGCTGTGAAATTAGGTACAGGGAATAGGAAAGACACTGAACATACAAAGTAAATGAATAGACTTTTATAGAGTCTGCGGAATCGTACAACTGTGAAAGAAGAAGGGGTTCGACCCAAAACGTTGCCTATTTCCTTCGCTCCACAGATGCTGCCTCACCCGCTGAATTTCTCCAGCATTTTTGTCTACCTTCTTATAACTGTGAAACTGAAGCTCATTGAATACACTTATAAGAGGGTGTATCGGCAATATATTTAATAATATAGTACAAAATGAAGCATTTTGAAATGTATATCTCCCAAAAACAACTTGCAATTACTTGGCACCATTGGCTTAGAGCACATATTCCACATGTGTTTCCCACATCTGTATTCTTAGGATTGAATTAGAGCTATTTCTGCTCCAGATTTAGGTTTCTGCGGTAGATAATGTGACCAGTGTAGGAAACACAGACTCTTTCACAGATGGAGTGGTGGAATAGCAGGGTGGGTGGTTTGAGAGGTGGTGTACTCCTTCAGCCACTTACACTGGACTTCTGTGTGGTTAAGTCCTCAATACCATCCAAAGGCTCCTACACTTTATCTTGTTTAAGAAGAAACTGCAGATGCTGGAAACACAAAGATTTTCTCACCAGGGTCTCTTCTATACCCCGTGACTCTGCTCTCACTCTCCATTTCCCCCCCCCACTAGTAACAAGGGCAGTGTCCCCCTTGTCCTCACCTTCCACCCTACCAGCCATCACATACAACAAATAATCCTCTGACATTTTCGCCACCTCCAACGTGATCCCACCACTTGCAACATCTTCCCATCTCCTCCCCTGTCTGATTTCTGCAGAGACCGCTCCCTCCATAACTCCCTGGTCAATTCGTCCCTTCCCACCAGAACCACCGCCTCTCCGGGCACTTTCCCTTGCAACCACAGGAAATGCTACACTTGTCGCTTTACCTCCCCTCTTAACTCCATTCAAGGACCCAAGCAGTCTTTCCAGGTGTGACAGAGGTTCACCTGCATCTCCTCCAACCTCATCTATTGCATCCGCTGGTGTAGATGTCAGCTGCTCTACATCAGTGAGACCAAGCGTAGGCTTGGCGATCGCTTCGCCCAACACCTCCGCTCAGTTCGCAATAACCAACCTGATCTCCCGTTGGCTCAGCACTTCAACTCCCCCTCCCATTCCAAATTCAAACTTTCTGTCCTAGGCCTCCTCCATGGCCAGAGTGAGGACCACCGTAAATTGGATGAGCAGCACCTCATATTCCGCTTGGGCAGTTTGCATCCCAGAGGTATGAACATTGACTTCTCTAATTTCAGGTAGTCCCTACTTTTTTTTCTCCCCTTCTCAGCTCTCAGCTCTCTGTCAGCCCACTGTCTCCACCTCTTCCTTTCTTCCCCCCCCCCCCCACGCCCTCACATCAGTCTGAAGAAGGGTCTCGACCCGAAACCTTGCCTATTTCCTTTGCTCCATACTTGCTGCCTCACCCGCTGAGTTTCTCTAGCATTTTTGTCCACCTTTGATTTTAATTTGAGTGATCATGGGGCAAAGATTCACAGGATTCAGCAGGGATGTTGCATTTCTTCAAAGAGTCTTTGCATACATCTTTAAACTTATCCTCTGCCCACCTGCCCAAAAGCGTCTGGACCTGATGGCATACCTGGTCGTGTCCTAAAAACCTGTGCGGACCAACTGGCTGGAGGTTTTACGGACATTTTCAACCTGTCACTTCTGAGGTCTGAGGTTCCCACCTGCTTCAAAAGGGCATCAATAATACCGGTGCCCAAGAAGAGCAAGGTGACGTGCCTCAATGACTATCGACCTGTGGCACTAACGCCTGTGGTGATGAAGTGCTTCAAGAGGTTGATCATGGCGCAAATCAACTCCTACCTCGACAAAAACCTGGACCCACTGCAGTTCGCTTACCGCCACAACAGATCAATGGTGGACGCGATCACGCTGGCCCTCCACTCCGCTCGGGACCACTTGGACAACAAAAACACATGTGTCAGGCTGCTATCTATTGACTACAGCTCGGCATTTAACACAATCATCCCCTCCAAGCTGGTTATCAAACTCGCAGAACTGGGTCTTTGCGCATCCCTCTGCAATTGGATCCTCGACTTCCTCATCCACAGACCACAGTCTGTTCGTATTGGTGGAAATGTGTCGGACTCGATAACAATCAGCACGGGAGCACCTCAGGACTGCGTGCTCAGCCCCCTGCTGTACTCACTCTATACTCATGACTGCGTAGCCGGTCATAGCGCGAACTCCATCATCTGGCCCTCAACACCAGCAAAACCAAGGAACTGATTGTGGACTTTGGAAGGAGTAGGATGGGGACCCACAGTCCTGTTTATATCAATGGGTCGATGGTTGAAAGGGTCAAGAGCTTCAAATTCCTGGGCGTGCACATCTGTGAAGATCTTTCCTGGTCCGAGAACACAAATGCAATTATTAAGAAAGCTCATCAGCGCCTCTACTTCCTGAGAACATTACGGAGAGTTGGTCTGTCAAGGAGGACTCTCTCTAACTTCTACAGGTGTACAGTAGAGAGCTTGCTGACTGGTTGCATCGTGGCTTGGTTCGGCAACTTGAGCTCCCTGGAGAGGAAAAGACTCCAAAAAGTAGTAAACACTGCCCAGTCCATCATTGGCTCTGACCTTCCTTCCATCGAGGGGATTTATCACAGTCGCTGCCTCAAAAAGGCTGGCAGCATCATCAAGGACCCACACCACCCTAGCTACTTCCCCACAGCCATCAGGCTATTAAACCTAGCTCGGAACTCTGAACATTAATATCCCTCCATCTCTTTTTTGCACTTTATTAATTTATTAAGTCATGGGTGTATTTATGTATAGAATTGCAGTCAATGCCTTCTATGTTCTGTTGTGCTATGCAAAGAAAGATTTTCATTGTCCTGTCAGGGACACATGACAATAAACTCTGACTTTGACTTTGACCTGGTAATCTCTTTGCATGGCAGAGCCTCAGAATAGTGTGTCTGTTTCAGCAGTTTGATGGCAGGTATGCAAGTAATTTGAGTTGCCCAATGTTGCTGAGTGCAACCAAGTCCTCAATACCAGGAATGCTGGCCAGGGATAGGACACTAACATTGATTCACTTGAACTCCAGTGAATTTGAAATGATTTTGCACAGACAGTGTTGGTGGTCTGCCTTGAGTAGATGGTGGAAGATAGTCTAGTTGCAGATGAATATAGGTGGAAAGTGATCAACAGTGATCCATGGTAAAGATCGAATTTTGTGTCACATCTGAGTTTTGATATTCAAATATGCATTTCCTCAAATGGCCAAATCCATGGAAGGCTGTTGAATTTCATTATCCACATTTGCCTTTGCTGAGACGTGCTTCCTGAGATGTACAAAATGGTCCACATTTTCCAGGAACATCATGAACTTTATTGTCAAAGAGCAGTAGATTATAGTGGGGACAGGCTCATAGAGGACCTTTATATTACAGATGTTGTATGTTTCACTGAATGTGTCAACAATTATGGTTTGGAACTTGGTTTCTAAGCGCACACAACAAAAATTGGATTACCTGCATTCTATTGTGTAATCATCGTAGTTTGAACAGGTTCTCACTGGTTCCCAAGATTAGCTCCACTCTTGTGAAAAGTTTGTTGGAGGTGAGGAGCAACATTGCACCAAGAAAGATTGAGAGAAATGTTTGTGGAGGAATGATGCAACCATGTTTGAAAATGGTTCTGTTGGTTATTATCATGGCTTGCATGCCATTGCGGAGCAAATTTTAAGAATAGCACTGTATAATTTGTGTACAGAGGCACATTCCAAGTTTGGTACCCAGTTATTATACTCAACTCATAACCTTATGAGCAAGTTATTGATTTTGCAAATTTGTTTTAATTTCAGTAATTTACACGTATGAGACGGATAAAAACATTGCTAGGGTTGAACAAAGGGAATTTGTTTTAAATCATGGAGATGGAAGGGAGGATTAGGAGGATCATATATCGTCAAGATCTACAAATATTAAAATAACTGTGAAAATGAATAAACTGTCACAAAATCTTGTGTTGAAATATGATGAGCTATTTGATCAGAACTAAATTATGGAAGAATTGCTCCATTAGAAAAAAATACTTAAAGAGTAAAGAAATCCAGTTACTGGTTGCTATCAAATTATGTTTGTGGATATATATATATATATATTTAAATTCCACTTTAGTTTTAGTCTATAGATACAGCATGGAAACAGGCCCACACTACGAACAATTTACAGAGGCCATTCAAACTATAAACTTACACATGTTTGGGACCAGGGAAAAAAAGCTGGAGGGAACCCATGTGGCAGAGTGCGGGTGTACAAACTCCACCTTGATAGCAGCAATGTCAGTATCAAAACCAGGTCTCTGGCATTGTGAGGCAACAGCTCTACCACATGTGTCACTGTGCTGCCTTTGAACTGTGGTGAACACTTGCATCAATTCCAAATCCCTTTATGATAATAATAAACCAATACCAATGTTATTAAAACATTTGTCCAGGTGCCTTTTAAAACGTGTTATTGTCTTGCCTCCACCTTTTGGCTGCTTATTCTAGATACCATTCTTTGTTGGTCGGCGTGGTCAAGTTGGTCTGAAAGGCCTGTTTGCACGCTGTATGATTCTATGATTTTGCGTGAAAATTTTACCCATCAGACCCCCTTTAATCCACTTACCTAAAGATCTATGGCCTCTAGTTTTATACAACCCTACCATGGGAAACAGACAGGGTATCCACTCTATCTCTGCCTCTCGTGATATTACATATCTCCATCATGTTACAATTCAGCTTTATTTTCTTCCCGGGAAACAGACACAGTCTATCCAATCTTTCCTTATAACTCAAGGCCTCCAATCTAGGCAACATCCTAGTGAATCTTTTCAGTATTGGTATTGTTTTATTATCGTTACATGTACCAAGGGACTGTGAAAATCCTTGTTTAGCATGCTATCCAGGTAAATCATCCATATATGATTACACTCAAACCACATGTGAGTACAACAGGTAGTACAAAAAGAGGAAAAAACCAGAATACAGAATATAGTTACAGCAACAGAGAATGTATGGATGAAACGGTGCAAGGGCCGTAATGAGATGGTGTAGATTGGGAATACAGTTTTAGCGTCTCTGACCAGAACTGCACACAATACTCCAAATTAAGCCTAACCAATATTTTATACAACTTTAACATGAGATCCTAACTTTTTTACTCAATGCCACATTCAAGCAAGGCAAGCTTGTCATGTGCTTCCTTTACCATACTGTGTACCTGTGTTGCCTCTTTCAGGGAATTATATATTTGTACTCCTACGTCTCTATGTTCAACATCAGTTCCCAGGGCCCTGCCTGTGTATGTCCTAACCTGTGTATGTCCTACCCTGGTTTAACTTCCCAATGTGTGCTTATCCATTGAGATATCAAGAACGTCAAATTACACTTTTTTTTGCCGCTTTATTTTTAACATTTAAGTATATTGAAGAGGGGGAAGGTATGCAAACAAATGAGAGTCTCAGCTGCTAAATTCACTATAAAATGTAGCTATACATATCGGGAAGGATTTGTGGTTGACCTCAGTATCTCTGGGTCAGACAGACAAAAATTCCACCATTGATTGCAAATAAGTCAGAGGCAAGCTGATCCTGATCAGGTTCACAGAGCAGGTGGCAGAGCCCCCTGATATTAAACTCGGTCAAAGTGAACATCGGACATGTCATGTAAGAGGTGGGAAGAGTGATTGTGTCTGTTTTATGTTCTCGACAAATTCACTTTCACCCTCTGTGATGGATGATGTGCAAATGCAACTGTAAGATGGAGATAAGATCACACCCTCGGTCTCTGGCACCTGGCTATTTCAGTGTAAGACTTGACCTTTGTTGGCTGGTTAACCTAACAAATGCTTTCAGGAAAGAATGAAAAATAATGTGGAAATAATCAATTAAGACAATTAGTTAAAGGTTAACCAGGATCATATGCAAAAGTTATAATGTATTTAGGTATATACTTCGTCAGAAAGCTATACAGAGATTTTTGCAAGTAGCACCATTTGGAGGAGCCTCTTCAGTTCAAGATGCTGATTCAGAACAATTAATCATTCCACCATTTAGCATTGTGTGGGACTACTCAGCAGTGATAGGTCACCGACCTGAAGTAAACCATTCTGTTCTCAGCATACAAAAGACAGCCAATGCTGGAATCATGAGCAAAACACAAATAGACAATAGGTGCAGGAGTAGGTCATTCCGCCCTTCGAGCCAGTATCGCCATTCAATGTGATCATGGCTGATCATCCCCAATCAGTACCCCTTTCCTGCCTTCTCCCCATATCCCCTGACTCCATTATTTTTAAGAGCCCTGTCTAGCTCTCGCTTGAAAGCATCCAGAGAACCTGCCTCCACCGCCCTCTGAGGCAGAGAATTCCACAGAATCACCACTCTCTGTGAGAAAAAGTGTTTCCTCGTCTCCGTTCTAAATGGCTTACTCCTTATTCTTAAACTGTGGCCCCTGGTTCTGGACTCCCCCAACATCGGGGACATGCTTCCTGCCTCTAGTGTATCCAAACCCTTAACAATCTTATATGTTTCAATGAGATCCCCTCTTATCCTTCTAAACTCCAGAGTGTACAATAGTCGGAGGAACCCACTATGCTTCTTTCGATCTACTAATCCTTGATTTCTGAAATTTCAGGACAAATTATTCATTTGTCACTCGGTGACCTATCACTGCTGAATAACAATCAATCTTATTTATGGTGAGAGCCTTATTTCCGGTGACCATTCCACCATCAATGCTTGCCATGCATGTTTTGATGTAATGGAATTCCACGTTTTTATGGTGTCTCCTGCTGTTGTATTGGGCTGCCATCCAACTCTGAATTTGGGTGGAGACATTAGAATTGCTGTATGGCTTGCTGTGTGCTACTTTTTTGCATCACATTTATTATTTGTGGCATACCATATGCAATAATAATGCAATTTCCAGGAGCTTGTAAGCACTTGGTCAAGTAAGAAAAGAAGAGTGGAGGCGAGACCACAGAGTTACAGTCAGCCTGATATTGTGGGTGTTCAACGTTCTGAAACGGGGCTCTCACCACTCTTGTGTTTGCATTCCCAGGAATACAATACAAGCTTGAAGGCAGTTAGACAGATTTATCCCAAGGGAGTATATTAATACTCTGTCCAGGTTATTTTTCATGGATTTTAATCTGAGTAAATCACAAGCACACTGCCCCTTTGCTTTTTAATGTGACTGGAAATTAACTTCTAATAGGAAAGTTACAGAAAAGTGGAGATTAATTTCTCTCCTGAGGGAACCCAAATCATAAAGGATTCCAGCATTACCATCAGCCTAGAAATGTTCCATTTGATTCCTGGAGCTGTTAGAAAGTGATATAAATAAATTTATATAAAAGTCACAATCTTCAAAATTGTGAATTTTATTTTGGGAGATACTGAATCTCCCTTCCGATAGAGTGACAAGTGTCCAATTACAGTTAGTTGAAATATAACAAAACATCCATATCTCTGACTCCGTAACATTACTTTCACAAAATCAACCTTTAATAACTGGGAGAAGTGGACCAGCATAATAGGTCACATATCCCGAGGCAGGCCAACAACCAACATTTCCAGCTCTTAAGAATATCAGTGGGTTGAATATCCATGCTGGTATATAATTTCGAATGTATAGAACAATCTCAAAACCTTCCTGGAATCCTCCAACTTGCTTGAGTGGCAGGTTAATGGCGGTCACTATAGATTTGGAGAGAACTTTATTCTTTCCAAGGCATAGAAATAGGAGATTTTTCTCTAAATGGTTTCTTTTAGCCAGACTGCTGAGAAAGATCTTTTGTCAGTGATTCTTTTTGTTGCAAATAAGCAGTTGAATTTGATTCCAAATTATTTAAATAGAAACAAAGAGCAATTTGCAACCAGAAATTCTTGAACTGCAAGCACGCTTAATTTGATATACGTAAATACTTAAATGCTTAAGGGCATTTCAGTTAAATGAGTAGAAATCAAAAACAAGTATTAACAGCTGTCTAGAACCATTACCCATGCCCATTTACTAAATACAGCCCTCTGAGCAAGATTGAGTTGATTTTATTTTGAACATGGAGGTATCGTTGGTATTGGCATTTATGTCCTCACCCAAAGGTCAGAATCCAGGATTCTGACTACTTTTTCCCTTCTCCTTAATCCAGATGCAAACTAATAACAGCAGTGTCAAAGAATATAGGAACCATTCTACTAATCAAAAGATAAAGTAACCCATCAAACCAAACAGACAGATAGACACAAAATGCTGGAGTAACTCTGTGGGACAAGCAGCATCTCTGGAGAGAAGGAATGGGTGACGTTTCAGGTCGAGACCCTTCTTCAGAGTCACCTAACAAGCTTAAAACATATTCTGGATTTGCCATTCATTATTACACTTGCCATTGTTTCCTGGCTGATATTATGTTTTGTTCACATTTATAGCCCAACAATTCACCACCAACTATTTAGGTTTATATAGTATCTTTAATGTTAGAAAGTGCCTCGAGGCACTTTGCAGAAAATAATCAAAATAATCCCACCAGACCTTTCTATGCCAGTAGGTCCTGTTGTATTGGATGCCTGTCAGCATTTTGCAATAGAGTTTTAGAGTCATTGAGGTCTATAGAAGGGTCACCCAGAAGGAAAAAAACAGCAAATCCATGGTATATGCATCTGAAAGATGAAACTTTTAGCATGATTTTGGTGTACATCCTGTATTCTTCAGCAGGGTCGATTTGAAGGAGTGGAATATCCGATTAAAGCTATAAAATCTGAAACTAAGCAGGAGCCAAATCTCAGGAAGAATTTATTTTACTTTATAAATCCCCAGCCCAAATTGCTCTGGCAAATGCTGAAGTGTCGCGCTGAGTTCTTCCCTCAGCTTCATTATCCTGCTCCGGATTTTGGGTTTGCACCTAAAAAAGATCGCAGAGTGCACTAGTTTGCATATGGTAATACCTCCCTGCTTCAGGCCTTGAAAAATCAAATTAAATAATTCCATATAGATTCACAGTTATGCAGCCCAGAAATAGACCCTTCAGCCCAACTCATCCATGTCGACCATGGCATTAAAAAAATTCTCAGTAGGTCCTATTTCCCTGCATTTGGCATGCCCATCACACTTTTCCTATCCATTAACCTGTTCAAATGTCTTTTAAACATTGCAATCGTACCTGCCTCTACCACATCCTCTATTTAGTTTGTTGGGTCCCCAAATCTTTTCTCTGTGTTCTCTAGTTTTAGACTGTAACCACCCAACTTACCATGTCTCATGATTTAAAAAGCTCAAAAATGTCGTCCTTCATCCCACAGCCTTCTTCATTCCTGGGAAAGCAGCCCCGGCCTATTCAGTGTGTCCTTATAATTCAAGCCCTCTGGTCCTAGCACCACTCTTGTGAATCTTTTCACCACCCTTTCTTTGCTAATTACATCCTTCCTAAAGCATGGCGACTGGAACTACACACAATCTTCCAAATGCAATCTCTCTAATGTGTTTCGAAGGTGTGACATGATGTTCCAACTCTTGTACTCAATGTGCTGATCAATGAAGGCCTTCTTTACCACCATGTGCAACTATGTTGCCACTTTCAGGGAAGTATGTACTTATACCATGAAGTGACTCTATTCGATAGCACTCCCTCAGGGCCTGTTATTCTCTGTGTGTGTCCTGCACTGGATTAGCTTCCTAAAATGCACCAGTTTGCACTTGCCAGAGTTAAATTCCATCTGACATTGCTTTGCCCACTTTTTCTGTGCGTCTAGCTCTGGAACTGCAAACCTTGATGGGATATTATAAAGGGATTTAAATTTCACCTCATTCTGAAATCAGCACTGTGTCTCCCGAGTTGTTTTATTAACTTTGACATAACATATATTTGTTTCCTTTGAATTACTAAACTTTCTGCCAATGACGAACGGTCATATATGTTTTTGTGTAAAAAAAACCCCATAAACTTTAGGTGATAGGAAGTTTGGTGAAGGAGAGCTCTCAGTAGTTTAAGAGACAATACCATGCATTACTGGAAAGAGAATAATGGAGGGCACATGATGGATAGGTGGGAATTAATTATTTGAAAGCGTCTCACCTTTTGCTGTTCTTCGTCTTCCATTATAGGGAACCAAAAAGTGGGGTCCAAATCATGGCTAATCAACAAATGTAAACTTCTTTCCTGGTTTGGATCTAGAATTAGTTCTAAATTAATAGTGAGAGACACAAGAGCCTTCAGAAGCGGGAATCCAGCACAAAAACAAACTGCTGGCAGAATTCAGTGGGCCAGGCAGCACCTGTGGAGGGAAATAGACACCATGACGTTTCAGGTCAGGACCCTTCTTAAGATTGATGGAGACGAGGGAATTCGCTGGTAGAAAGAGGTGAGCGAAAGGGATAGGGCAAGTGATTGGTGAAGATAGACACAAAATGCTGGAGTAACTCAGCGAGATAGGCAGCATCTCTGGGGAGAACGATTGGGTGATGTTTTGTGTTGAGACCCTTCTGCCTGTCCCGCTGAGTTACTCCATCATTTTGTGTTTCTTCGGTTTAAACCAGCATCTGCAGTTCCTGCCTACACAAGTGATTGGTGAATCCAGGTAAGGGAGGGTTGATTGACAAGTGAGTTCGGTGGGGAGAGAGGAGTGGAGATAAGAACCAAGGCTGAATGTGACGGACGGAGAAGGCAAAAGGGTTCAAATTGTGGAATATGATAAGAAATTAAGATGGGGGGTGAAATGTAGAACCAGATGGAGGAATGGTGGGTAGCTTGGAGCTGGGAAAGAAATATAGGGACAGAGTAGGGATGGGTGGATAGGGTGATGAGTGGTTGGAGGTGGTGAAGGAGGGGAAAGGAACTGGGTAATGGAGTGGAGGAGTGGAAAAATAATGTGTGTCGGGGAGGGGTAGGTAGTTAAGAATGGGAGGTGTTACCTGAAATTGGAGAATTAATTGTTTGTGCCATTGGGTTGTAGACTACCCAAGTTGAATAATAGGTTTCCTGTTTGCCCATTTCCCTATTGCCTCACTCTGGCAGTATAGGAAGCCAAGGACAGACAAGGAATGGGCAGGGGAAGTGAAATGGCCAAGATTCGGGAGCTCCAGCTGGGCCTCAATGGACAAAGCACATGTTCGGCGAAGCAGTTGCCTAGATTAATTTGTTCTGATCAAAGCAGATGAGGCCATTCAGAACACCGAATGCAATAGACGAGGTTGGAAGAGGAACATATAAATCCTCGAATGTAAGGGCTGTTGGGGTCTCTGGATAGAGGTGAGGGAGGAGCTGTGTCGTACCTTCTGTCATTGCAAGGTAAAGTGCCTGGGCAAAGGGAAAGGTGGGTGAGGAGGGATAGTTCATGGATAAAGTGGTCTTTGCGGAAAGCAGAAAGGGGTGGAGGAGAAGATTGACTGGAGGTAAGGTCGTGTTGCAGCCAGCGGTGATGTCGGAGAGTGATATGTTGGATATGGAGGTGAGGAGAGGTGAAAGGTAAAGACTGGGCAACTCTATCCCAGTTCTACCTAAATGCAGGGCGGGGTGTGAGAGCAGTATCTCAGAAAAAGGTGGAGACATGATTGAGGGCTCCTTCCACAACTACAGGGTAGGGTATCTAATTTCCTGAAGAAAGAGGAACTCACTTGTCCTAGAGTGGAAAGCCTCATCTAGACAGCAGATGTGATGATGATAGAAAAAAGTGCAAAAGAGAGATGGTGATCTACCAAGAGACAGGGAGAGAAGAAGTGTGGTCGTGGTAAATGTGGGAGTTAGTGGTCTTATAGTTGATGTTTGCGGATAATCTCTCTCCTGAGATGGAATCAGAGAGATTAAGAAGGAGGATTCTTTCTCAGAAGGAAATACATGATATTCTTTTAATTCAAACATGCAGCATTCCATATTCTACTTCCTTTACCCTGGTTAAGAGTTTGTTTGCAGGTTGGTATCCTAGCACTCAGTGAGTGATGGATGTAAACACATCGCAAATTAAAGCCACGTGTAAGTGTTTTCACTCCGACAGTGAGCAAATTCACTAACCTGCCGTGTCGTGCTGCATTTAGGGTCTGATGTGGTTTTGGTGAGGAGATTCGCATTAACTCCAAGCACAGGTCCCCTGTGGCATCACTCAAATAAATGGGAAGTAAAGCTCCAATTTAATTTAAAAAGAGGAACGATTAGTAAATTGTACCCATTTCTGCAAGTGGGTGTGACTGTTTGGGCTCGTGGGTTAGTTTGTGGCTTTAACAGCTTGACAGGAAGACTGATTCTTGCCAGCTTCCTGAAAGAAGTTTGAGGGCTCTTTGAATTTTTTTTTTATTAGCTCCAGTGGTTTGGCTACAAAATGTTCCAGTCTGATAGAGCTGTTGCCATGAACACCTGAGGGCTATTGGCAAAAAAATATACAGCCCTTTCCTATCCAACTAACACATTTCAAAAGGAACTATGACCTATAAAGGAGTGTGACAAATACATATAATATTTAAAGGAAATGGTAATATACTCCATAATGAACTTTTTTACATTTACGGTGCATCCTTCTTCATAGCTGTAACTAACTCAAACCTTGTATAAAAGGAAATGTAACATCATGTACCAAATGAATTTTAAGGAATCTTGGCTCACTATCTTATTTTCAGACATCCCAGTTATTTGTTACCTAAATATTTTGGTTCTACGTTTTATGTGTGACAAATGGAGTTTGAATTAGTAGAAGTGGCAAAAGATAAGAATCTTGTGAGTAAAACTTACAATTTAATAATGAGAGTTTTCAGACATTCCAAATTTTATAACTATTCTCAGATTTTCCAGATTAGGTTTCAACTTTGATTTATACTTGCGTTTTTTTCAGTTTCATATTTTACACCATCATCAGTATAATTTACTTCGTTGATGCATGAGAGAATCCATGTTTCAAAGTTAATACTGTATGATAGCAAAAAGTATTAGTTTGTCCACTTTGGTATTCCACGGATTATATAGAAATTATTTTTCTGATTACTCAAATATTGAGCAAAATATGAAGGGAAGTGTAGAGCTATGATATACAATACCAAGACATTAATTGAGGAGTGATCATTTTGTTGTGGTTTATTTAATCCTATGATGTATAGTTAATGAATCTTAAAATCAATCAACCTTCAACTTTCTGAAGGGAAATGGGCCTCACTTGGCATTGTGCATCACTGGCCAAGCATTACACTTGAGTCCTTTATAAAAATAGGAACATTAGCATCTTGTGGTTTCTCTTTAAAATTTCCCGAGCAGCTTGATATCCTTGTTATTGAAAGAACAATGTTTGAGAAGAGTTTTAGTTTATAGGAGATTGCGAAGCAGATGGAATATGTAAGGCATATAACAGTTTTGTGCATGGCTCTTGCTCAGCATCATTCTATGCAGGAAAGGCACTCCATGTTGGGCTGTTGATCCCAGACTATGTAGTAAGGTTTGTGAGGGATAAAAGGATGATCAATGTCATCCATGGTGGGGGCAGGGAAGGACAGTGGACGAGGGGAAGCAGTAAAGCAGATGGAAGGTGGGGATGGGGGTTGAGCTTGTCTGTCACTAGAGGTCAGGAAGAATGATGATGTGGTAATGTAGCAATGTTACAACATTTTGAGATTTAATAAATCAGGTCTGCAATTTATCCCATCAGATAAAGCATAAAAAGAAGTTTAATTTGACACCTAATTTACTTTCATATCTTCAGTATTAAGAAAGTTATGGCCATTTTCATACTCGGAAATTAGCATCTTGTTCCCCATTGCCTTTCAATTGACTTAACTCAAAAGCTGTGATCTGGAAAAGTTAAAAGCCCATAACTTTCTTAAAAATTAAGAGAACTCAATGAAATTTTCAGTTATTATAGATTGAAGCATTCTGAAACAAATATGAAACAATCTTACTTGGATGACCTGAAATTAAAGCAGATAATTAGTTAGTTATCTAATTGTAGCTAATTACAAAATTCAATAAGTAGATCTAAACATCTATCCATTTCTTAAGAAAATATAAACTTTTTTTAAATTGCCTAAGTGTCCAAATAACATTCACACAATAATCCACAATATCACATAATTTTTAAATCTCATTTTCATGAATTTCTGGGCCAAATGGAAGGAATTTAGTGTTTGATTCCTGTAAATGAATGGCCATTTAAATCAACTTGCGAGTGGGTTTTAGTGGAATGCGGTGGATTGGAACGTTGCGGTTAGCGGTGAAGTCGGGAGGAAAAATATTGTTTGTTCATTAATTTTTTGGGACCCCATTTCGCAACATAAAAATATTATTAAAGCCTCCCGAAAAACCAACTTTTAATATAAAAATAAACTACCTCTTTTTCTCCCCTACGCAAAATCCTTCCGGTTGTCGGTGCTCATGGCTTTTGAAGGTGATTTTTAAATTACTTTAGTTAATAAATAATTTAGAGTAATTTAAAAATACCTTCATTCATGAAATGTCGGCGGTATTTTTCTTCCGCAACGAAATCGCCCGACATTGATCGATTTTCCCAGTCTGTTGAAAAACGGCACTTTTAGCCCGCCCCCCCCCTTCTGAAAGGCGCCAAAGTCGCGCACACGGGGAGCGGCAGTACTGCAGCGCTGCTCAAGGTAAGTTTTGCCACATACCTAGGTAATGGAGGAGCTGAAGACATTGGCAGTGGGATGCAGGCCCACTGTTGATTTTGGAGTAATCACCAAGTAAACTACTTAGGGGGTACCTTTTTCGAAGCCAGTGCCTTCCTGGGACACCATTGTACGTAAGATCATCCCTTGTTAACTAATAGGTGCATCTCTCAACCAACCAATAAATAATTTTGTACAAGGGACATCAACAATTGCATTTTGTACAGTTTGACATGGCTTCACATATCCAATGACTTCTGTTTGTACTGTTGATGCACTGTAAATGAGATTGGGTTGCTGATAAAATTAAATCGAGTTGTGCATAAAAATGTTGTGCTACGTGATAGAATTTCTTGGCTGTGGTCCGAAACATTATACAAAGCAGCAGGTAGAAAGCCCTGCCAAAAAGGTTTGTGTTTTCAAAGTTAAAACAAACTCTAGCAGCCTGTTTACCATTATTCACATTTTACTATTGAAAAGAACTGATTAGCTGATCAGATGTTTCCAATCATTAAAAACCACAGGGGCAATGAGCAGAGCTGAAAGACGGAAACAGAATTATAGTTGTGTAATCACCTTATCACATCTCTCTGAAACATTTCAAAGTGTTTTATGCAATGAATTGCTTTGACATGTGGCGACTGCTTTTGTAAGCTATCTTCATGGCCATTGTATACATTGCAATTCTGCACAAACAGCGCTGAGATTAATTTCCTTTTAGCTAGATTTTAGTCATGGTGAAGGACCATTATTGACCAGGTTATCAAATTATTCCATTGTTTCACCTAGGATGGAGCCAATAATAATTTGTCCCAAAAATGCACTTCACCAAGCATTCTATCATCCACTTTCTTTGAAAGCACAGCCCTAATGTCCACGGGTTTAGGTTCTGGTCACTATTGACATATTCTTCCGATTTATTTTACTTCCTGGGGAAAGCAAAATAGAGCTACGGAGACTGCACTGGCAGAAAATCTACACTCAAGTGATGGCAATCAGCAGCCCTTTGGCAATTCCTTGTCAGCTGTACTTTGTGGAAGGTCAGACCCGCCATCATTACAGATGCCAGTTGGAGGCCCTTCAAGTTGCTGCTGCTCATGGTGTTATGGTGATAACATTCTGCATCTGGTTTGAAATGGGCATTTTATGAGCTGGGTGCAAATGAGGCAGTGATGCCGAATCAACACTAATTAATTGCTTTGTATTACCTTCAGGTGGGAAAGTTCTGTGTGCTGTGTACAATGTTGGAAACAGGCAGGGGCAGCTTAGCATGAATTCTAACAGTGTTCCTGAACCATAATGTGTCTGCAAAAGTTTCATGTTTTATGCCTGCAATTGTATTCCTCCTCTGTGAGATTAAATGTGTGAGCGATGAATTAAACTGAGTTTTGGAGGCGACTACAGCAAGCATCTGCTGGTTAGTTCCATCATTTTTGACAAATTTCCCGACTATAAGACTTACTAAAGCATGACTGACTAATACCTAGCATCTCGAGTACTGGTAACTATTGCCACAACTATGGTCTGCCAAAGGTGGAGTGTTTAGTCATCAACATATAAACTTTTATTGGGCAAATGTCTTCTATTGATGTCCAATACTGAAGCATGATTTTTTTTTTTTTTTAAATATTCAGAGTAATTCACATATGATTCTCACTTAGGAGTTTCTGCTCACCCTTTGTGGATAGGATTAGATGCATAAAATGACAGCTTGCCTGTATGATGAATATTGTGCCAATGTTGATGTAACATAAGTTCATAAGTTCTAGGAACAGATTTAGGCTATGCAGCCAATCAAGTCTATGCCACCATTCAATCATGGCTGATCCATCTTTCCCTCTCACCAGATTAAAAAATACAAATTTTACTTAAGTCTTACATCATTAAAAGATGATACGCTCCCTTTGCAGATGCTGCAACCTGGAACAAAGAGCAAACTGCTGGAGGTCAAGCAGCATCTGTGGAGACAAATAGGCAGCTAACATTTCGGGATGAGCCTCTGCATTAGAAGTGGATGCAAGCTTTTTACCTCAAATGTGGACTATCTTTTTGACTGTACAGGTGCTGCTCAACCTGAAGAGTACTGTAGCTCCAACTAGTTTGTTTTTGTGTCTGATTTATAGTATGATAGTATGTTGTATTATGTGGGCAACATGGTGGCGCAGTGGTAGTAGCTGCCTTACAGCGCCAGAGACCCAGGTTCGATCCTGACTACGGGTGCTGTCCGTATGGAGTTTTTATGTTCTCCCTGTGACCTGAGTTAATTTTCTCCAGGTCCTCCCACCTTCCAAAGACGTACAGGTTTGTAAGTTAATCGGCTTGGTATAATTGTCAATTTCCCCGAGTGCGTGTAGGATAGTGTGTGGGGATCGCTGGTCGGCATGGACTCGATGGGCCAAAGGGCTAATTTCCGCACTGTATATCTAAACTAAACTACACTACTTAATTTCAAATGATACTCCGTGACAAATGCAATCACAAACTAGTTTCAACATCAATAGAAAACAAATTTCCAACCTGAATAAGGAACTGATCACTCCTAATACAGACGAATATTCTGCATATGATGCTCTTTGATTATGCATCAAACAAATTCAAGTTTATCTTATGCAAAGCTTCCAATTTTTTTTAAATGTTTGAACTCAGACCAGAGCTCATAGTCTCAGAATAAAAGGATGTGCCTTTAGAAAGGATATAAGGAGGAATTTATTTCATCAGAGGCTGGTGAATCTTTGGAATTCATTGCCACAGACTGCTGTGGAGGCCAAGTTAATGGATATTTTTAAGGTGGAGATTGAAATATTCTTGATTAGGAAGGTTTTCTGGCGTTATGGGGAGAAGGCAGAAGAAGAGAGGAAATGATAGATCAGCCATGATTGGTGGAGTAAACTTGATGGGCCGAATGGTCTAATTCTTCACCTAGAACTTGGGAACATATCTCTGAACTCCCATAGTGAAATAAAAATCAGATTTTGATAATTTGAACAAAACTATAGCCTACATCTTGAAAAACAGTGGAACTAGGAAATATTTCACTAATATACTAAAGCTAATGTAAATTGGTATTTGCTAATATAACTAGATTGGTCTCGCAATAAATCAGTGGAAACATTTGCTACCCAATTTGGAACTGAACCAAGCGGACCAAATAAGTTCCAGCATCAGTGCACGGTCAGTGCTGAATTAATTGCTCCCAGCCGGGATGACAGTAGGGGTGCTACACTTGATATGTGTGCACCTGGTATTGTAAGAGAAAAGATCAGCTAAAGACTTCTGTTCTGGTTCTCCACTTGTGCTATGCAATGAACGTGTGAATGCCGAGTGGGAACAGGATGTGACTCTCCCACATGGATCAATACTCGCTGTCTTGCCTCACACGTGAAGAATGGCTGGCATTTGTGTTATTTTACCAGAGCATGATTACTTCCAGAAAGGAGCTCAATAGGTATACTTTAAAAAAGTTGAGAACAGTGTAGCAAATAAATTGGTTCTTGAATCACACAAACTAATTCTTAGCTGCACTTACTCACTTCATGTGTGCTATTAAGACAAGGAATGCCTGCAAACTTGAAGCAGCCAAACTTGCATTGGGAGATGACATTGGTGACAGAATGATCCGATGAATACAAGATTGGTTTGCCAGTAAATGTTATGGCTGGATCAATATGATTATAAACTATAGTTAAAATCAGCAGATTATTGTGCCTAAGGTATAACCCATCCTGCACTCTGTAATTCTGATTGAACAGAGATAGTTAATATTGAGCAAGAAAGTGTTTTGCACAAAATGGATACCTATTAAAAAAACCCAGATAGACAAACTATTCAGTATGCAAACTTACAAATGAGTAATTCAGGAACAGTTTGTATTTTCATTTAAGAATTTTAAGTTATGTTTTTCTCTGTCAAAGTGAGCGACAATGTAGATGCCACTAAACGGAGGATCCGTGGCTTCGCCATACCTGAAATGATGATACAGCCCCCACAAACATACACTTACACACACATATACACACACGCGCGCACACACACATACACGTGCGCACACACAAACTTGCAACACTCAGTTTCAGTTTAGTTTATTGTCACGTGTGAAAAGCTTTTTGTTGCATGCTAACCAGTCAGCAGAAAGACAATACATGATTACAATTAATCCCTTCACAGTGTATATATACATGATAAGATAATAACATTTTATGTGAGGTAAAAGCAGCAAAGCCCCTCAAGGATAGTCCGAGGGACATCAAAGAGGTAGATAGCAGTTCAGCACTGCTCTCTGGTTGTGGTATGACAATTCAGTTGCCTGATAACGGGTGGGAAGAAACTGAAGAAACACTCTCATAGAGGCGCACACACACACAGTTTGTTCAGAATGTTGATTGGCCTTTGGGATGTTTGAACTGGGATCTACTTGCCAGGTGCAACTTTGGGAGGAATGATAACAAGATTCCGGCAAGAGATTAGAATTAATGGAGAGTGGAAGGAAAAAAATAGACAGAGTCTGATAGAGGTTACAGATTATGGGAAAAGTTCTGTGAAAATAACTGAGTTGGAGCATGATAAACTATGAGTAAGATTATCTAAATAAGTTTTTCTACACCCTGTTCTTATTTTTCACGTGATATATCACATATCCCTATAACTTCCGCAAAAACATTAACCTTGTGTTCCTTGCCATTTTAGACATCAGTTTTCCATTTCTAAACATGTCAGAATCCTGTCATCTCCATCAAATCACCCATCAACCTCCTTTGCTCCAACGAGAATAATGTGAGAGGCACAGGAGTCTGCAGATGCTAGAATCTGGACCAAGACTGCTAGATTAGCAAGTTTGCAGATGATACAGAAGTGGGTGGTTTTGCAGATAGTGAAAATGGTTGTGAAAAATTGCAGGCGTTTCTTGATCAATTGGCCACGGGCTGAGGGATGGTTGATGGAATTTAACGCAAACAAATGTGAGGTGTTGCATTTTGGGAAGTCTAACTTGGGCAGGACCTATTCATTGAATGGCAGGGCTCTGGGTAGTGTTGTAGAGCAGAGGGCTCTGGGAAGTGTTGTAGAGCAGAGGGAGTGTAGGTGCATAGCTCCCTGAAGATGGAGTCGCAGGTAGATCGGGTGGTCAAAAAGGCTTTTGGCACATTAGCCTTCATCAGCCAGAGTAGTGAGTATAGACATTAGGAGGTCATGTTGCAGTTGTATAAGACGTTGGGGTGGCCACATTTAAAGTATTGTGTTCAGTTCTGGTGTGGGCAGAGGTTGAGCAGCTGTGGGCAGAGGTTGAGTAGGCTGGGACTCTATTCCTTGGAACGCAAGAGGATGAGGGGTGATCTTATCGAGGAGTAATAAGATCATGAGAGGAATAGATCGGATAGATGCACATAGTCTCTTGCCCAAAGTGGTTGAATCGAGGACCAGAGGACATAGGTTTAAGGTGAAGGGGAAAAGATTTAATAGGAATCTGAGGGGTAACTTTTTTTCCAGAAAGTGCTGTGGTGGATGTATGGAACAAGCTGCCAGGGGAGGTCGTTGATGCCGAGACTATCCCAACATTTAAGAAGCAGTTAGACAGGCACATGGATAGGACAGGTTTGGAGGGATATGGACCAAATGCTGGCAGGTAGGACTAGTGTAGCTGGGACATGTTGGCTGGTGTGGGCAAGGTCGGCCGAAGGGCCTGTTTCCATATTGTATAATTATGTGACTCTAAACTCTGTGGGAGAAAAGGAATTGTCAATGTTATGGGCCAGGACTCTGCCAGCTGGACAATGCCAGTTTCTTCAACGTAACCTTCTAATTTTAAATCCTCATTCCTGGAATTATGATAGTAAACCTTGTCCATAACCTCTCAAGACCCCTCACATCCTTCCTAAAATGTGGTGATTAAAACTTGACACATCATTCCAGTTATGCCGCCTACTAGACCTCCATAATAGTTCAGTGCAGGTTCCTTGTTTTTGTATTGAATGCCTGCATCAAAGAAGCTCTCGATCCTGCATGTTTATAGTCTAGTTTAGTTTACTTTAGAGGTACAGCATGGGAACAGGCCCTTCAGCCCACTGAGTCCTTGCTGACTAGCATTCACCTATACACTAGTTCTATCCTACACATTAGGGCCAATTTACAGATGCCAATCAACCTACAAACCTGCACGTCTCTGGAATGTGGGAGGAAACCGGAGCACCCGGAGAAAACGCACGAGGTCACAGGGAGAACATACTAACTCAGTACAGACAGCACCTGGAATCAGGATCAACCCCTGTCTCTGGTGCTGTAGGGCAGCAACACCACCGTTCCATCAATGTGAACCAGTCTTTCAATATATCCACTTTTCAGATATTTCCCCCCTCTTTCCCATTAAATCTAAAATTGGTCCAGCATGGTGTCCCATTGAAAAATCAACAAAATATGTGGTGCTTCCAGCTGCATAATGGAGGTCATAGGTTGCATCCAAAATCACCAGCTAACGCTCTTAAAACAGAGGTGGGTTGGCAAGGATCGTTACACATCAAGTAAACATCTGATGGTGGAAGTACATTAGTCAGTATGAATAGTGCACTGCAATGCATGATCCGATTTCCCAATCGATACCAGAGCGTTATAATATGTGTTTAATTAGTTTTGTACCGTATTTGTTCATAGAACTTTACTTGTCATTATTTCCAGGCTTAGGAATAATGCTAATATTAGATGCCTTTAGAATAATAGCTGATTGCATTTTTTTTAAAGTTAAAAGAAAACATCATCGGCTTCCTGTGGCATCACAGATAGATAGGGAGGTAAAGACGATTTTTGGAACATTGACTTTCATCAGTCGGGGTAATGAGAGTAAATGTAGAGAAGATTTACAAAGATGTTTCCGGAACTCGAGGGCCTGAGCTATAGGGAGAGGTTGGATGGGTAAGGACTTTATTCCTTGGTGTGCAGGAGCCTAAGGGGTGATCTTATAGAAATGTAATGAAATCATGAGGGCAAGAGATAGAAGGAATGAACCAGAGTAGAAACGTCTTTTAAACAGAGTAGGGGAATCAAGAACCAAAAGACAGGTACTATAACAGCACTTAAAATACATTTGGACATGTACATGGAACTAGCTTCTATGGGGTATCTTAGTTGAGATGAGCTGAGCCAAAGGGCATGTATCCTTGCTGCATGACTATGACATTATCTCTTGAATTGATTAATTTCTAGGAATAAAGTTTACTGAGCAGCATCTAACAGTATCTCAGCCACAACAGTTCACAGTACAATCTTTACTTAAGCTATCTCTTCAAACTATTCTAAGAACATGACGATGACAAGCTATACAATACATTTTAAACAAGATGTCACTTCACATACAAACAGTTATATTAAATTATTTAAGGAAACTGACCCAAGAATAAGCTGCATTCTTTCATAATTTGACTGAAGATTTATTTTGACAATCGTATTGTGCCCATTAATAATTTTTAAACATTTTTTAATATTGGGTCTGTCAGGTGACTTTCCTTAAAAAAAGAAATGTGTCTCTCCTAGAAAGAACTTCCAGATGCTCTGGTTTAGCCTTGCCTGATTTAAAAAAAAAACATTTTATGTGCCTCTTTTGACATTTATTAGATATTAGAAACTCTACATCTACTGTAATTGCCTGAGCTTAACTAAACTCTATATGGACTGGCAGCAGGATATAGTCTATTACCGGAAGAAAGGCTCCCAAAATTACAATGCAAGAGCACATTGTTACAATCAATGTAATTCTTTAGAGTTCAGTGACCTGACAGCATGATTTTAACAGAAAAGCACAATGTATTTTTATAAAATGTACATTCTACTTTGTTGAGCTTTGTTCAATATTAGTTTTGCATGTTTGTTCACATTCATTGTAAATGTCCATTATAAACTAACACGTAATTATTTACCAAAGTCAGATAGCTCCATTATAAGCAACATTCATTTG
This sequence comes from Raja brachyura, assembly GCA_963514005.1. The sequence continues at coordinate 40,101,998 of OY740790.1, read as the reverse complement.
ACAATGTGGCACATTATTTTACAAATGTATATTTATTGCAGTAAATTTACAAAAGCACGTTAATTGAGAATGCAGAAAGCTATTTAATGCAGATCTATAACCAATTTATATAGACCTGGTAACCTTGTGAAACATGTGTTAGTAATTTGTAATGAATGGAGGTTAAACCTTTTAAAATAGCATTGCTGTCACATTTTTTGGACCACATCCTTTGCTTATCTCTTACTGAACCATGTGGATTTCTAATTTGGCTTTTAAATATGAGAACTAGAAAACCTTGTCACTCGGTAAGTGGTATAACACACTCACCTGTCATTAAATTAATGTATAATGATATCACTTTACTGCAAGTGCAGAACTTACACAATGGGAAGCGGTGGTGATATTGATAACTCATTGAACTGCTTTTTTTATACTGAATCTGATTCTACGAGCGATAGTATTTGTGCAGCTTTGTGAAGCTGCTGTTGAAACTTGCTTTCAGCATTGAAGGGAAAATGTTATTCGACCTACATGTGCATTTGAGGCATTTATGCTCTCTAGGTCCAGTCTAGGTTCACTACATTTTCCATCCATGGAAATAATGCATTTTGTGTCAAAGGTTTGGACATGCATTGAATTGAAATCAGGGATTGAACTTATGACCTTCATGACATATAAGGTTAACATTTCAAGAAGTCCTTTAAGCTACTATCCAATAATTATGACATACAAGCTTAATAATATATTATTAATTCTATTTATTGACTGAATTATATTATAATTAAATTATGCCCTCATCAGCAGCCATTATTCAGCTGTGAGCCTTAGAGACAGAATTGCTGCCTTACAGCGCTTGCAGCGCTGGAAACCTGGTTTAGATCCTGACTACGGGTGCTGTTTGTACATAGTTTGTAATTTCTCCCTGTGACCGTGTGGGTTTTCTCCCAGATCTTCAGTTTCCTCCCACACTCCAAAGACGTACAGGTGTGTAGGATAGTTAATGTGCGGGGATTGCTGGTTGGTGCGGACTCGGTGGGCTGAAGGGCCTTTTACCACACTGTATCTCTAAACGACACTAAATAAATTGGGAATGCATGATGCAGGGGCCGTGGAACGTTTTTGAAAGGGGGGGGGGGCCTGAGCGATCACTGATCACCAGCCTCAGGGGTACCTGGTGAGGGAGCGGAGAGGAGTGACCGAGCGGGGGAAGGGTGTGGGAGGGTGGCACAATTATTATTTTTTGTTTCTCGACCTCCAAAAACTGGCCAAAAAAATGGAAGGGCTGCAGCCCCCCCCTGGTTCCGCGGCCCATGTGATGGTTGTGCCTGATCCTTTTTCAGCTCCTGTTTTCCAGCAGGAGTAATCGGAAAGTAGTTAGAAACAAGACCACAAATGAATCTTTCCCATTTGCTTTCTAAAATACACACATGAGCTGTTGCATCCAAGGGGAAATACTACTCTCTAGACACAATCCAGTGTGCAACCTGTATTTTCATTTCCCTGCTCACTGATTGAAAGGTGTAAATAGGCAGTAGACCAAACCTTCTTCCACCTCTTGGTCATGGGAGTGTTGTGGATATCCATCAGATCACCACTTGACATTCATGCATACACTCCGATTTAAAATGCTGCAGTTGTGCGTTGGGAGATAACTTTGACCATTATATACCATAACAACATTTGTTATTGGTTTTCTGTTCTATACTCTCTGTGCCAATTTTCTTTCTGCTAATGGGAATTTCCCTTTCTGAGATAATGAAGGAAAACCAATGCAAGGTACCAGTAGCTGAGAACCAGTCTGAAACTTGCTTAACCATTTGTACTTAAGATGCACTAAACGATCTTTGGAATTCTAATAGTACCCTTTTTATGTTCGTAATTTTTTCCCTGATAAGTACTTGGATTTAAAGAGACAAAATTAATTTGATTTGAAAAGTAACAGAACAACTGATGGGTTCAGCTGCACAAAGTCTACTAATGGTAACAGGTTGCAGAATTTGAATTTGTCCATTTTTTTTGTAGTGCATGTGATGGGAGTGTGTGGCAGGATTAGTGCTATTGGTAGTTGACTCGACTGATTTTATTGGTGGCAATTACTTAAGTATACTTAATTCAGTATAGCTCTCTTGGATTTGCTTTGTCGGCTTCCTATCAGAAAGATCCTTAAAATTCCTGGCTATTACTTGTGACTTAGCAGGCTTCTTATTATGAGAAAGGTGCTAAGTTGCCATTGGCTTCCTGCTCATCAGAAACGAAGTCTCAGAAATGATTGTGTTAAAATTATTTAAAACAATTCCCAATGATTTCTCTTTCTAAATGAAATAGAATGAGCCGGGAAGGAGATTTCCTCCATGGATGATGGCATTGATGGCTTTGTGGTCAAATTTGAAGATGACACAAAGATAGGTGGAGGGTCAGATAGTGTTGAGGAACAAGGGAGGCTGCAGAAGGACTCGGACAGGTTGGGAGAGTGGGCAAAGAGGTGGCAAATAGATTACAGTGCAGGAAAGTCTATGGTCATGTAATTTGGGAGAAGGAATAAAGGCGTAGACTACTTTCTAAATGGGGAGAGGGTTCATAAATCGGAAGTGCAAAGGGAATTGGGAGTGCTGGTAAAGGATTCCTGAAAGGTTAATTTGCAGGTTGAGTCGGTAGTAAGGAAGGCAAATGCAATGCAAACATTCCTTTTGAGGGGACTAGAGTTTAAAAGCAAGAACATGATGATGAGGTGTTATACGGTGTTGGTGAGGCCACACTTGGAATATTGTGAGTTTTGGGCTCCAGATCTGAGGAAAGATGTGCTGGTTTTGGAGATGATTCAGAGGAGGTTTAAGGTAATAATCCCAGGGGATGACTGGGCCAACATATGAGGAGTGTTTGAAGATTCTGGGCCTATACTTGCTGGAGATTACAAGAATGAGGAGGGATCCCTTTCTAACCTATTGGATAATGAAAGGCCTCAACGTGGAGAGGAAGTTTCCAGTATTGGGAGAGTCTAGAACCAGCCTCGGACTAAAAGGACATCTTTAGAATGGAGTTAACAAGGAATGTATTTGGCCAGAGGGTGGTGAATCTGTGGAGGCCAAGACACTGGGTGTTTTTGGAAAGTGGTGAAATCATTGGACATTTGGAAAGTGGTGAAATCATTGGACAAAGTCAGCATGGATTTACGAAAGGTAAATCATGTCTGACGAATCTTGTGGAATTTTTCGAGGATGTAACTAGTAGCGTGGATGGGGGAGAACCAGTGGATGTGCTGTATCTGGACTTCCAGAAGGCTTTCGACAAGGTCCCACATAAGCGATTAGTATATAAACTTAAAGCATATGGCATTGGGGGTTCAGTATTGATGTGGATAGAGAACTGGCTGGCAAACAGGAAGCAAAGAGTAGGAGTTAACGGGTCGTTTTCACAATGGCAGGCAGTGACTAGTGGGGTACCGCAAGGCTCAGTGCTGGGACCCCAGCTATTTACAATATACATAAATGATCTGGATGAGGGAATTGAAGGCAATATCTCCAAGTTTGCGGATGACACTAAGCTGGGTGGCAGTGTTAGCTGTGAGGAGGATGCTAGGAGAATGCAAGGTGACTTGGATAGGCTGGGTGAGTGGGCAAAGGTTTGGCAGATGCAGTATAATGTGGATAAATGTGAGGTTATCCACTTTGGTGGCAAAAATAGGAAAACCGACTACTATCTAAATGGTGGCCGATTAGGAAAAGGGGAGATGCAGCGCGACCTGGGTGTCATGGTACACCAGTCATTGAAAGTAGGCATGCAGGTACAGCGGGCAGTGAAGAAAGCCAATGGTATGTTAGCTTTCATAGCAAAAGGATTTGAGTATAGGAGCAGGGAGGTTCTACTTCAGTTGTATAGGGTCTTGGTGAGGCCACACCTGGAGTATTGCGTACAGTTCTGGTCTCCAAATCTGAGGAAGGACATTATTGCCATAGAGGGAGTGCAGCGAAGGTTCACCAGACTGATTCCTGGGATGTCAGGACTGTCTTATGAACAAAGACTGCATAGACTCGGTTTATACTCTCTAGAATTTAGGAGATTGAGAGGGGATCTTATAGAAACTTACAAGATTCTTAAGGGGTTGGACGGGCTAGATGCAGGAAGATTGTTCCCGATGTTGGGGAGGTCCAGGACAAGGGGTCACAGCTTAAGGATAAGGGGGAAATCCTTTAGGACCGAGATGAGAAGGAATTTTTTCACACAGAGAGTGGTGGGTCTCTGGAACTCTCTGCCACAGAGGGTAGTTGAGGCCAGTTCATTGGATATATTTAAGAGGGAGTTAGATGTGGCCCTTGTGGCTAAGGGGATTAGAGGGTATGGAGAGAAGGCAGGTATGGGATACTGAGTTGGATGATCAGCCATGATCATATTGAATGGCGGTGCAGGCTCGAAGGGCCGAATGGCCTATTCCTGCACCTAATTTCTATGTTTCTATGTTTTAAAGCAGAGATTGAAAAGGCAGGAGAGGGAAAAGGGAAAAATAGATTAGCTATGATTGAATGGCTGGGGTAGACTGAATGGGCTGAATGGCCTAATTCTGATCCTATGTCTTACAAACATATGGTTCATGGTCTCAATGAAATAGATTTTTGAGCACATTTATAGTTTTATGTTTGTGCCGAAATCAAATCATTGCTCTCATGCTTTAGATGTGAAAGTCTGTTTTCTATCAGTTACACTTAAGATAATATATATTATCACAAGGGCAAATGAGAAAGAAAGAAATTCTGATCTGGAGAAAAAAAGCTGCAAGCACTTGTCAATCTGTGAAGTTTCATCACCAACAACACTTAACCTTTAATTGACCTCAAGATTTATAGAATTAGACCTTGTGGCTTAAAGTAGACAGATGCGGTTAATCAAAGCACCATCTTAGAAGTAGAATAATACATGGCGTGCTAACACGATGTGAAGTGTTATAAAACACTGTGTCATCCTCGTAACGATAAAGATCACTGTGGGGAAAGCAATAAAAGATATAAAGTGAATAATTGTGTGTTTTCCCCATGCATTGAGCTGTTTCTCTTTGTTTTCACTTGGAGCTCTTTTAGTGATGCAGGAGTTAGTCGTAGAGCGATACTGCGTGGAAACAGGCCTTTCGGCCCAACTTGTCCACTCCAGCCAACATGACCCAGCTACACTAGTCCCACCTGCCTGCGCTTGGTACATATCCCTCCAAACTTGTCCTATCCATGTACCTGTCCAACTGTTTCTTAAATGTTGGGATAGTCCCAACCTCAACTACCTCCTCTGGCAGCTTGTTCCATACACCCACCACCCTTTGTGTGAAAAAGTGACCTCTCATATTCCTATTAAATCTTTTCCCCTTCACCTTGAATCTATGTCCTCTGGTCCTCGAATTCTGTTAGATTCTGAGCTCTGTTCACTGTGGAGCAGGTTGAATTAATCATTTTTGTATGAAAAGATGAAAGATCAATCATTGGTGAAATAAATGTCATTCAGTACCTGAAAGGAAAAATTGTGAAGGAGGGTGTCTATCGTGAAGAGATTTTAAGATTGCACATTGGACAAACGAATTGTTACCTGTGCTACTCTTCTTGAGTCTAATGCCTCCCCCCCCCCCCCCCCCCCCCACACACACACACACACACACACACACACACACACACACACACACACACACACAACTACAGTATTGAATAGTTCTGAAGAGCTGATCTAGTTCAATGACCTTGGGTGATTTCCAGTTTTCCATTTCCTGTAAGCTGTGGCTGTAACTGGACTGAAAAAGGAAGGCAATGAACCAAAGGAAGGCAACTTGGATATTGGACGCCTCTTATGCCAATAACAAGCAAGAGCACCAAACTACAAACTATAAAGTACCTTTCAGTAAACTTGTTCAGACACTTCACAGGAACACTATTACACAAAATGCAATGCCAAAACACATCAGGATAGATTGGTACAGGTGATAAAAAAAAACAAAGTTAAAAAGTAGGTTTTTAAGGAAATTATTATTAAAGAAGGAAAGAGAGATCTTGAGAGGAGGTCCCAGAACTTGGGGCCTTGGATAGTTGAGCACACTCAAGATCTAAGGAGTGATTTGGATGTGCAGGTTCGTGTCTGACTTCGACAGATTAGATATTAATAGAAGCAACTAAGTGCATAAGGAGACTGGGCAATGAGGGAGAACATTGAAATAGTCAACTTTGCCAAATGCTACAATAGGTCTAGAAGGATCAGGGGCATACGTTATCACAGATACAGTGTTTAAGCATGTTCAGTGGCAAAGGGCAATTATTTAAGCAAATTGCCCTTTGAAGCGAAGTAGTCGTTGTACATGGCTTGCTGTGCTGACAGATGCAGGATAAATAAAATAGTTTATATACACAACAGAAAAATGACGTAAAGGATCTAGAAACTCAGTTTCAATTCTTGTGTTCTTGCAAGAGGCTGTTGGGAAGGCCATATGGTTCAAATGTTGGGGTGGTCCACCTGGTGGTTCTTCTTTGGATGGCAATATTTAAAAATTTGTCTCAAAGATTAATATTGTTTGAAAGGTTTATTGCACGATCATGAATGGCATCAAGGGCATCAAAGGTTGTTTTGCTCCTTTAAACATTATACATTTAAAAAACAACCTCTTTTTAAAAAGTGAAAGGGATGTAAATGATTAACAGTAATGTTCTAACACAGTTGTTAGCACCTAGTGAGCACGATGTCACTTTGTTAAACATTCAACGACTCTTTAACAGCAGGTAAATGAAAACAAAAATTAACTACCTAATGTTTTATGGATGGTAGTCAATAATTTCTGTTTGCTCTAATCATTGCAATGATAACTGACCTTCCCACCGTCAAAGGGATTTAGATGAGTCGCTGCCTCAATAGGGCAAACAGCACAATCAGAGACCCACACCAACCTGACCCACACATACTCATTTCACTCATGCCATCGGGAAGAAGATATAGAAGCCTGAAAACTGTAGCCCAGGACCAGCTTCTTTCCCACAGACATCAGGCTATTAAACACGACAACCTTCAAATAAGCTCTGAACTACATACTGTAAATTTGTGCCATTGGTTTTGTATATTTGCACTTATTTGGTTGTTTGTTTTATGTGTATGTGTGTACATATGTATGTGAATGTGTAAGTGTGTGCATATGTATGTGAATGTGTGTGTATCATATATAATATTATTATATTGTTTTCAGAGTACTATGTTTACATATGTGTAGGGAAGAACTGCAGATGCTGGTTTAAATCGAAGGTAGACACAAAATGCTGGAGTAACTCAGCGGGACAGGCAGCATCTCTGGAGAGAAGGAATGGGTGACGTTTCGGGTCTGAAGAAGGGTCTCGAACCAAAATGTCGACCATTTCTTCTCTCCAGAGATGCTGCATGTCCCGCTGTGATACTCTAGCATTTTGCGTCTACTGTGTTTACATATTCTGTTGTGCTGTTGAATGTCATTGTTCTGTGACTGGGACAAATGACAATAAAACACTCTTGACTCTTTAGTTGGTTGAGTTATACCATATTTCTTTTTAATTTTTATTGCTGTGGTGGTATGCGTAAAGTTCATCTCTCAGAATAGCTGGAAGAGAAACATGTTGTTTAAAAGAGTTGAACAAATTGTTTAAAAGAGTTGAACAAAGTTACTTGAAAGAGTTTAAAGGAAAATCCAATCCCACTTCTGTTCCATTTCCATGATCTAAGGATGCTCACTCAAAGTCAAAAGAGTTTATTGTCATGTGTCCCTGACAGGACAATTAAATTATTTCTTTGCTAAGCACAACAGAACATAGTAAACATTGACTACAAAACAGATCAGTGTGTCCATATACCATTATATACGTAAATACGCACATGAATAAATAAATTGATAAAGTGCAAATAACAGTTAAAGGGGTATTAATGGTCAGAGTTTTGTCCGAGCCAAGTTTAATAGCCTGATGGCTGTGGGGAAGGAGCTATTCCTAAACCTGGCCGTTGTAGTCCTCAGGCTCCTGTACCTTCTACCTGAAGGTAGCAGAGAGATGAGTGTGTGGCCAGGATGGTGTGGACCCTTGATGATGCTGCCAGCCTTTTTGAGGCAGCGACTGCGATAGATCCCCTCAAGGGATGGACTGGGCAGTGTTTACTACTTTTTGTTGTCTTTTCCACTCCAGGGCGCTCAGGTTGCCGAACCAAGCCACGATGCAACCTGTCAGTATGCTTTCTATTGTGCACCTGCAGATGTTAGAGAGAGTCCTCCTTGACAGACTGACTCTCCGTAATCTTCTCAGGAAGTAGAGGCGCTGATGAGCTTTCTTAATAATTGCATCTGTGTTGTCAAATCAGGAAAGATCTTCAGAGATGTGCACGCCCAGGAATTTGATGCTCTTGACCCTTTCAACCATCGACCCGTTGATATAAACAGGACTGTGGGTCCCCATCCTACTCTTTCCAAAGTCCACAATCAGTTCCTTGGTTTTGCTGGTATGGGTGCCACGTTATTGTGCTGGCACCATCTGGACAGACGCTCAATCTCTCTTCTATACTCTGACTCATCCCCATCAGTGATACGTCCCACAACAGTGGTGTCGTCAGCGAACTTGATGATGGAGTTTGCACTATGACCGGCTACGCAGTCATGAGTATAGAGTGAGTACAGCAGGGAGCTGAGCATGCAGCCTTAAGGTGCTCCCATGCTGATTGTTATTGAGTCTGACACATTATCACCAATACAAACAGACTGTGGTCTGCGAATGAGGAAGTCGAGGATTCAATTGCAGAGCGATGCGCAGAGACCCAGTTCTGCAAGTTTGGTAACCAGCTTGGAGGGGATGATTGTTGTAAATGCCGAGCTGTAATCGATGAATAACAGCCTGGCATATGAGTTTTTGTTGTCCAAGTGGTGCAGAGCGGAGTGGAGAGCCAGCGAGATCGCATCCACTGTTGATCTGTTGTGGCGGTAAGCGAACTGCAGTGGGTCCAGGTTTTTGTCGAGCTAGGAATTAATTTGCGCCATGACTTACCTCTCAAAGCACTTCATCACCACTGAATGCCACTTAGTCATTGAGGCATGTCACCTTGCTCTTCTTGGGCACCGGTATTATTGACGCCCTTTTGAAGCAGGTGGAAACCTCAGACCTCAGAAGTGACAGGTTGAAAATGTCCGTAAAAACTCCAGCCAGTTGGTCCGTACAGTTTTTTAGGACACGACCAGGTATACCATCAGGTCCAAGTGAGTTCCTGACGTCGGCCTCTGTGACTGAGACTGAAATACCATCACAGCGAATGGGGGCTCGGGAAGGCACATCAGTGTTCACCCTATAAAAGCGTGCGTAAAACGCATTGAGCTCGTCAGGGAGTGATGTATCGCCGACATTTGAGCTGCCTCCTGGTTTCGCCTTTGGGGCATCACTATTAGCTGTGGATTTTGGTGCATAGTCAGCAGTGCTCTACTCACAGAGGCTCTGGCTTTCAAATGAGATGTTAGTCTCAGGACCCCCTCTACTGTTTTTCCAGTAAATATTGGCCATCATTAAGTTTTCACCCGACATCTTCATTAGAACTAGGAATGGGTTCATTTCTCACAACTTTATAGAAAGTATTGAGACTTCTCCCTGTATTCCCTTTTCATCTAGGGGAAATCGAGCTTTGTATCAGTTTACAAATGGTACTGCAGAAACTCATTTGATACTTTGTAGTACAAATGAGCAGCAAATGTACAAAACATCCCCGAAGTTGCTGGAATTGAGCTCCTGTCATCAACTGCTATGGGACTGGAGTTTTGCTGGCTATCGTCTGAGAGGCTTGGAGCTGTCCTAGTGAAGTAGAGATGTCAAAGTCAGCTTGCCTCCTCCCATGCTCAAAAGCTGCGTCTAGGTTAAACAATATGATTTTTGGTTAGACTGTTTACAGCTCCCATTCTTTCCTACTCAGAAAATGTTCTTTCGCCTCCAAATCCAGCCAACTCATTGGCAACACTTTGGTTGTTTATGCTGCAGGAGCGAACTGCTGGCTGCAGGAGCAATGGTATCAAAGAAGTGTTAAAGTGAAGGAGAACAACAGGAAACAGTAAGAAAAAAATTGTCTTGCTCTGAGGCACAGCTCTGTAGTCAGAAACAGCTGCCAGCATGGAAGTCTCCTCAAATGGTGGTGTAACTTAAAACGGTAAACCTCTTTAACATTCAGCTTGCAGAGTCTCACAGAGACCATTTTATGCAGGTGCTTAGTCAGTCATTGCAGCAAAGCAGCTTGGGGGAATCCGGTGGGACCACTTTGCAAGAATGTACTTAATACTTAAGGGACCAATGAGGTAAGGATTGAAGCAAAGCGATGCCCCAGAAACTGAGGTTTCATCTCAAGCCAACTCACTTGATTATCAAGGCTACTCACGTCCTGAATGCAGCTCCCCTGAGCTAGGACCCAAGGGCCTCCTTAGGATACCTATGAACTTTAGATTTGACTATAGTAAGTTTTGAAACTAAGCAAGGCTCTGGGGACTCTGTAATGAACTGGGTCAGTGCACATTGTAAGGCCCATGCCCCAAGGATGATGTGACTGCACAACGTCACAAGTAGGAGCTTGCAGCTAGTGGCCTGAGAGGTCTGAGAGGCAGTTAATGGCATAAGTTCCCAGGTGTGATAATTACACCTGTTGTTCCATTTGCAGTTAGTGCAGACATTGTGTGAACAATTTAACTCGCCCATTAAAATCTGTGTGATTGACCTAATGGCAGATTGGGTACTCTCTGGATTTGCATTGGAAACCCCAGTAATTTTAACAAGTTACTAATGTTTCAGTGCCTGCAGCTTATGTTGAAAAGAAGACTCTGTAATGCAAAGAAATGAGTGCTAAGGTAACGTGGTCCAGCTGGAAACGGTGGCTGTTGTAAATTTTCTCCTCGCATCACTTTCAGTAGCAACAACCACAACATCAGAAGTGCATGTCAGCTCTGAAGACGTGGAGTGAGGACGTGATGGCAAAATGTATGAGTGCATCCATTCAAAAGCTCAGATCCTGTCTCCCACCTCACTCCAGGGCTGAGTTTAGGTACTCAAGTTTAAGCTGCAATTTGCTTAGCTGGAACCCAACACCTGAAGGATCTCGGCTAACTGACGAAAGTCCTCAAGTATTGGAGCACTTGCACAATCTTTATTTTAAAGCACTCCTTATGCTGAAGTAATACATAGTTTACAGCGTACTGCCACCCTTTCTCTTCAATAATCTAGAGGTAAGAGGGAGAAGTCAAGAGCGTTTAATTGTCAGAAGGGTCTCGACCTAAAACTTCACCCATTCCTTCTCTCCAGAGATGCTGCATGTCCAGCTGAGTTACTCCAGCATTTTGTATCTATCTTCATGTTTAATGGTCATATGTACCAGCAACAAAACAGTGAAATTCCTACTCGCTGTAACTTTACAGGCCAATTAATTCAATAATGCACAAAAAAAAGCACAAGAATCAATAATGCAATCAATTCTTTATCAGTGATACTTGGTAACCAGACCATAATAGTGCAAAACCAAAGTTCGTCATTCAACCTAACAAATCCTTTGTGGATCATTGTTCCGGAGCCAGATTTATGGTTAGTGTTGTGCAGTGTTCAAGAGTCTGATGATTGCTAGGAAGATGCTGCTTTGAGCCTGGAGTTAATGGTTTTGAGGTGCCTGTACCTTCTTCCTAATGGTAACAGCAAGATGTGAGCATGGCCTGTTAGTATGTGTGTCTGTGATGCTGCTGGCTGCCTTTTTGTGGCAGCACCTCCCCGTAGATCCCCTCGATAGTGGGAGGGTCCCCTCGATATGGTGGGCGGCGCGACTCCGGTCGCAGCAGCCTCTGCAGTCCGTCTGTCTTTTTTTAATTTTTTGTCTCGGTTGAGTGTTGTTAGTTAGTGTTTTTTTTAGTTGGATATGTGTGGGGGGTGGGGTGGAGAAACTTTTTAAATCTTTTCCCTGTACGGAGGACCCGACCTTTTCTCTGTCGGGTCTCCGTTGTCGTTGGGGCCTAGCACCGTGGAGCGGCCTCCTACCAGACCTGGGGCTCCAGTCGCGGAGCTGCGGACTTACTACCATCGTGGAGCTGGCCGAGTTGGGAACTGGAGGAGCTGTGGTGGCGCGCTGCTGCTGCCCGACCCCGGAGATTCGGAGGCTCCAGCTGCAGGCCGGTGGACGGTAACACCGGGAGCTCGCGGGTCCCTGGTGGGAGACTGCTTTTCGGAGCTCCCGCGGCGGCAACTTCTCCCGCCCGAGTTGCGGGGTTGAAGACTACCTCGAGCGGGGCCTTACATCGCCCGGCGCGGCTTTGATGGCCACGGGACTTGCTAGGGCCCGCCGGGGGCTCCAACATCAAGACCCGGAGCGGGGCCTTGCATCGCCCGGTGCGGCATGAATGGCCGCGGGACATATACTATCACCCGCCGGGGGCTTTGACTCTGACCGGGAGAAGAATGGGGAGTGCAGGGGAGGGATACGACTTTGCCTTCCATCACAGTGAGGAGGATATTCACTGTGATGGATGTTTGTGTTTGTGTAAAATGTGTTATGTCTTGGTTCTTTTTTTGTATGTATGACTGCAGAAACGAAATTTCGTTTGAACCTCAATGAGGTTTCAAATGACAATAAATGGTATTGTATTGTATTGTCAGTACCCATGATGGACCAGGCAATAGGTACAACTCTCTGAAATCTACTTCGTTCATGGATGTTCGAGTTATTGAACCAAGCCGGATGCAACCGGTTACTCAATGTTCAATCTTTACCATACACCTGTAGAAGTTCAATAGCGTATTTGGCCATGTACCAAATGTCCTCAATTTTCTAAGGAAGTAAAGGCATTGATGAGCTTTATATGTGATTGCATCAATATGCTAAGCCCAGGAGAGATCTTTTGAGATATGCATGCCCAGGAACTAGAAGTTGTTGATGCTTCTCATTACCGCCCCATCACTGAAGATGGGTTCAAGGTTCTCGACTTTCTCTTCCTGGTCAACAATTAGCTTCTTGGTCTTGCTCATGTTGAGAGCAAGAATGTTGTCTGGCAGCACTCAATCAGATTTTTAATCTCCCTCATGTACTCTTAAGGGGCTGTCCCACTTGCTCGACCTAATCTGTGAGTTAAGAAGCGTGTCTTCGACCTTCAAGCTCGTGGGCACTTGCCTGGAAAGCCTAGAGCTGGTTCGACCGTCTGCGTTGAAACCGCGAGCTGGATCGACTGACCACACACACACACACACACACACACACACACACACACACACACACACACACACACACACACACACACACACACACACACACACACACACACACACAGGCGGGGGCCAGGGAAAGCGGGGGAGCGCTGTCTGAAATTCACACCCCCGATGAAGAGGAAGATAAAATGGCTGCACAGTAAAGGTAGAGCGCGAAGGGGGGGAGACACTTTTAAGAAGTATAATTAAGTTTAGCGACCATTTAGGTTTTCCTTGGTCCTGAAAACTCCAATGAGCAAATCAAAATGCCCGGTCAACGAAGGAGATCGCCGACGGCTGCCCTCGACTGCCTGTAACCAAATAGGAACCCCACTCCACTGCACTACGAATTCAAAAGAACCATGCCGACCAAATTTTACTCAGGGAAAATATTTCAACATGCTGAATAATTTTCCGCGACCTAGCTGAGGTCACGAGTATTCGGGAACTTCCCTCGAGCATGCAGGAGAGTTCTGGCGACCTCATAGGAGTTTCTAGGACCAGGTGTCGAGCATGCTGCAAGTTTGAAGGTCAAAGACACTCTTCTAACCTCGCAGATTAGGTCGTCCAAGTGGGACAGCCCCTTAACTCATTTGAACCTGTTTTTCATCTGACAACGGTGGGATTGCCAGTAAGTTTAAGATAGCAATGGAGCTGTGTATGGCTACACAATCATGGGTATAGAGAGAGAGAGAGAGAGAGAGAGAGAGAGAGGGAGAGAAGAGTAGGGGAGGCCCATAGACTTGAAGTGCTCCTATTTTGACGAAGATCAAAGAGGATGTGTTGTTGCTAATTGGTACTGATTGTTGTCTGCTGACGAGGAAGTCGAGGATCAAATTGCATGGGGGCAAGCAGAGACCCAGTTCCTTGAGTTTGATGGTAAGTTTAGTTAGTTGATTGTTTGTAATCATAGTCCACGATGTGATTTTTTGATTATTCTCTTCTTGTTTTGTTTTTAGCTCAGTTTGGCAAGTACCAAACATTTGTTTCACTTTTCGAAACTTCATTGCTTTTCCACTCAGAACTGTTTATCCAGGGGTCAGGCTGTGAATTAGCTCTGCAGAAATGTCCCCTGCAGTGGAACAGTGCACTGGCCATCATTCATTAAGTTCAATTTGACACATGAGTAATGGAATTATAATCTCAAACCTTGATTGGAAATATTCAGTGGTCAATTGGAGCCAACTATAGGCATTATATAAACCTGCCTGACTTTGATCAAAATATTTAGAGAAAAGAACCAGCTCTAAATTTGTACACTTCTAATTTTTGGGAGATAGATCTTCTCAAGCATAAACTAACCAATTCAAGTTCCAGCCAAAGAGGTGCCTGTAATGTAAATAGAATAATGTTAGTCCAGGACATGAACTGTCTCACTATTCCAATACACAACCTCAGCAGGCGATTTCCAGCAGCACGTCTGACCTTGCATTGCAAATGCATCTCGACATTATTGTTTATTGTCTGACACCAGACAATTTCAAACTGTGCACCCAGTAAACATACAAATTGAACTTTGACTTTGCAGTAGTATCTTAATAGAATAACAAAAGAAAAAGCAAACAAATATATCTTTGTGGAAATCCAGACAGTTGTGTGAATCTGACAAAGGTGACCCAGTGCTGATAAAGGGCACTTAAAGAACTACAAAATATCTTCATAATATTTTTCTATCAAAGATAGAGATCTACCACTTCCTGAGAATTTATTCTTATTGAAAAGATAAGATTCATTATTTTGAAACAGAAATCTCTGCCTTCTAGTTTGCTGTGTTTCCAGTGGATTTAGATGAACAATGGTGGTACCTCTCCAGTGCTTTACTGGTACCTGCTCTAGATGGACCATGACTCAGAAACACACAGGAGAACAGGGCAGTCTGCAGTTGGATAAACAATTAATAGGCAACGTATCGGGCCGAAACCCTTCTTCGGCCCGAAACGTTGCCTATTTCCTTCGCTCCATAGATGCTGCTGCACCCGCTGAGTTTCTCCAACACATTTGTCTACCGTCGATTTTCCACCATCTGCAGTTCCTTCTTAAAGAATGTTGTTCTTTGCTTGAGGTCTTGCTCTTTAAACTATCAGTTCATCAAAAGGATAACGTTTCTGCTAGCACACTGAAGGTGATGGCAGATTTCATCATCAATGTCTGCCTTTGCAGAGAGGTGGCTCTTGAGATCTGTTTCCCAGGGTCTTGTTTTGGACTTATTATTTAGTGGGGCAGGGGGTGGTGTCAGACAGCAGGGCCTGGTTGGAGGGGTATTTTTATTTTAATGATTTTCATTGTTAACATCCATGAACCAGTCAGCCACGGTTTGGAGATTAGCTTTGAAATGAGCAAATCCACAAGTGTCATCAGCGTCTTGCAACTCAACTGATCTTTGGGTCACCTATGCTCTTAAATATGAAAATCTTGATCTGCATCTAAGTGGGAGACAATCAAATCTCTGGGCAGCTTCAGCTCTAAGGGGAATAGATGGAACTGATCACAGAGTGTGATCAATTTTTCGAGGGATTTGGGAAGGCTACCTCCAGTGGAATATGCCTGCTGACAAAAGGCTTGGAGTGTAGTCTTCTCATGATAAACATTCTGTTTCATCAGCAAGACAAGTGGAAGATGTCATGACACTCATGATCTAGGCAATGTTAGATAAATGTCAGATAATGTTAGATAAAATCATAATAAAGTGAGGGATAACAAGGATATCTGCCCATGTGTGACTAACTACTGACTATTCTACACTCTTACTTTCATCAGTGACAACAGAAACATTGCCCCAGGAAAATCAATTTTAAAGCTCTCAGAATCCGGGAATAGTACCTCTTCTCATGTAGCACCACATTGGCAACTTATCAACTCATGGTCAATCAAAGCTGCACAGTGTCCACCACTTCTGGGCTGGTTCAAAGTCCATCATATATATATATATAGTACGTTTATTGGCCAAGTATTCACATACAAGGAATTTGCCTTATGCTCCGCCCACAAGTAACAACTTGACATACAGTGACAGTTACGAATGGCTCAGAAAACACTAAACATTAATAATAATAAAACATTAATGATAAAACACCCTTGATCAAGCATGTGAACCAACAAAATACCAGATCAAAGGGAGACTCCAGACTTTTGGCTGTTGAGTAGAGCAACTACTCGTGGATAAAAACTGTTTTTATGTCTGGCTGTGGCAGCTTTGACAATTGGCAGTCGCCTTCCAGAGGAAAGTGATTCAAAGAGTTTGTGGCCAGGATAAGTGGGGTCAGAGATGATCTTGCCCGCTCGCTTCCTGGCCCTTGCAGTGTGCAGTTTATCAATGGAGGGAAGGTTGCAGCCAATAACCTTCTCTGCTGATCGGACGATTCTCTGCAGCCTCCAGGTGTCGTGCTTGGTGGCGGAGCCAAACCAGACCATTTTGGAGAAGGTGTGAACAGACTCTACGATGGCTGTGTAGAATTGGACCATCATTGCCTGGCAGATTGTGCTTCCTCAGCTGCCGTAGGAAGTACATCCGATGTTGTACCTTTTTGACTGGGGAATCGATGGTAGCCCCCCACTTAAGGTCCTTGGAGATGATGGTTCCCAGGAACTTGACTCCACAAATGCGACTGTGGGGGTCTGTGGAGGATAACCAGGACTGGGTTGATAATATCCAGGAGATAATTAACAACAAACACAAGCTGTTTCTTTGATATGTGGTGAAGCACCACCACATATCAAAGAACATAAAACAGTTCTATAGACACCTGATGGTCAAAGTCCAACAGAACACCTAAGACCTACAGAACAGGTAGTGACTGGAAAGACCACAGGAGCTCTACCTCCCAAAATTATTGGTCAAATCTGACCACCTGGCTGAGCTTCTATTCCCTGCTTACAATTCAAAACTGACGAGGGATGATCCAGTACAGAAAGTTGCACACTGCTGGTCTGAGGAAACAGATGAGATCCTTTGTGACTACTTGTGAGTCGGTGGACTGACCCATATGCAGCCAAACTAAATAAGTATGCCACTGCTCTCACAGACATCGTCAGTCCTGGTGAAAAGTCTTTGACATGAAACATTGCTTTCGATCCGCTCATCATTTCAGCTGTCCAACTTTACAATATTTCCACCAATTTTTACTTCCATTTCAGATTAAATGACGAGTTTACTCTCGGGGCCAATCTCCATAATTGAATAGAAAACCACAAGGAGAATGCCCACTTGGGCTGTTGGCCACCAAAGCTCTGTTGTAGGCACATACACATTAATTATTGCCGCAAAGGTGCCAAACCACAACTATCCATGAAACTGACAGATATTAATATTGTGTTTCAGTTCTGATTAAGAATTTTCAAGAAAGTAGGTTTAAGAAATAAAGATTAATACTTGATCTGCAGACTGTCCTACTTACTCTAGAGTCAATTCAAGCCCTAACTTTAGATTTATATGGGAGAAACTAACATCAAGGCCACCTTCCAACAATGTTGAATGGGAGTGCATCCAATGAAGAAAATCTCACTTGGCTGAGCAACAATGTGAATTGTCATTCTCTTGAAATATTCATACCTTTAATCCAGAATTAATAAACAATCCTGAAAAAAATATTCATCAGACTCAATATATTTAAAAAGAGGAGAATATTTATTCAGCTCTAAGCTGTGGTGCAGTTCCAAGTTTAGAGTTATTGTCTCTTTGTTTTCCTCACACTATACAAAATGTCAACGTTTTCAGATTTGTTTAAACCTGCCACTGATTTGACACACTATTATGGACTTGTTTTTCTAATCGTGTTTTACATGATTTATGCTTCATGTGTTGCCTGAGGATGTGCCTGTGATGCTGCTGCAAGCAAGGTTTTCATTGTACCTGTACCTCATCATATCTGTGCATATGATAATTGACTTAACTTGAGTTTACTTGTCTTTGTAAAAGCAAAATTATTTTGCCAAGGCATATTTGCTTGAAACATATTGTTAGCAAACTCAAATATTTGTACTCCTGCACATTTAGTCACAGACCAGACCAAAAATTAACAAACAGGTGACTCTCCAGCTGCTATGAGGCCAACTTTTTCTCAGAAACCTGGCACTCTTCAGAAGTTTTGCACTTAGATCTCAGCATCTGAAGTTTTCATATATAGTTCAGGCAGTCCCTGGGTTACGCAAAGCTTCTGTTCCTTCGAAATGTCCGTAGTCAATGTTCTGTGAATCTGTATCATCCATTTTCAATAGCCATCCTTATCTTATCGCTCTGCACAAGCTTCCTATAATTAATTTGTTTAATTCATGGAATATATATTGCACTCAGTTGTTAATCGACACCACAGCGCATTTTATTATTGTTAGTACTATTATCTTTGAAAAATTCTTCAACATTTGCGAGACACTTGTGTACAGTCAGAATTTTTGGCAGTTTAGTCTTCCATAGTAACCCTTGGAACCCATGTATATTTAGCAAAAGAAAAAATTAAATGTGATCATTGTGTATACGTTATTGAACAGTATTGGCATTTAATGTTGCAATGATTCTATTTCATTATGTCTATTGTAACATACAAACATTAGAGTTTTGAATG